>BRZM01000016.1:2327943-2657821 GCA_033238685.1 Lates japonicus
CAAACGTGTTTCCAAATGCAAAACATATTCAGTTTCTGGCCGCCAGCAGCAGCAAATCATCACATTGGAGAAGCTTCAAACCAGCAAATATTTAAATTTTTGTTTGAAAAATGTTTAAATGATTAAATTGTTTTATAATTGTTGTAATTAACTGAGTGTTTGTTGCAGCTCTATAGGGTATTACAAGAGAACATAGATGAATTCTCCCTTTCTTAGAAGCCAATAAATAACCAACACTTGCTAGTAAAAAAAACATGCTCAATTTTTGTCACATTTTCTACTATTAAAGCCAAGCTATATCTGCTTTCCATAAATAGTGAGTAAATATTAACAGCTGATGGCAGATGCTGCTACACTTTCACATCTTAGCCGCCGAAATTTGTTGAGAAATTTGCACCTGATTTCACAACAACAGCTCTGTGATCTCATCACGCTTTGCAGATGTACAGTAAGGCGAGAGGAATCTCCTCCAGCCGGAGAGTTCTGTACTTCCACATACTCAAGCCCTCAGCTGCAGCAGGAGACTGTGAAATGTTGACAGTACATGCTGTGGTCTTTTCTTCAATGTGTTTCCCTCACAGTAACAGCAGGCCTGACATCCAGTCACATCTCCCAGACCCAGTCGAATTTCACAGCGCCCTTCTGCTCACAAAACCAACCCAAACCACACCTGACCTGACCCTTGTTCTGTGTCTCTTTCTCTTCAGCGATGGAAATTTCATGAGAACCTCCACAACTTGGCCACAAGCGAAGGAGGGGCTGAAGGCAAGAAGCGGCTGTGGAGAGCTTCACTGGAACATCACCATACTGAAGGAGATCAGTCACATCAGCAGTGGAGGTTAGTGACCTGATATGTGTGACTTAATTTACTTTTGGTCATGTGTAGTACGGCATGTGACCGATGCAGTATGTAGCACTAGTCTCAAAAACCTGTGCAACATTAAAAAACAGGTGCAGACACATGAAACTGTGCACAAAAGTTATTATCAACGTAGCTACAATATCTAGAGTTTGGCAGTATTTTTGATTTCAACCTAAAACTAATAATACTAATAATAAAATCTATCATTTGAGCGCCATACAAACAGACCAAAAACAGGGCAGTGTGGACAACTCATGAAGAGCTGAATGTAACAATTGACTGACTGAAATGACAACTTTATGACATATTTTTATAATTTATGTTAAAACAGTTATCTATCTATCTATCTATCTATCTATCTATCTATTTGTTCATCTAAATCAAAAATCAAATTCTTATTTAATGTTATTAATTGAGCATCGACTAAACCTTTCACACTTTAATTACAATTCAATATTTATTTTCGTATCGACAAATCATTTTTGTCTGTAACCGCGGAAAATGCCTGGGTTGGGATTTAGAACAGTCCAAAATCCAAAGATACTGACTTTATTACATCAAAACTTCACATTTTAGAAGCTGAACTAGCAAATGTTCAACATTTTATTAAAAATGATTCAAAATGATTACCTAATTATCAAAAACAGCCGCAGATTCATTTTCTGTTGAACTGGTTTATTGACTAATTGTTGCAGCCTCTACTTTTGAGTCCTGATTAAATAGGAAGTTTTGTAGAACAAGTCCACAAATATCATATTAAAATACACTTATCGCCCAGGCTCAGCTACTGTAAATACCAGGAACCAATATCATGAGTTGTGTGTAACAGGTTAAACTGAGTCTGATGACAAAAGATGTTTGCTCAGTTGGAAAGAGAACAGAGTTAGTTGAACATTTTTCTGTCACTGCCTACTTTCATACCCCGCCTGCAATTAGCGCATTCACCACACCTTCATTTCGAACCTCCACTGCCAGCAGCCAAGGGATAATTATTGATGAATGTCCTTTTATTTGTGGTATTTGCATGTGTTAATTAAGATTACTACGAGAAGCTCGGCTATAGTTTATACTTTGTCCCCAGGCTATTGAGTAGAGCCAGCCAGCGTGTGGGGAGTGATTCATTGTGTTTCGCTCATGTTTAATCTGGGCTTCACCATATGGATCGCATTGTTGGTGTGGCTGACTACTACTTAAACAGAATGAGATTTTGATGTCAATAAAAGTACATCAAGTTATCAACTTAAGCCTTGAAGATTAAAATGGTTGCCATCCACCGTGCCTCAAGCTCTGTGTCAAAACTTCTAAAGCCCTGTCATGTGGAATACATTATATCGCTATGCTCATTTACCTGATAACGTGGCTTGCTGCTTTATTCAGGAAACAGCCACGATGCCTGGTGTGAGAGACCTAACAGGTTGGAGAAATTAACAAGATGCATTGCGACGTTGTTAAAACTTATTTCCTCTTCAGCTTTAAATTAACATCACTGGTGAGTGATGCTTCTAATGGACCTCCTGATAAATTCCTCATCATCTTTTAGACTCAGAATTACTGCCTGCTTTCTAATATCTGATTGCACAAGCGAGAATGACAAGATGATTCATTTTATAGTTTCACTTGTGCAGTTAAAATGAAAAGGAAAAATATAAGAAGGACAGCTGGTCTGGTAATTATTGTGGCGCAGGTTAAAAATAATTTACTAGACTCACCTCAGTTCCTCATTTTTAGAAGGGAGGATTTCTATTTTTCAATCCAGTCTTAAACAAAAGTCAGGTGCCTTATATAAACATTGAAACAGGTTTTGGATGACTGCAATCATTCCTCCGACCCTCATCTAAATCCTTTAAAAAGATCCTCATGTGCCTCTACTGAGCGATCAGGACAAAATATACAATGCTAAGTTTATCTAAATTTAATATGAGGCACCATAAATGCCAAAACTACATCTGATTTAACCTTACCAACTTGAAACTCAACAACACGCCAACAACTTCGCTGGCCTGTCAGATCGACCCTGAGAATTTGGAGGTGAGACAGTTGATGTCTGACCGCCTCCACTCTGTTGATTGGTCACCGTCAGCACCCACAGTCTGTGGCCTTTGATCATCAGGAAGATTATGAGTGAAAGAGAAGTGTTCAGGCTTGAAGGCAAAGGTCCTATGTGATATTAAAAAGTCTTGAATTTAAAGATATTCTGATTTTTGAGTATAATGATTGATAGAGTACGTAATCCTATGAATTGCGCATGGAGCAAGAACAGTGTATCATGCAGTTGTAGAATAGCTGCTGCAATGTAATTCAATTCAAAGGACGCATTGCCCATGGTTACTAAAGGCTGGTTTTGCCAATGACAGGCTCAGATTGTTATGAGTGTCTGACAACATTATGAACAGATTCCATACAGAGACAGAGCTTTTAATTAAAGAGTAAGATCCTCTTTTTTAAATCCAGGAAACACTACCACACATCACCATCAGACCTTTGACAAAAATCTCAATTCCACTTAAGCAGAACATGGAGCTGTTGCAGTACTGCTTAATCGATTCGCTTGTGTTATGTAGTACTGAATACTTCTTCCACCAGTCATAGCTCCATTTAGTAAAAACGCCCACGTTTTGTTGGTGTGAGCTCAGTAATATATAGCAAGGATAGCAAGAATATATTGCAGGATTACACTGCAGCTGTTTGTAGCTGCTGGCGCACCATTCTGCTCAATACTGCACCGATCTTGCAAGATTTTATCCTGTCAGTCATCACCAGGAGTTATGGCACCAGAACACTGCAGAAACCCCGCCTCGCCTTTATGTCTCCTCCACGACCCCAGCAAGCCGCTCTCCAACCTCCATCACTCTGACGCTTTTGATCTCTCTTCACCCTCAGGGCCAGGCGGACTCACTGAAGCAGCATGCCAGGAGTGGAAGTCCAGAGAACCTCAAGCAGATCCACTATGTTGCGCCACCTGCAACCTGAGTAAGCATGAGCAGTGGCGGTCTGCCCAGCCTGGCTGACCAGCCCTGGTGCCATTCCCGAGAAGGCCACCGGGAGAGGACCACTGATGCTGACAACTGAAGACCCACAACTGCTCTGGTGCTCTCCTGGCACCCCATCCAGACTCCTCGACTCTGTTCCTAAGCCTCCTGAGTCAAAAACCCAAACCTCCTCTCTCTCTCTCCGTGTCCTTCCCTGGCATCATCAGCTTACACCCACCAGTGTTTTTCCACATTCCACTGAAAGTACATTCCCTGTATCCTCATGCCAACAGCTGTACTCTTCAGACGTCGCCTTGTAACCATCAATAAATGCCACCGCTTACTCCAGGACACAAATCCTCTCAAGTTCAGGATCACAGAAAGGTCTCAGCTTAAGTTTTGAAAATTCCTGTCATTATTCTTAAAGTCTTAAATGTCTAGGCTGGAAAAAGTTCAAGTATAGTGTCTTATTTTTTTTCTTTCTTTTTCTTTTTAACATTTGCTGCACATCTGATGCTGCCGAGCCACAAGTCACATAAATGCTAAACGTCACAAAGATAACCTTTAGGAAAAGTGCAAAAGGCAGATAATTTAATCCAGATAACCACCCTGATAATCCTTCTCCCTCAGTCTTAAAACTCAACCAACCATCTGCAGAGGTTTTCATCCTCCATCTTTTTCCTGTCCTCATTTCCTGGGTGAGTTGGGAGGGCTTATGTTCACCAGCCACGTGACCGAAGACATTACTACTGTTCAGACACTTACCTGAAGGACAGCTGCTACCCGAGGAGACAAACAAACAAAACAAAAGGAAATGAAAGAGCCTTGGATTGTTGTGTAGAGATTTCCTAAGACAATTTTCTGGAGCTGGAATGTAAAAGGACAAGGAGCAAGAAGGAAATAGAAGGAAGGAAAGATGATGAAATGAGAGTAAAGAGTTGTTTACAATACTGAACTTTGTCCATGTTCTTGTCTGTTAAAATAGCAATATACTATGTATATATGGAGTCGTTACCTTTTTTCTGCAGAGTGTACTCATTTTATTGAGTTGCATACGGAAATGAGAAGATTTTGGCTTTATAAAAGATATATGAACATGTTCAGGAAAACAACAAATTTTATTTGGTTCAGATATCTGATTTAGAGGGCGCCGCTTTAGAAAAAATAAAGTGACCGGAGTTTAGCTCCTACGCCACGAGACAGAGTGACAAATAAGAGATCGTATCTATACTTTTATTTGTGCAACACAGCAAAGTTCAAAAAATCACAACCAGCAATCGGTATGACAAGAAACTATGACTGGATGTTCATAAATTAAGCACTCAGAAACTGTTGGACAAAGTTTTGTATTTAGTATTATTTGAAATATGTATGTTAGGCCTTATCTTTTTAAGGCATGGTCCTCCTCATTTCAGGGCGCCAAAGAACATTCTAACTTCATGTTTGGAGAGTATTTTTTACCCCAAAAAAACAGCCATTTTACCCTTTATTTTTAAAAGTCTGTGTTACAGAAAGTGCTGATATTTTCCTGTTTTTATCTTTCCAGCTGTGCTCCCAACCATTTCCACTACTTAAAATACTCAACGAAAAATGAGATGAAAACTCATTCTTGTTTGTTTGTCTGTAATCATTTGTTCAGTTATCTTCCTGAGCAGAATGATTGAATATTATCTCAGGAAAATCCCAGTTTTATTAGTCTGAACAGCAGACTTTGGAATGGGAGGTCGTGCGTACAAAACAAAAGACTATGGTCATGTTAACTGTGTCCAAGCGCTAGTCAGAGCAAATATGTTTCGTCCAAAGTACTCCTGGCTTTGCTGTGTTTCATCCTGCAGTTAGTCATCAGAACTCCACAAGTGTTTTGAGAATACGCTGCGTCTGAGGCCAACGAGTCTCAACACTTTGTTAAGAATTTTAAACCTGTGTGTGGTGAGATGGCCGAAGGATATGAATCAGAGTAATATTAGTCAGAATTATTCCTGGTATTCGAGCAGTATTTGATTCCACACCTACCCCTGTGATTTGATTGTGCCTCATTACTGCCGACTAAACTCACTGTATCAAGCATGAAGGAGAAAAAGCATTTTGTTCTCAGCCCATGTTTTTTTTGGCCCTCCCCACATGTTATTTCAACAAAGCTGCAGTTTGATATTCATTTAACAGTCTCACATTGTGTCTTCAATTAAAAATCTATTCTAGAAAAACTATTTACCTGATTCCTAATTACTAAGTTAAAGCATCAGAGCTGCAACTAATTATGGTTTTCTATTGTCATAAATGGTCGTGATATTTCGACACCGCTCCCGCCTATAAAAACAACTGCTTATCTCTTTATCTGCACCAAAACTGTACAAACTCGCCAGATCTCAACATCATATGTATCTGTCTACCTGCACAGATCCAGGACATTATTTCTGACAGACTGATGTGAAATGTCAATAAGTTCTGTTTCACAATGTTAAATAAAGCGGTAAATATCTGGTCCAAGCACCGAAATTTATTGGGTTCTTCTCTGGCCCTCGCATCATCCTTTCCACCAAGTTTACCGTAAATCGGTTCTGTACTTTTTTGTGTAATTGTACTGACAAAATGTAAACAAACAAAATACAAGGGTAAAACACAATTCTTCATAGTGTACGAATCACAACATCGCAGAGCACAGGCAGCTGCATTCGCCTCACCAATAAGCCAAAAATATTAAATTCACTAAATGTAAAACTAGGCAAGCATCAATGCTCATTGGGGTCAATCTTAACGACAAGTGATTAAAATCATTAATTGACTAATCTTACGATCTCTGTGGCTTGCAAAAGTGGGGTTGAACAATTCCAGGGAATTCTCTTACAGCAATTTTACCGGACCAACACCAGCTACTTTAATGAGCATTGTGTTCTCAACAGCTTTTAGAAGTTGCCCGAGCTAATTAACGCCAGTGTTTCAAAGGAGGAGCTGGTTTCCTGGGTTGTGTTCGATAGGACACTCACCACAGCCAAACTGAATGCCAGTTTAACTTTGTTTGTTTCCGCTTGTTAAAGTAGTGTGGTTATGTTAGTCATAAATTAAAATGGACGCTTGCAGTTGGAAACCTGTTCTCTTTGTAACTGTTATTTGATAAGATAAATACTAAGAGAAGCTATAAACTTCCAATAAAAGAGAAGATTGGCAGACAGAAACCTCAGTTAATCCTCCCTTGCAGTCATGGATGCATATTTGCTCTATTATACTTCTGCAGGTCACCAGGTCGGACTGTTATAAGAAGCTTGCCATTTTGTAAGATTTTTGTTCTTTTATCCCAGTGTCGTACAACGCACCCCCGGCTTTTTAAATACTGTCCACACCACCTGCGCCGATCGCGCGACCCACCACAAACAAACAAACAAACATTGTCTCTGAATTTCAGTGTTGTGCCAATAACGATTATAATTGTTGAGAGGATGAAAAGGCATTTGCAACTGTATTACAGTCTCATCTCTATCTGTCACTCAGCAAAACCCCACAAAACAAATGTTGGAGTGGGATTGTGTGTGGGGATGTGCTGTGTATTTCATCGAAATAAGTAATGTCTCTGGTTTCATGCAACCAGTCACACCAGCAGCTTAGCCCCAGGCCACAGCAGTTAATCCACTGTCCTCCTCTCTCTTCCTCCCTCTGCAGTGAACCCAGTCGATGCCTCACTCGGCTCTCTCTCCTCTCGCTCCCCTCAGGCTGCACTATGGACTGACCTTCCATCCGGGTCAGCACCGCCACATTCCCCCAGTTTCATTGTATGTTGGCAATTCACATCCCAGCATCTCACCTGAGTCACTTGTTTCCTTTTCACTTGTTCTTACTGAGAAACAGAGAAAATCACTCTTTGAAAATGTCACTCCCCCAGGTCAAAGGAATATTCTCTGTATTTTCCTGCCTTCTGTGGCTCTGACTCTAGGTTTTGATTACTGGCGCCTAATCTAGCAGTTAAAACCAGTCTTATTCCAAGAATTAAAACCATTAAGTACCAGAAACAAAATATTACCAGAGTTAGTATCGGGGTCCACGCGAACACGATTAGTCCTTTTGCTGCGCGCCACACGAACGGGACTATTTATTTCAAGGACAGGGACACCCCATCCCGGACTCCTCCCAGCTGTTTTTCCAGCTGGTAGGCACATGCATCAGTATCGACAGTCTCCCTGTGTGCTGGAGTGGGAGCAGAGGAGAGCTGGGGAAACAGTTTCAGCTCAGCTCAGATACATCTGCCTCCAGTATTAACACATGCACCAGACACTTGCAGAGGTAACATACAGTTACCTTCGCCACGCTTTACAAACTCGGCCAGCCTGCAGTTACTGCTTCCAGCATTTTAGGGCCCTGACTACAAATGCTCCCATACTCATTCACTAAATCCAGGACCTGGGAACAGCCGAGAGATTCGCCCCTGTGGATCTGAGATTGAATGCATGTTACTGAAAAAATCATATAGCTGTAACTGTCTCAGTTGGCTTTTAAAGCAACCACCAAAACCGAAGCCGCGCCAGTTTGATTTGCATTTTATTTTTTTTTTACTGGGGTTTAACCTTATGATCTCTCTATCTCAGGGCAAGCTCCTACCTGTATCACTGGACCGATAAGCCGCGCAAACATCTGTGACACAGGACTGTCTCACTTCTGCCTCAACACGCCCAGCACCGCCAATGTGCGTGGAGGAGAGCAAAACTCACCAGAATGGTTCTAATGCACCCTTTAAGGAGCTTTTTGATGAGCTGCTAATGTGTACAGAAGTTGATAAAGTCGTTTGATTTTATTGGCTTGCTATGGAGAAAGTTTGTGCCTTTGCCACAGACTGTTCTCATAGAATTTATTAACATTGTTCTGTAATATCTGCAGCAGGTTTTTGTCTAATGTTACTGGGTTTCTTAAACAAACCATATCTCGTTGAGCTGCCGGTCAAGGATAATTTCGTGTAGCTTTTAAAACTTGATTTATCCAAACACTTGGGGAAATGCGTGCAGGTTTGTCGGCGAAACATAAAGGAGACGTGGTGCTTTGTCTGCAGCTACATCTCTTGAAACGTATTGGCATGAGGTGGTGCCGTTTGATGTGTCAAACATACACCTTGATGTGTTAAACTTGGTATTCAAACTTTTTAGCTCTTGAGCTGGGGCTTGTGGGAACACATGAGTCATTGTGGAGGGTTTCAACAGTAAACATCAATTTGAATTAATCAGCAGCATCACATGTTGGGGCAGGCAGACAAGGCCTCGCCACCACTTTAAGGATCTCTACACATTCCCAGAAATAAGCAGCAGCAGCACAGTGAAGAGATGAATGGAGGATTTGATGGCGTCTGGTCCCAAGCATCTGTAGTCCCAGTCTTTAAATCGATGGCTCATGTACATATAGAGTGGTGGTACCTCAGATGATAAAGTGGAAAATGGATGGCAAATGTGTTGCAGTCAGGCTTGGGGTAGATGCTTTGTTTAGATGATCCGGGAAAGGATGTCTTGTGTTCAGAGGCTCTAAGGCCGGCAGAACAGTTTGTGTGTCACAAGGCCGGGTTATTGTTCATGAGTTCTCAGGCTTGGCACACTGTGACAGCCTGGCCTTTTATAGACAGAGGTCCTAAATGGAGTAAAGGTCAGTGACGCACACCTGTCCCAACCCTTCCTCCCTCTTTCTAACACCCTGTTTCTTCCTTGTTCCTTCAGGTTATCGATCCATCTTGCGAGCCTTCCACTGAATGCTGCTCCGCTCCCGCCACGGATTCATGGCCCTTTATTTCAGCCTCACTGTCGGGTGAGCGACACGGCCCAGCAGAGACCCAAGGAGTGTACAGTTCTGTCCTGACCTGAGTAAGAGTGTGTTGTGTATATCAACAAAACAAATGGGTAAAAGGTCCAGCTGATATTGAGTCTTTAAATTTGATCACTTTAGGTTTCTCCATTTATTGTTAGAACCAAAGGCTGCATCTTTGACATTGTTAGTGTTTCACCCAACTATAAGTCCAAAACCAAGATATTAAAGTGAAAACAAGTAACGCCAACCCTGCAACATGTTTTAAAATGTTAAAGGTCTGTCACTTTAGCTTCATGAACTAAACAGCGCGTGTACATGGGGAAATGTTTAATACCCATCAGCCTGTAAAACACTGAGAACTTCAATAAGCCCTTTAGGGCCTTAAACTGGGCCACAAATTTGTTGAGCAACAGCCGCCCCAGCCATACGAGTTCTAATTCAACTGAAATTGAGCCGGTTTATCGTTTTCATGAACAGAAAACAAAGTCATCAATTGCGCGGATACTGACTGACTGACTGAAGAGGCTGTAAAAGGAATAAACGCTTCCAGGCTGAGATTTTCACTGTCTGAAATGTCAAACTGTGAAAGTGAAGACGGATCTGTAGACCAAGAAACTTTCAGACAAACTACACGCTTACAAGAGAGGCAAAAGCAGAAACCCTGTATGACTACAAAGGAGCTATGGGAGTTTAGCTGACAGAGGAGTGGTGTGGGTAGCCTCGCCGCACAAACAGGGACCAGGAAGAGCCAGAAGGAAATCTGTCAGCAAACTCATCACAGAAGTCAACATCTGTGCCTGCGACAACATCTGGACCTCAGTCAGGAGTAATTCTCGGAAACAAGTTTTAAAAGGAGAAGATGAATGAGGGAACACCTTTTGCCAACTGTGGCATGGGGAGGAAAGATTCTGCTTTGGGGTTGTTCGGCAGTAGTACAGGAAGCATTTCAGATGAAGAGAAGAATAGAATAGACCCCAGTAAAGATCAGCAAACTCTGAAATGGACAGTCCTGCAGTTCATCAAGAAACTAATCTGAAAGAGGCTGTTCCCTAAGGCAGGACGATGATTCATAGCAACCATACAGTTCCTTGCTAGTCTAGTAGGGTGCCCAGACTTTTGCACATACCACAATGAATGCCATTTACTGTAAATTATTATAATTTTTCCAGTATATTTACATAGTTGAAGCAATTTCA
This sequence comes from Lates japonicus, assembly GCA_033238685.1. Classification (NCBI taxonomy): domain Eukaryota; kingdom Metazoa; phylum Chordata; class Actinopteri; family Centropomidae; genus Lates; species Lates japonicus. The sequence goes on from BRZM01000016.1 coordinate 2,338,743, forward strand.
TTTTAAATGTCTGCTCTGTCATAGGTTGCATTTACTTCTTTTCATCAAAATCAAATGTAATTCTTTTGTATACAATTTGCTCCATATAATTAAGGTTATATCAGAGTAAGGTTTAAAGCTATACGGTGTCAAGTCTTTAAATAGATTAACCAATTATCAGAATATTAAAAATGGCTGACACCAGGAAACTGTTGCCCAAACACTGACATATTGCACAGTACCTGCGGTCTATTGTCCATTGTTGTTTGCGATTTTTATCTCTGTTAACCCCAAAACACAAGGTATTATGGGTATAAAGAGACAGATGCTTACATGTGATATCTAGAGTTCATCATGGTTGAAGGTTTTCCACATTAAAGAACAAAGGGAAACCGTGATGTGGACTCGTTGTCTTTACCACCACCCACCCAAACATGTACACAGTTCCCTTCTTATTTACCCGGTTTGACTTTGCACTGTGCTGCCATTTAAACACTGAAGAGCACAACCATTTCCCTGTTGAGATTTTGTGCTATTTCCACTCGACACATCCTGCCTATCAAAGGAAATATCACCACCTCTCCAAATAAGCTGAGTCACAGGAGCTTTTAATGTGTTTATCTGAGGCAGAATATTTAATATTTAAATATTTATTTCATATTTATTTTATCAAGAGACGCCCAACAACTTCTGACTTCAGATATTTTGACCAATCAGAGCGTGTTGCTCAAAGTGATGTCACCCGTAATCAGCACCAGCTAACCAACCGACCAATCAGTCTGGCAGATAGTGGATGGCGTGACGCTGGTGGCTCATGCAGCGACGCCATGCCCAGCGCTATTTTGAGAGGAAAATGGCGAGAAACACATGAGAAAACGAAAGTGAAACCACTTATAAATCAACGCTTAAACCGTCAAGCCGGGTTTGGTTAAAGACTGAGAAAACTTAATTACCTAAGACGTGATGCTAAAACAAGCTTTTGACCAGTTTCTTTTTATTTAATATAAGTGAGGCTGGACGCTGAATATTCTGGCATTGTGACGGTAAGGCCAACGAGCTAGCTAAGGAGAAGTTAGCTCAGCATTAGCCATAAGTATTAGCTTTAGCTTTACTCAGCTTCCTTATATTTTGATGATATCCTTCAACGTCAGCTTAATTTTATTGGCGCATGTTTGTGTTTCTCGAGACTGTGCTGCCCTGGGTCAAGATAACATCATGTGTAATTGTTTGCAACTCTCTCTGTGGCTTTTCTTGTTTTCTTGCGTCATTTCAGGCGTGTCTTTGTGTTTATGTGACTTAGCAGATGTCTCTTGTGGTCGGGTTAGTAGCTTGTGTCTTTAAGTGCTGTTTTACATAATTTAGTATTTCTTAGTGGCCAGTTTTTGCATTTGAGCATCATTTAGCTTTATTTTGTAGCAGGCTTCGTTGGTTCTTCTTGGCTTCAGCCAGTTCCTACCGCTTTAAGTTTTGAAAGTAAGTAACTATCTCATATGATCGTTTTGTGATCCGTTTTGTGAATTGCTTTTTTAGTCTTTTTGTGAACAGTTTGTCTTTGTTTTGAGTCGTTGTGTTTTGTGACTGGCTGTTATCATTGCTGCGATGCGAGGCGCTATCGGGTCGTGATATGTGTCATATTTGACCCAAAATAGGCAGCTAACCTTGAGTCGCCCTTTGATGTAAATAGTACGTGAAGAAGTTAATCACTCATTGCTTCCGGATGCTAAACAAGTTTTAGAGCTCTTTTGTTGGCACGAGTGGGGCTGACGCCCAGAAGTTTTAACGGCGTGTTGCAAGGCTAACAAAATTAGCTAACATTAGCCTTCTCTCCCTTAGTGATATTATCTTTGTAGTTTCGCTTGTGTTCTCGGCAGTCACTTTTTATGTCTTCGTAATTGTGTGACCTTGCAGATTTGAAATGCTTATGTGTCTTTGTAGTAGTTTCTGCACCATTTGCATCTCTCGTGGTCTAAACTTTTTGTGTCTTTGGTGGTCTTTGCATTATTTGTGATCGCCAGGTAACAAAATATGTGTTAGTAAGAGGATCTATTTTTTTCCCTAGTTTATTCTGGTAGATATTTCCTGGGTCTGATAGAACATCTGCTTTAATTTTAACCATATTTGTAGAGGTAGTAGTCTATTTCATTCTGATGGGGTTATTGTTTTCACGGCTCAAACAAAGTCATTATGTCACCATAGGCTTAGATTCCGCCAGTGTTCATCGTTCAGCTGCAGGCTAGCAGGGTTAGCAGAGCTGCCTATTGTTAGCTTAGCTTGTTTCTAGTTTCCTCAGCTTGTTTTAGCTTGAGCAGTCCTTCAGTGTCTATCGCTTAGGCGGTTTTTATTGGTTTCCGAATCGTCCACAGAGGTCTCCTCCTTCAAAACAAAAGGATTAAATGTTTAAAATCAGTAAGACCACAGAATGAAGCAGTTTAAAGAAAAATCACGCTTTTTTTGGATTTTTATTGGGCATACAGAATATTTATGTATGTTTTTGGATTAAATTGTTGATGAGGAACAGGGTGAATAGTGCAATTGATGATTTTCCTCATTTGCATTTCTTTATTTCCTCCAGGTATCGTAGCACTTTGTCCATGAGAGCAGAGACCACAGACCAGAAGAGAAAGAAGAGACCCAGGTATCCAGGGTCACTTTAATCAGGTAATTCGAAACACCATTATCAACTGGTCATTAGCACATAGATACCGTGTATATACAGCTGTATATGCTGTATATGTTTATTAACTGGAAGAAGTTCGAATAGTTTGTAGTGTGTCAACAGTATCTGCAGGTTCTGAAGCCTTTAATTCACTTTTCTTAATTATACCAGTACTATAAGAAAAAGTATCTGTTAATTTTAACATTTAAACTTAAAAAACTTCTTTAAAACTGTCCAAAAAAAAATAGTGTATGTACAGCTAGAGACAGTAAATTATGTTATACTGTAGATCACACATGCAGCACATGTCTGTACATGAGTTACAGTAGACCGTGAAGCAGTGTTTTAAGACACTGAGCTTTCGTCCTCTGAGGACCTCATTGTGATTTTTTGCTTTTTATATCTGACGCAATATTGAAAAAACAATAAAAATCAATGTTGTTAATTGGTTGACATATCCAGATTCCTGCAACATTTAGGTATATAGAAAATATTTTTTCCCATTAAACACAGGTGTATGGATCATAAAACAAACTGATTTAAGGGTTAACCTGTACATGATTAAACATTTGACATTATAAACAGGGCTGATTTTTTTTTTTTTTCCTGAGGACCCTTGTGTGGACGTAAAGGAAACGCACAGTTAAGGGTTGTGCCCATTTTTGAAAACTCCCCAAGTAATGTTGATGATGGAGTAAACTATTGACAGAGGAATTGCAATAATGTATTGATAATATATTTCTTTGCTTCCTCCAGGTGTCTCCAAGGAGTCCAGAGACCACACCAGGCGAGGCCTTCTTCAGGACCACTTTAATCAGGTAATTGTAACCGCATTACATCAACTGTCCGGCTCAGAGATATTACTGACAAAACCAGACTGAACTCTACACAAAGTTTATTTAAATCATGATCATCATGTTTTAAAGTCAAAGTAGGAATTATACACCCTTGAAGTAAATGAAAGAAACCAGTGCATTGTAATGTTCTCTCACCTGATGTACTTTTTCCTGTTCTTCATATTATTATTCATTTCACAAGATCTTAAGATGAAATGTTTCTGGTTAAGCAGGAAGATAAAGACCAGTTATGTCTTTGCTTGAGTAGTCATTTTAACTATTCAATATATCTCCTGGACTTATTTAAACGTTAGTGTTTTTTGTTTTCCAGGTGAATCTGTTGTGAAACCACTGATCCAGTGAAGGTAGGTGGAAAATATTTTTAATTCTCCACTTTCTAGATCGTCTCGTTCTTTAGAACAACTCAGAATTAGTGTATCGATGTTTTAGTACTAGTGCATGCACGTTTATAAATGAATTAGTAAACTTTTTAATTTAATTATTTAACTATTTACAAATTACGTTATCAAGGTAGAGACCAGGATTGCATTCGTCTTAAGTTTAAAAACAGATCAGGAATGTAAAATAGTTTGAAACTTTATATAAAGTATTTATTGTAATATCAATAGAATTAGAAAAAAAAGTTTATCTCACATTTTACAGAGAAACAAATTACAGTAAAACAGTACAGAAAAGTAGTGCTGTAGTAATTTAAGTTAAAATCCAAGTCATTGCTGTTAAATTTTATTAATCCAGATTATGTCCTACTATGTTTATTATTTTTAATAATCTAATGTTTTTATTAATACTAATTATGTCACATGACAGCAGGATAATCACTACAGCATTAATTTTCTGTCTTGTTTTACTGTAATTATTACTATTTATCTTATAATAGTTTGTTTATATAAAGTTTCAGGAGTATTTTCTTCCTTGATCTGTCTTTAAACTTAAGATAGGAACACACTCATAGTCACGACTGTGATAATTTGTAGACATGGAAATAGTTAAGAAAAGTATTTAATTACAAAGTTTTGTTGAATGTAGAACATAGTAGCGGCACTCCTACTAAAACATTACAGATTACAATGATTCAGATTTGTTCTAAAAGGAGATAAGGACAGTTTAGAACTGGAGCAGTAGATTTATTGATCAGGTTCAGGGTGATTAATATGTGTTCTGGGTTCCGCAGGAGGAGAAGGAGAAGACAGCAGCAGGTGAAGTTCTGGACCCAAGTGATGGAGTGTCGTGTTGAGAATTTGCTTGGGGGCAAATGCCTCCACCACACCCCAAATCCTCCCCACCACCCCCACCTCATTCCGAGGTGTTGTCGGCTCACTACGGCAGGGCGAACTTGAGTTTCAGTTGTCGCTTGCTATTGTTTATTTAGTGACTGTGGTTATCTCCACGATGCTAGCACTATATTTCTCAGATAGCTCAGCTTTTTACCCAAGATTTAGTTCTTGAACCGAAGTTTTAAAATTAGACACTGAAAAACTTCAGTTCAAGAACTAAATCTTGAGGTAAAAGCTGAGCTTCTATCTTTGTGAGGAAAATCATGATTGTTTTAACATGTTAAAGATTCACAGTCACAAATGAGAGCCACAGTCCTTATATCTGGGCCCAAGTTGCCAAGGCGACTAGCTGTGAGCTCAAGGACAGCTACATTACACTGTATTAGAAATGAGTGAACAAACAAAGCGCCTCCCTAGTGGTCAAGCTGCCTGTCATTTCTGCTGTGGTTTGTTTAATGTTGTTGTCTGGAACAAAATCAATAAAAGTGTTCCTACCAACTTTTGAGTTGAGTTTCTATTTGCACATGAATTGAATTTGTAAACTAAAACAAATTTTATCACAAAGATGCCAAATATCTGAACATGCATCACGGAGAAAACACACCAGTTGTTTTTCCACATTACATGATTACGGTGTTAATGGAAGAATTTGACATGTACAATATAATCTACCCTAGATTTGATATTATTTTAGTCATCATATTGCTAAAAATACTTGGCAATTATTAGATTATTATTAACCAATTTGTTTTTTTTAATTGATGATTAAATGATTGTTACTGGAAGTATTTTACATTAAATTGACTTGAACAAAAAGGGTAAAATGTAGATTAAATGACAAATTGTCCGAATTAATCTGTTTTATACAAAAACGGGGAATAAAAAGCCAGATCGTGCTGTTTTGTATTTTGCACACATTAGAAACTGATTAATAATTAACTTTTAACTAGTGATGCGTTTTGTTCCAGACAAATAGTAGGTTTAAACTGTCAAAATGCAGCTGAGATAATGACAGAGGCAGACTGAAAGACAAACAAACACTGACCTGTAAATCTCATGTCTGGCCTCCTCTCTCTCTCTGATCTGCTGGCTGAGGCTGAGTCCTGTGGAAAAACCGAGATGTCAAACACTAATGTAAAAGCTGCAAACTGTTTAAACCATCAAAAATAAAAGCTAATATAGTTTCTGAGTGTTAAATTCCAACTGTTAAAAGATGGGAAAATAAGACAAAGCCCACAAAGAAACCAGTGTGTGTGGACTGGACTTATCAGATGGGACTGAACTAGCTCAAGAATCAAATTAGATTTGCACAATAATTAAGGCCATGGTTTAATGCTGGCTGCTAAGTATAGATTCACTGTGTTTCACTACAGATACCTGCATTCACTGAGGAAAAGAAAAATCAGAAAATAAATGTGTGTACTCATGTTGAAAAGATTATACCATTAGTCAGAGGGAAATGTTGATTCTGCAAATCAAGGCCACGTCCATCGAACACATGGCAACAAAAACCAGGCGAGTCATACTGGTCTACACACTCAGAATTATTTTCTCTGTCTTGTCGTCGCATCGTCTGGAGTAAGAAGTTACATGAATATGACCTGGAAAGAGGTCATGGCTGGATTTGTCATTTCGCAAAGTAACAAAAGCCATGCATTGCAAACCATCACAATAATTACGACAATAGTTAAAGGACCTCAAACCAGTACTTTTACTTCAGTACTTGTAATGTGCTGGTAATACATATGTGCTTTTACTGAAGTAGGATTTTTATGCAGGACTCTCACTGAACTAGATTCTTCTTCTATTACAGCTGAGAACTTACTGTCAGCCTAATTCAAATTTTACATACATTATTAGTTGTCTATCTTATCCAGCTGTAGTCTGAGACACTGTGGGTATACTAATTAAGACAAATCATTTACCTTGTCAATCATTTAACATCTCAGCGATGTCCTCTGGCTCTGGGTTCTCAACTGACTCATGGAGATCAAGAAAGGCCTCTGCACCTTCTGTCTGTCTTTGTCGATCGTCTCCTCTTGCTGACGTGACGCCAGGAAACATGGGCTGGCCTCTCTAATAACAGAGGTTAACTGTAGGAGCCCAGTCTACAGACACTGCGTTTTAAAGCCTAAAGAGAGCAACAAACCATAATTAAACACTTGAAGCAGTAATAAGGTTGTACTGCATTCCTGAATCACTCTGGACTCAGAATGAACACACATACACAAAAGTTACCATAGGTTTTAACAGCAGTTTTCTCAGTAAATTACTGTAAGCCTGGTTGTTTTATACCGCAAAGGTATTTTAACATTATATTCTGACAGTTAAAATGACTACAGTTGCTATATTTTATATTTTACTAATGAAGAACCAAAACTTTGTCCAGGATTTCTGATAATGTACAATCAAACTGAGGTAAAGATATTTTTTCAATCCTATCTTGGCTAATACTAATATTAATATTTGCTTCAATCCAAAGCTTCTAAAATGTGACAATTTCATAGTTTTCTTTGTCATAGGATTTAAACAGTAACTCTGTTTCTGACATCAGCAATTCGGCTCATCAACACATTTTTTTACACTGGGTAAATCTTTAGGACACACACCTCTTTGATCTGTAGGGAGAGAGCTGGTATTTCCATCCAGGCTGCAGCAGCTGAAAGAGTAGACCTGGAAAACAAAAGTGCAACACTTGAAAAACAAATTAACTACTAAAAAACAAGTAATACAAGCTTTTCACCACCAAAACTTTATCAATGTATAAATTATTTTTTAAAATAAGACCTTAGCTGACCTCAGAGGGAAGGACATTTTTAAATTACATTTTGAAACCATAATTTTCATTTTCAAAGCATAAATTCAACCATTAAACATTTTAGTTTTACTGTTATGACTTCTAGCAGTAATCTCAACTCGTTCATTGTCGAGGGGCACCAAGTTAACACCTAGTTTTGCCTGTATTTAACACAACACTGTGCTCAATCACGTATCCAAGTCACCATAAACAAATTACTTGTGATTAATAGTCACAACATTCACCTGTAATATTTACCAGAGACAGACAACAATCTGACCACAAGAAGGCACAAAATGACCAGTAATGGACACAAAACTGCAAAACAACCAAAAGGAGACAAGAAGCTGACTAATAATAATGGATGTAAAACAGCAAGACACAGATGCAAAATTGTGCAAATGACCACAAAAGGATAAAACTACCACAAACATATAATAGAGACAAAAAAATGAGACCCGAGATGATGTCAAATGACCTCAGAGACACAAAACAATCACGAAATGCTTGTAAACATGCTATCGAGAAGTGTTTTCATCTGTTCACGTTAGAGGCCCAGAACTCATGTGGAGGAAGCGTCAGTCATAGAAACACATAAACACTCGCAAAACAAACGACTGAAAACGGAAATAATGGCAAAACGTATCTTTACAAGATAATGCTGAGGCTAATGCTAATGCTCCCAGCTAATTAGAAATCTCCTTAGCCCAACCTTTGCGCCGCAAGCTGTCGCAGACAATGACGACACAGGTCACGCTCACGACACACAATAACAACCAATTCAAAATGACTGCGAAGACACATAACGATGCAAACTGACCACAAACAACAAAACGATCACAATGAGATGCTAAACCTCCATAGAGAGACGCAAAATGACAAGAAACTGACACAAGTAAACAAACGGAAACGATAATATGATGCAAAAAGGCGTGATGGGACAAAAAGCTTAACATTGTGATATGCAAAACGACCACAGAGACAAAAAGTACAATAAACTGGCCACAGAGCTGCAAAATACCGCAAGGAGACACAACAAAGCCACCCAGGGTTGCAAACAGACTAACACTGTGTCATCATCCGTCCATGTTAGGGGCCCAAATCTCATGTCAAGGACGCCTTAGTCACAGAAACATAAACACAAGCAATAAAAACAACTAAAGCTGGAAGTCCGGCCAGAGGAGATCATTAAAAGATAAGGCTAATGCTAATGCTAACTTCGCTAGTTGGTTAGCTTGTTAGCCTTACCCTAGCGCCTAGCAGCGTCCAGCCTCACTCGCGTTCGACCAAAAAAGCGTAAAAGCTTGCTTCAGAGTTCAGATTTCTTCAGATGTGAAGTTTCCCATTGTTCTAACAAACCGAAGCAACGACTCAAACGTTGGTTTTACTCCGTATTTTCACTCGTTTCAGGCTTTGTTTCTCCATCGTTCTGCTCTCCCCACCGTGGACCAGTCCAATGACGTCACACGCCAGCCACGTTTGGCACGCTATCCACCATCGGCAGAGTGATTGGTCAGCCGATTCGCCTAGCGCCGATTGGTCGGCTGAGCCGCCTAGTAACCGTTTCTGATTGGTCGAAATAACTGCAATGGCGGAAGTTGTTTGAGGGTTCAACCAGTTCTAACCTCTTTATATACAGTCTATGATTCTAACCAATGGAAAAAGTGCAGACTGAGAAGCGCTCAGAGAGCAACTCTATGATTATGTAACTATAAATTATACATTTTGTATAAAGTCTACAAATACCATTAAAGCACACAGGGATCAAGCATCAACAAAACTACAAAAATATAACAAAAGACTACAGAACTTCCGTTACAGTTTCTTAAATAAAATGAAAACTCCACACATTCATTTTGTGTAATACAAAGACATTTTCCAGCAACAAAAAAATCTTACTTTTAATACACTTAATAATATAAATCAATGTGTTTTCATAGTACTTCTACCAGATTGTGTTGAAACTTTACTTATTCTGAATCGATTTTTTGGGCAGTAGTAATGACAGCCTATATATATGTGAAACTAGGTCCATTGCAGTGAAGAAAACCTAAAAACTACATGACTGAATCATGATTCTGAGAAGAACTAAAATCCCCACAATATCATGACGTGGCCACATCAACTGCACCTGTTAATCCTTGATGTTCAAATGGGGCTTGAGTCACAGATGAGGCGGACACTTGTTCGTCACTGTTGGTCGGGAAAGTCTGCACTTATCTGAGAAGAAAGGAAAAGATAAGAAGGTCAGTTAGTGTTTAATTAGAAGCACAGAGCAGAATCACTTTAGTAATAAACTGGTAACAACTGACAAGTAATTTATTGTAGAAGATAATCTGACAATATATGTGCGTCCCATTATTTTAAGTGTAGCTAAGTTTGCCCTCAATGTTCTCCTGAGAATTAAATAAAGCACCAATGATGATGACGACACGTCTTTGAAAAGGGTCAGTGTGCCGAAATCAGTGGAAGGAGCACAAACAATAGTTGCTCAGTTTTTCCTATCTACATCTGTACTTGTTTCTGTGCCCTCTCTTCAAAAATCTCCTCGCCTTGAGGCATCCCGGGCTGGCGCACATCAACAACAAACACACTGTGGCAGAGTTACCTTTTCTACCCTTCATATCTTTTCTTAGTGAATATTTCATGCTCTGCTAGTCACTAAACTGCCTGTCCCAGAGCGCCTTCTTTCCCCTTTGTGGGAAGCAAGTGGTTGCTCTTCAGCAGCACTTAGTGCCTTTGCCGCAGATTGAGCGTTGCCACGATCATGACCGAGTCATGAGCCTCAAGGCACAGTTAAAGGAGAGACTGATGAGACATATACAAGCAAGTTTCAGAGGAGCTTCACTAAATGCAGACATGCTCACAGTGCTCATCTTGGGGCCTTTTCTTTCAAAGGCAGCGAGGAATGTCCTAGAAATTAGACAGCTGCCGTGGATAACACAACAGCCAATAACACAGTTTCCTTCAGCTGGAAGGATGAGATATTGTCTAGCATGCTTATCTCAAGAGATACTTAATGGAAGGAAAATTTATATCACCAATAGCCATCAGGGCACTCTGTTTTACAAGTTGCCTTGTTAAACCATTAAATGATTTATGTCCTCAAGCAAAGGGTTTTATTTTTTATGTTGTCATAGGGACATTGAACAGGTTCAGTCTGACCAACCAGTGTTTCACACTGTGAAAACCAAATCATCAATTGGTTGCAGTTATCTACCAATGTTTTATGGTTAATACTGTTTGGTGATAGCTATGGTAGATACAGATTCAGAGATCAAACTGAAACTTTTAGATAAGCTTCAGAAAAAAGTTTAAATCCAAAGTGTTAACAAGCTACTGATGGATATTTTCATTTAAAGAATTCAAAGATATCGAAATAACAATGATGTTAAATGCAATAAAAAGCAGCAAATTCTAATATTTGAGATCCTGACCCCAGTATATGTTTCTGATATTTTTAAATCTAATTGTCAACAAATAGTTATAGAACATACCTCCCTGTAATTTCTGTTTGTGTAAGGATTGAAAAAAACCCAATTGAAAGTACTTTGGACACAGCCAGTCCAGCTTTTTACCCCTGCTTTCAATTTCTATGCTAAGCTATGCCAACAGTCCCTCATCTCCAGCTCTGCAATTAAACATATTTCTTAAAAAATAAATAAATAAAAAAGTCAAACTATTCCATTAACAAATGAACCTATAGCATCATCTGTCCAAAAATAAATCCTACAAACTCCATTCTTGGGTTATTGTTGTTTTGGAATAATCATCATGCATCTGATCAGTGCTGCTCCTTAAAAAGTGAGAATGTTGAGCTGGCAGAGGTTTCAGGAAGGAAGTGGTGTTGAATGACCTGTTGTTGCGGACAATGTCACACTGCAACCCACAGTATTTCTCAGTGTGTGACACAATAACGACTTGTTCTTGCCATTGAACATTGTGGCTCTGTTTGGACTGGTGCCATAACTGCACTGTCAGGATTTTGCCAGCTCCCCAAACAAACTCTAGACTATACTCTGCCTCTCTCTGCCACATAATGGTGCCTTCTTCTCGCACAATGCAGTCACTAAAGTACATGAACTGACAGCGGCTGATGTAACTCTGCGGTCACTAAGGCCATTCATCTCGCCTGGCTTGCTCAGAGGCACGTTGGCAGGGCCTGGGCTGCTGATTTCTACTCCACTGCTCGGAGCCGCCTGTGTGCCTGACACCATAACTCATGCTCGCCTTGCCTGGATGTAATGTTTAAGAGGAACATTGTACACTACAGCACTAATGGTGGAGGAATGACATCCATTCTCAATCAAAGCAGATTGAGGGTGAGCTATCCGTTACGAAGAGGGATAGCCTCGTTTCCTTTGACTTGATTAGAGTGGTCGGTGAACCAATAAACTCTGGGACAGATATTAATGTAATTGCTGAAGCAGCTGGTTCCTGTCTGAGTTATGATCCATTGTTTCATGGGAAAAACCAAACAGGGTGAATCAGAAAGAGAGGGGAAACAGTAAGGTACAATAACCATTTGTTAAGAGAGAGAAAAAGAGGAAGTCCACAAAACTGCGTTTGCACAAAGGACATAAACAGTGGGGCTGAGTGTGCAGGCCCATTAGCTATTATCTCAACAACTAAATGTCCCCTTTTATACTTTGATAAATATTGTTGTCTCCCCTCCAGTGAAAATTGTCAGCGCTCATCATACCTGAGAGCTCTTGTGGTTGAACACTGACAACTGTCCTTGTCAAGGTCTTTCATAAGTGACTGGATTCCTAACTGAATTTTCTTCAGCTGTGTGTTGTTTTATCTGAAACATCCATTCAGACAGTGTTTCTAAAGGATTTTACCAGGCTTTACTGTGTTTCTTGACTTTCCTCAAGAATCACAGGGTTATTACAGCTTTGAGCTTTGCGCTCATATCCTTTAATTCGAGAATGTCGGACATAAAGCAAGTGAATTGTGATAAGAGCATCAAGTGTATTTGTTTATGCTGTTACGATCCTAAAAGTCGAGCAGTCCCTTAAACTAATGCTCTCATTTTCCACAGATATTAATACTATTATATATTTATTTTAAGAATTAAAATATAATAAAGTAATAAAATATAATAATAAAGAATTGCCTGAAAAGTCACCCCCTGACACAGGCATTAATACTCGAGGGGTGAATGTTATCTGGGGATATATGTATTTAAAAGTAGTCATCTGCTGCCACCTGGTGGTTGGACAGGAGTAATGTAAATATAGTGCAGTCACAGGGGAGTCATACACTTGCGCAGCTGCACACATCAACTGCACCTTGTCCACACAGCACTTCCCATTCTAAATAAAGCCATGACCTGTTTTAATGTTTAATGTTTGCTGTTTTGCAGGTGAGCAAGGACCTTCGTCAGCACATTTCAGATGCTCCCAAATGTCTGCAGCAAAGGTAGCCTCTTTTAATACCATGTTTGGTTCAAATGCAATCTGAATTGTTTTGGTGTAAATCTTGCATCTTACAAAAGTTTGCCCTGAAACTGATTCTTCATGAACATTTGAGATCACAGGGAGCCAGAACAAAGCTGCTACTACTCATATTTGCACAGCATTGTGAAAATATTTGTAATAAAGAGCAGAAAATAATCTGTAATTTGAATCTAAATGTGCACATAAATATGATTTCCACTAGATGGCAGGTCAAGCTCAGAGACACAACCGCCTCCATCTCTTTCCCCCTGAAGCTGCTCAAGAGTTTTCCATCTAATCATGTCTTATTCTGCTGGGAGCTGCCTCCCGGAGTATCACACCTGCCCACTTCCTTTTCGTCTCCATGCCAGGGGAATGCAGTAACCTGCTCCCACAATGCACTGCAGCTCCCCTCTGTGAGGAAACACTGTACTGGTGCTGTGAGCATATGGCACTTTCTTAAAAAAAACAAACAAACAACAAAATAAGTCAGAAATGAACCTTTACTATGAAATGCTGTATGTAAATGCTGACAGGCGCTGAGGCTCATGGGGAGTGAGGGATGTAGAAGTCGTCGGGGGCATCAGGCAACACCTTTTTTTGACATTTCAAACTTTGCCTTTGAGGATATCAGTGCAGCTTGTTTTCATATGCAAACAGGCGCAAACTGGGACTTGAAACTTTTTACTGTGACGGTAACAAACGTGAAACTCTTCAACCATCACTCCCCTGAAAGAGATTCTATAGCTACAACCTGAAATTCATTAAAGCTTGATGTAATTATAATTTATTTGACTAAAGCAGAAAATATGAGATGTTTGCCTTCTTTGAGTCTTTATCCACAGGGGAGGGATTTGTTGATGTATATCTTTTCAGTCACACCGAGCTTGGCCAGATAATGTAATTCAGCTGTAAAGTATATTTATGGAAAGTTTAAAAGGACCACAACCCTGGACTCTGATTGGACACTTTCACTGAAGATTTCACAAGTGTCAAATCTGCTAAATCTTGGGTCTCTCATAACCTTATTTCTTTAGGCTATTGCAACAATCAATACTTGAATAAGCAATTCCAATCCTCATTATCAACTCTTTGTGATAAACATGACGTATAGATATTTATAAGGACTTCTAAGGTGATGTGGATTATCTCTGTCTCGACTGAGTATCGATGTCCCCCATCCTTCCTCACTTATCACATTCTTGGCCCTTTGTTTACTGCAAACCACACTGCGCTGCATTGTTTGTCAGGCTGAGGGAGCCTTGATGGAATCAGAGTCCATTAACATGGAAGGCAGCGTCGAGGTGACTTTAGCTCCTAATTAAAAACAGATGTGTCCATTTAATAGTCTTAATACTTTGTGGGAGAGCGAGACAATCACCGCAGAAATATCTATTTGCCTCATTAAATCGGGAGGCTTGATCATGATGAGAAGCAGGGTAATGAATGAAGACAGACATGTTTACCGGGTTGTTTAAACAGTGTTTGCTGGGAGGAGAGAGGGTGGAATCTAGATGGACTATTGTTTGATGGTGGGGAGAGGAGGCAGACCTCAGCTCAGCTGAAGACTGATATGATGAATGGTACATGAAGTCAGGTAAAATCAAGGAGGAGGAGACACAAGAAACTGGTTCTACTCTAAACCATCAAACTATCACTTTGTAGGTAATTTTGTTTTTCAAAACACTGACTTGTTTTAATGCTTCACAGTCTCCCAACTCCCCAGATCCCAATCTGATCCGGCATCTGTGGGACGCACCAGAACAAACCAGATCAATGAAGACCCCATCCTGCAGCCCACAGGACCCACAGGATCTACTGCCAATGTGGAAAAACTGGAAAAGGTCCATCATTGGGGAACTATAAGACTACAACCAACAATTATCATCATTATCAATTCATATGGCAATTATTCATTAATATTCAGTAGTAAAATGTCTTGTGTTGTCTTAGCAATAGTCAAAAATTAATAAACCTCTGAGTTTACTATCATAGAAAACTGGGAAATATTCACATTTGAGAGAGTTTTACAAGTGAATTTTTCCTTAAAAATGACTGAAACAATCAAAATAAATTAATCAATAGTAAAATCAGTTGTTAGTTTTAGTCCTAAATGTCAGTTCTACCCTTCTAGTTGTGTCTAGTTGGCTATCTAAACCTAAGTTTCATATTCAACACATATTTTCTTCAAAGAGAGGTTCATTTAAGAGATTATGGTTGATTGACAGGTCTCTTAGCCTATCACACTCAGCTATGTGGTTGCCAGTTGCTCATCCTTCCTCAGCTCTATCACAGCTCCCCCATTTTTGCCAAAATTTATTTTTTTTGGCTTCAGTAGCTGCCAAGATGGCAGCAAGCAGTGATCCCAAATCCAGACTTCAAAACCTCCAAGATCATTTGGGACATCACAGATGCTACATCCATGTTTTCTACAGTGTATGTTACAAGCACAATTAAAACTATGTGCAACAGTCCTTCTTACCATCTAATGTGCTGTCCAATGTGTCCTTAACTGGGTCCAAGTTATTAACTGTTTGCTGTCCCTTGTTGCTGTTGTTTATAAATTAGCAGTAACCTACTGGAACTCAAGTGATTCGATTTCAACATTTTGGTTGGAGGTTACATGAACCTAGCTCAAATTAATGACTGATCAAACCCAGTTCTATACAATAAATGCCAATATAACCATATAGATAGCCACTGATCTTGATTTAATAATCTCATGTTCCTTATCCAACATATCTGTCTGTGCAGAATACCTGCCGTCCTTCCAGTAAGGGTCCAGTAAATAATTTACACTGAGAAACATGTTGTCCTCACTTATATACTATTTTTACAGAGGAGTACAGAGGACTGACTGAGAGCTTTGTCACATGGTGCAGCCATGATCACCTGAGGCTCAATATCAGCAAAAGCAGGGAGCTTGTGGTGGACTACAACAACAGAAGGCCCCCTGTCCAGTTTGTCATCTGCAGTGATGAAGTAGACAGGGTGAATTTAAATCAATCACAAGTCAAATCCTTTGACTGATCCCTGATTTGTGACAACCAAACTCCAATCAGTTCCTTTTTGAGTCCAGGTGGACATTTGTGCTAAATTTGAAGAGGCGTTCCTGAGATATTGCATTCACCAGAAGGGGATGGATGGACAGACAACCTGAAAACATAAAGCCTCCGACCACAACTATTAAACAACAAACAATTCTAGACGCATCATCTTCAAATCAATTGTTTTGTCTGACACAGTTCAAAAAAGATATTTACAATGATGATATACAATCATATAAAATACAGAAAAGAATCAAATCCAAAAAAATTTGCGAAGCTGGAATGAGCAAAACTTCAGCATTTTGCTTCCTAAATGACTTAAACCATCAATCAGTTATCAAAAACTGTTGCCAATTAATGTTCTATCAATCGACTAAATGACTAACAGGCTGTTGACAGGGCAAGTTGCCTTGTCAACTGTTCAGGATTATGGTGGTATTAGTGTGCATAATATGCATGTCAACTTCATTTAATTCATAAAACGTTAAGCATTTAGTAAGGCAGACGCACATGCAGACACACACACACACAGATGCACACAAGCCTGCACAAAAGCAAAAATCCAAGCCGAGCTGATTGGTTGTGCAGTCTGACTGTGCTCTTGTGTGTATGACAGGGACAAAGATGTGTGTGGACACTTCAGCCTTGCTCAGGGATCTGCTGTCACATCCCATCATCGGAGCGGTGCATTCACACCAGCCGCCGCTGTAGGACGGCTCACTAAGTGGGTGGCGAACCTTCTACGGAGCAACAGTGGTGCTCGTGTAGGGATCAGTGTCAGCGTCACGGCTACAAGCTCTGCATGGTGAACTTCTATCCTGCATCATTTAAAGGGCCCGAAAAAATTAAAACTGTTTCTGATTCATTATCAACTCAACTGTCAGGTTATTTTTATTATTATTTAGGGAAGCAGAGCTTACAAAACAATGAAGGCAAGCATACTGGGAACAGGGTATTCACTGAACAAAGGCAGGACGTGCACCCAGATTAACAAAATCAAGCTATTTGAATCAAGGGTGAGAGACTTTATGTTGGCTGATGTAAGTGTACAAGACTGAACATTGACAGGTTATCATTAATAAAGCCATATACTACAGAAGTCAGTTACTCCCCCATGAGATTTCTTGCATCCTCCGCTTGGATTAAGCACAAAAACAAAAGCTCGGCTGCACGTCAGTCAGTCAGTCATCCACTGCATAGGTTGTTGGTGAAGTTGTTAGCGTAGATAATGAGCTAATTGGCACTGGACGGATCTGCTGTGTGTGCTGGAAAATAAAAAGTTCCCCAGAGACCTGAATTCACCTCCTGTGGGGGGAGGCGGAGAGGGCGGTGTGTGTGTGTTGGGTGGATGTGTGTTCTCAGTGGTGTAGTTGCTAATGTAGCGGAAGACAGGCGAAAAGGAAGACACATTAGCAAAGGTCAAAGGCGAAGGTGAAGGTTAAAGCAGCAAGATGTGACTTTTGCTGAGCAGCAGCAACCAGAGCTTTGACTGTGTAGTCCCACTCACTGAACTGAAACATGGCCGAATAGTGTATATTACCCATGATCCCCAGCTTCCAGAGCCAGAAGTGCTGTCACTGTAACAAACACACCAAACTCTGTTTATAATTCTTGATATTTTAAATGTTTCCTCTCTAGATATCAGAGATGAACACTAGTTTTTAATGACTTCTAAGTTTTTAAAACTGATCTACAGTTCGGCTTTACTCTTGAGCTTGCTGGGCCTTGGGGTGGGAATGAAAGAGGCAACAACTTATCAGCGTTCAGGGACCCAGACGAAGTTGACTGTAAACATGACTGCACGAACAGGGACCCAACCGTCTTCTGAGGGGTAATTATAATTATTAGCACTCTGAGCTGCAGCACGTCCCCACGAGGTCTCCAGAACAATGAAGATCCACATGGGTGCTGTGACAGGCACTCATCTAGGTATCAGAGTGAGTCAGCTAGATGTTAATACCCAGGCTAATAATGGCTGTGAAGTGGAGCTGACACTGAGCTAATAGCAGCAGTGAGGGACAGGCAACTGACACCGTGGGGACGCTCCTCACTCAAACTTGGCCGTCCAGAGGCCTCGTCCTCAGACTGTAATTAGTAGCCAGTGACAACAGAGGAAAAGCAGCATGCCAGGCAGGTACACAAGGGTCTGTACAATAATAATAATTACCAGTCACCAAAACAATCAACCCCCTTTGCTGAATATTCTATTACATACAGGCTGTGTTAAGTTTTTGAGTAGACATAACAGATGGTGGCCAAGTTTGACAACCAAAATCAGCACAAAACTTTCAAACAGCTTTGAAAACTGTAATGATATACAAACCACACAAGTTAACACAACCCAGTATATTAATAGTAGGACTAAAACCACTTTATAAAATCATTTTTGGAGGGACAATGTCAAACAGATGTTAACTGTATGTGACGTTTATGGTGATATGTTTTTTGTTGTTATTATTACCAAATTTTGTGAAAAGACTAAAACCAACAATGGATAGAACCGACTAATGAGTTCCATCTACGTAGCCAAAGCCTGATATATCTTATTGAGTTCTTTTGTCGTCTGAAAATGACTAAAAACACAAATGAGCCAAAACACTGCACTGGGTGACATGTACCTTCATTACACAGCACATAAACACTGTTCTGCTGCTGTAAATATTTCCCAGGCACACCAAATGTTATTAATCCACAGCTAAAAATGGTCCCCAACAAATAAACTACTTAGATGTTTTTAAAGGGGCTATTTGTACATTTTCTTCCAGACTGGTAAGTAAACACCTGTTAATGCTAACATTGGCTATGTAGCGATAGCAAAAACTTACAAACAGTCTTTATTAGGAACCAATAAGCTAGGTGCTGAGTGCTACAGACAGAGGAGGTAAAGCCAAAAGCACTTAAAGCACACTAACCCATTGTTGCTTTTGGTCTTTCAATATGATTTGTTGACAATAAATAAAGTATGCAACATTACCTGCCTGATCCTTTAAGTGAACAAAACAGAAGTATAAGGTACACTACCAAAGGGTAGGTGTTATTATATAATCAAATCCAATAATGCAACACTATGAACAACAGCCTGCAAATAATTATCATCGACTTCAAAATTATCACTTTATCAACACCTCACTGACAGTCTCAGTAAAACATCACACATTATAAGCTTCATACAGATAACTTCTGTTATTACATGCTGTTGGATTCCTTATATTCTAAATATGTTCATTATATTTAGATATATTAAAAAGGAGCAGCTCAAGATGATTGTAATTTTGGTATGAGGGGTTTTGCCATTTGCTATATCAGCACCCAAATCCAACAAATATACTGCAATTTGTGTGTTGTCTTTGCTTTACAAGGGCTCAAATGGGTAACAGGATGAAAAGGTACAATGCAGAAATGGGCACATAAATCCAAACTTGTGCCAACAGTGAAAAAATAACCTAATAATCGAACAAAAATTGACAAAATAAAGAAAAGCAACTTACGGAAGTTCTTTAGTCAGAATTTACAAAGAAATGAGGCGTCTAACCAGCTCACTGTTTGTTCATTTTGCACCAAATAGCTTTTTTTTCCCAGCTATGAGAGCAGAAATGAGTATATGGCAAGTGCAAATGTTTTAACAGCAATCTAACAAAAATGAGGTAGAAGCCCATTATCCTTCCTCAAAATACATATCAGGCCTTTACCAAGACACAATTTGTGTCCTCACTGATGGCCTAAGATGCAATTACCACATCCAATAAAGCAGCACACATTTTCATATTTCATTGTCCCCAGTGTGTACAAGACTGAGCTGAGGAATTACTGACCTGCTATGCTCAACTGGCTGAGTGTAGCTTTAAATATGAATGCCACACGTCTTACGTGCATTACATTAGAATCCTCTCTGTCTTGTAATGTGGAAGTAAATGTGGTCTTAAGGACATCAAACATGTTTCAAACTAAAGTAGACAGGATGGGGAACTGACCCCGAGTCTTTTTTTTCCAAGTGTGTTTTAATCCCACAAAAGCTGTTTGAATCTTCTAATCTCATTTCTCCACATTTTGACAAGAAAAACTTGTGTCGCCAAGTACATTTTAAAGGAACCTGACTTGATATATATATATATTTTTTACTATGACATTCATCCTGAATGAGACCAGGTGTAAAATAGTAAAATCTGTACATGCAAAAGTGTTTATCCATTCAGATTTTGTAGCTCTGTCTGTTAATATTCTATTGTTCAGTACATTTGAAGATTGGAGGCTTCCTTCCTTCATTATAATCCATTTATTTTATGTATTATTTCATGAATTATTTCATATTTTGGTGTCTTCTGAACATCTAGGAACCTTAGTTCATATATAAACGTGTTAGCAAACATTGTGTCAGGACATTTTGTGAGCTGTGATCTTTTAATTCTCAACATTACAGCTTTCAACGGACTTATCTCACCTTTCTAGATTCAAGGCCACACCCAAAACCATGAAACAAAGATAGTGTCAGTTGCTCACAGTAACATCTGTGACATTTTCCCTTATTTGTGTTACTTCCTGTGACTGTACTTCATTTAGAACCTTATTAAAACCCATAACAAATATACTTTACATAATATACATACACAGTGCTATACTGACTGTGATAAAAGGAGGTGTGAGTTGACAAAGCTCTCTGTTTCGAGACCTCCCAATGCGGCTGTTGCTGCTACACAGTATCTAAAGCCGACCCCTCGCTGCACCGAGCCCAGGGGCTGATGGGAGTTCTCGGGGGAACCATTAGTGAGCGGATCGGCAATGTGGCGCGCAGGGAGCGAACACAATTCACGGGAGAGCACCGAACTCACAACACTCTAACAACACCTGTCACCCCTGCGCCTAATGAGAAACACAATTAGCAATTAACAGTGCGATCTGTCAGGGCTAATACCTGCCTCCCCGCACGCACACACACACAGCCGGAGAGGAAAAACCAGACCCCCTTCATCAGCACTTCCATGCAAGTATGAAATGAGCCCAAACAAGCGGATCAATTAGACAGGTGATGTAATGTTGTGAAACCTAAGCTGATGCCTCGGTGGCAGATTTTCTAAACGGCGTCCTCGCTGATGCTCCACAGTGACTTTTAAGACAGGAATTAAGTGTGATTTTTATCACTCAGCGGGGAACTGAACTTTGAAGTTGGACGCGCTGCATACTGGCCATAGATCATACAGCGTGGGCTATTAAACTGTGTGTGCAATGGGAAGTTTGTCAAAATGCACTTTGCTGGTAGATTTGGTGCTCTATTCTCCTGTAAAACAATTGCCACCATGGGGATTAACAGAAGATGAACTGAAGTGACTATAAACAGCACAGGCAGTAAAGTTCCCTAAATCAGCACATTCTGTGTTTATTTGGATCCCTGTTAGCTGCTGCCTCGTGGACCAACTTCCAAAGATTGATCGATTCAAAGACAACATCGATCCTCACACCTCCTGGTGTTTCTCATTGATCATCTTGGGACACTTGAGGACACTTCCAGCCGTTTTCAGTGCCATACTCGGGGAAATAAAGAGAAATGTAATGCAGAAACTACACAGACTCTATTCATAACTAATAGTTAGGACATGAACATTGTTGTTTCATGTGTAAAAGTAGCTCACATATCATGTTAGCATTCAGGACCTGCACTTGTTCTCATGGAGGAGAATTTTTTATTGATATAACTTGTGCTGCAGCAGAGAAATCTGCTAAAACTTTAATTATTTTCAACTAAGACTGGACTAAATAAATGCCAGCAAATTCTCAGCTTCTAAACATATGAAGTTATTGATGTGTCACAGCTTTTGATACTTTTCCTCAGATATTTGCACTGAATACAATAAGAAAAAGGTCAGAGGTCAGGTTTTGGCTACCGATCAATGACCCTGGGGCTGATAGGGATTCGGTATCTTGCTCAGAGACAGAGGGCTGCCAAAAAAAGGGTTTATTTCAGTTTAGCACTTATTATAGCACTAATTTAAATTTTATTTTATAATGAAAACTTTTGCATTGTGAATTTCTGGTAAACTCTCTAAAACACACATCTAGCCTCACACACACCAGCATAAACAGTGGCTGTGTTCTAATTGGATTACACCAGTTACGTGTGTGTTTGTGTATGTGTGTGCGCATGTGTGTGGCATCTTCAGCATAGTAATTGTGTCAGCCTTGTTGGTCAGTGGGGAATTGAAGTGTTAAATCCAATTCTGAATTTGTATCTCTCTTGCAGAGGAGGGGGAGATGTAGCGTGAGTACCAACCATATGTCACCGTCCCCAATTCAGAGGGATTGAATATGGATGAGAAACAACTCGGGGTCCTGGCGTCGCCACCGGTAGCAGGTTTAGACTGTGACGGTGTGCGCTCATTTGTTATCAGTGAGGAAGTGGAGCTGTAGACACCAGCACTGCAAAACTGACAAAGATTTTCTGTAATGAAGATAAAACTGATTCAGTGGCTTTGACCCTCATGTTTCTCTGCCATAGTACTTCTCAGTACAGGCTGCTCCGGACAAGAGGATCACCAAAAAAAGAAGCATTCTTAAATTTTTTTTGCATGAATTGGTGTTTGTATCCTCTTTTATTGGACAATTACTCATATGTATTTCAGATTTTTTTTACAGGGGTAACTTGATAGTAATGTCAAAGCTTTGTGGTTGCAGAGATTAAAAGACATTAAATCTCTCAGTTTTAATTTCAGTTTTGTAAACTAAACATCTCATTGACTCCAACATTTGACTTTCTTTCAGCTGTACTATGTGCCAAGTTACCATGATTCCAAAATTGTGACAGCAGTCTCAGGTGAACAATGTTTAATTACAGTCATGACAACACTTTAAATTTAGTGTTGAAATACAAGTTGCATGGAGGTTGTGTCCTTGTTTTTGCCACTGACAGGCTCAGATTGCTGTTTTAAGTGTCAGACAACATTATGGATAAGATTCCTACAGAGACAGAGACACACCTTTTTATTAAAGAGTGAGATCCTTCTTGTTAAATCAGAAACATTGCTATATATTGCTACCAGACTCCATTGACAAAAACAGCTATTTTACTCAGCACTGAGTTTCTTTGTTTGTGTTATTGTGTGACTTTCAGTGGTAGAAGAAGTATTCAGGTCCTTTACATGAGTAAAAATACCGCTCAATAACACAAACAAACTAAGCAACTGAGGCAGCAGTATTCCAGCAACTTCTGTGTTCTGCTCAGTAAAATGACTGTTTAACCCTTAACCAGTTCATGACAGATTTGTCTGTCCCAGTTTTTAACATTATTTGTAGTCTTTTCCTAACTTAATCAAAAGAAAATCAACGTCACAGTACACCAGCACATGTCAGTCAAACAGTATACCTCACTGTTTGATTGACAAGTGATCTCTCAGGGAAGCGTGGTGTGGAAACACAACAGCAATCAACACCTAGCACTTAACATGTCACCGTATAAGCCAGAAACAAAACATGAATCGTGAGAATTACCACTTTAAATTATTAACAAAAGGTGTTAATAACAATATTTTTTTTCTAATATTCACTGTTTGGAGAAAATGAATGAAGAACACAGTCCCAACAGGTGTTAATTATAAGCAGGATAGAAAGGATAGGTAGAATAAAACCTATTCACCAGCAGATGTGGCTAGTTTGTTCTTTGTTCCTAGGTAAAAGAAAAACAGTATTAGAGATTACTGGAGAACATGAGTACACACTGTGCACCTCTGCAGCAAGACAGACACCTTTCTTACACATTTTCCCACTGAGATTAGTGAGCAGGTCAGCCATGAGAACCTGAAAACTCCTGTTTACAAGTGCAGGCCTGAGCTCAAGGCTCCCATTAGCACCCTCGACGAACTAAGGCTGATGCTGCTCACTTGTGTTTGTACTTGAACAACAGCATTTGTTTTATTTCCAAGAGCTTGTTAGCAATTATGCTTCAGGAAATGTAAAGATATATTCCATAATGTACCCTGGGTTTCACTGCAGCGTCCAAATCAGTTTCCCCTGCAGCTTCACTGACTTCTCTGACTTATCCTACTAAGTTTGCACCCCAGAGACAGTCATATATACTGTATATACACTAATCTGCACTATGAGTATCACATATACAGTATGTAATTTGTTTTGATTGAGTTTATTTGGCTTTACCTTCACAGAAGTTACAACTCTCAGACATGGTCTCTTCTTATCATTACTGAGAAATGGCTGCCACTTTGGCTGATCCATTGCTCCGCCAGGTTCTCTCAACAACCCACAAAAAACATCATACCTGGTGAAAATGCCAGGCTAACCTTAGTGGTGTCAGCTTGCAGTGAGAAACTGCTCCACTGAGCCTAATACCAGCTCTTAAAAAGACAAAAACAACCCTCTGTTTTGAGTCCTGTACAGGTGATGCTGCTGAAAGTAGCTGGGCATTTGCAATAAATTCAGTAAACGTGTCTTCTAGGTGTTTCTGTGACTATGTCTATGACTATGTAAAGTCTTCATTAGGGCACTACTTTTAGGAAAAATTGCAGCCTGCTGTGACCAATACCATGCTATACTACCTGTAAAATTGTTAGTCACTAAACAAATCAGTTGTATTTACAGAAAGGCATCATGGTAAAGCAACAAGATGGCTAAGTTATTAACCACTGCTGCTCTAGGCCTTTTAAATCATGATCAGTGATCAAGTGTGTTCCTGGGGCTTACTGTCCATATCTTGCTCTCTGTGTTGGAGTTTCAGTGAACCACAGTGAATCAGGGGAGGTGAACAGAACGTGTTACTTGCGTACTGGTCCTGACGATTACATAATTCGAGCCAGAAAGTTTGGAAGAATCCAAATGGACTTAGTTTCAAAGCCACACTCCACAGTACTGATGTGGGAACATTTAGGGTTGAAGCCAAATGAGAGAGGAGAGCCTGTTAACGTGAATGAGCTGGTGTGCTGGCTTTGTTAACAAACAGTAGAAATGAAAAGTGACAATACAACTAACCTAAAAGCTCATCTGTTATTTCCAAAGACAAAGGAGGAGTCCTAAACTGACTTTGTTAAACATGTTACTTTTCCTCTACTTCTTGTTGTTGTTGCTTTGCACTTTTTGTTAACAAAGGTCCTAAACACTGAGAAACCTGATTTGCAGTATATTGCCGATTAAGGAGTGAATGACTTTCTGTTTAATATTTATTTAAGTGCAATTTTTGTTAACAGAGACCAAGAGTCCATTTCATTTATTGGTTGTGTATTTTTAATTTATTTATGGATGATTTATTTAAGACAATTCCAGTGTCTACTGAAGAATTAAGAATGAAAAGTTTATTGCTCTTTGAGAGGACGTACTTGCATTATTATGGTATTATATTTACTTTATATTGGTGACTTAAAAAGGCAATAATATAATTTATTGCAATTATTTCTGGGGCAATGTAATTGTGGTTATCGTGACAAGCTGAACTGTGACGTTTAACCTGTGATAGGTTAAGGCTTCTGGGAAAGACAGCTAAAAAATGAAATATTAAATAAATAATTAAATATATTTTTTCTAATTACTGTCATTATATAGCAACACAACATAATAATGAATAGGGCTATGCTCTAACACTGTAATTTTAGTTATTTGCATTACAAATGCCAAAGTGATTTTAAAGGTGGTCAACTGAACCACAACCTGGAATCTATTAACACTCCAATATGGCAGACAATGGCTGCATTAAATCAAATGAAAGCCTTATATAAACTGGCACATGTGCACAGTCTACATGCTGTTGGGTTTGAGGGTTTATTCTCAGTGCAACACAACAGTTAGGTAACAGCTGAGGGATCCTGTGCAACATGTGTTGCGTTGTAAAGAAACATATTTGTATGTCACATGTATTGGGAACACCAACTGTCACAGCATGCAGTGGTATTAGAAAATGATGTGTTGAGTAGCAGCTGGAACGTTAATGAACGTACAAAGTTAGGCGCAGAGCTGAAATGACCTATCTGTCAACCAGCAGCGTGTTTCCAGTGCGGTGCTTCACAGGCAGGAGGTTCAACCAGCATGTTAGAGAAAGTCAGATGCTACCTACAAATTTCAACACAGGTCCAGTTCAAATAAGTTCAGAAATGTGTGTGATGATGGGGAAAAAAAACTACAGCAACATGGAGACTGGATCAGATTTCACTGTCAGAATAAGACTCCTCCACTCATGTTGGTCAGCGGGTAGTGCACAAGTGTATAGATATGAACAAACAGACAAGTGCACACTTGCACATACTCACCTCCCTTTTCATTAAGACCGAGGAGTGTGAGCAAACTTTGCTCTTGTAATTGCCCTGCTCTTGCAGACTGTTTGACAGGCAAACAGTGCTGTGGTCTGGCTCTTCAATGTGCCAGAAACTCCTTAACAAGCAGTGATTAACCAGAGGCAAGGCTGTGACAAACTGCAAACTCACTGTCAAGAGCAAAGCACAAAAACCTTTCTTTTATTTTGCCAAGGAGGATAACAGATAGGTAGGGTAGAGAAAATGACCAACTGAGCAACAGAGAGAGGTTAAGGCCAGACAAAATTCTTGCGTCTCTCATTGTAGTTTGGCGAGGCTTAACAGGCAGTTGACGGAGGCTGTTCAGTGGATGATTTCCAGTTCTTACTTTCGCCTTTCTGGAAAAATCTGATGCAAAAAAATAGGCCTTGCAGTCGTAGATTCAAGCTTCATTCTATGCCATTAACAACTAGCTGTTGAGAAATTGAGGAGTTGAGGAATTTCACCTAAAAGCTTTCTTTAGGTGTCCTACTGCACACATAGACGAACATGCATGAGTCATTTGGACACATTTGAGACACATTTGACAACATGTATAATGTTTATATACGCTCAGGTCAGAAGCCTGTCAATCGCTTTACTGGAGCTCTGACGACGTAGTCCCACTCACTGAACTGAAACATGGCCAAACGGTGTATATTTCTCATGTAGCAAACACGCCAAACTCTGTTTATAATTCTTGTTATTTTCAAAGTTTCCTCTCTGGATATCGGAGATGAACGCTGGTTTTTTATGACTTCTGCATCTTTTTAACTGACCTACAGTTCAGCATCTGTCTTGAACTTGCTGGGCTTGACTGTGGCAGTTTAAGCCACTGACTATCACTCAGTTAGAGGGAGATCGTACCCATTCACTTAAGTTACACAATGCAAGAACAGGTGTATGGGGGACGGAGCAGGAATGACTAAGGCACCATTCTCCCTATTACATGTCAATGTACCATCAAAATGATTTTGCAGCTGTTATTTTCAGTTAAAATAGTTACATAATGTAGCTTTAAGTTCTGATCTGTTGCTTAATGTCAGAAGATAAAATTTCCTTTTGTTGAAAAAAATGAGAATGACATTGAGCTCGGTTATAGCCCAATTATCTGACTTACATAGATAAAACTGGTGGATTATTTATGAAGAAATCTTGCCTTAAGCAAGTTGTTTAACCTTTTCTGACCAGCAAAGATTACCTAAGTATGCCTGCTCTTTTTCAGAGATGCCCTGCTTCACACCTGGGAGCTGTCCAGTACAAACACAGTCCTCTGCTGCTGGCCACTCAGCAGCTCCACTGAAATAACCGGAGCCTTGAGCCTTTGTGTAAGTGCTTTGATCGAGGGCACATGGGCGATAATTGCTGAGGGAGAGCAGAGAGTTGCTCATTTACTTTCCCCACTCAGATCTTCGCTGCTGGTCAGGGGATCAGAACCAGCGGGCTACTGATCACATATCTTCAGGGCTATTCAAGAGAAAAAGGGCTGTGCTGAGTTTCTAACAGTGGCTTAAAGGACAGAGCAGAATCCTGGCAGCGTTAAGGGGCATATGGACAGATTATTATTCTTCATAAACTTGATATACTGTAAATTCTCATTACTGCTGAACTTGGAGAGCTGGGTTGTAATTTTCCTTGAGCTTCATAATTTTTGGGTCCGCTTAGAAAAACACTGGTGTAAACACAGTCTGCTATATATCAAGAAATAACCTCTCTTGTTCATCACAGTTATTGCGTATAAACACACACTCCAAATACTGAAAGCAATCCTCAGTGCAGACCACACACAAGGCCCCACTTTGTCATCTGGTGGGGTAACATGGATCACAAAACAAAACATTTTTCAGCTTAGATGAGACCCTCAGAAACATGGTCAGACTGACAATATTCCCCTCCACTACAGTGTGAATTAAAACCATTAGAATTCACCACATATTTATTCCTGCACAGATGTTTTGGCCACCATAAAGCAACGTCATTTCAAAAACACAATGTCCACTTTCTCTCGTTCTGTCTTTCTTTCATCCATTCCAGTCATAAAAGACAGAAATATTAGCACATTTCCAGGATATATTCCCAGGATTTCTAGATTAGAACTAAGAGTATTTATAAAGGGTGGTGCAGAAGTTCCCACAGTGATGATAAGAAGAGTAGCTACAGTATATCAGGAAGCTCTGTGTCAGTTCCTCTTCACCATCATTATCTCTCATCTCTTGGCAAACTTGGGCCACATCTATCAAGTCTGCAGCAGCTCTTTACCATCAACACTTGTCTCTGCCCTGCTCCCATTCTACTCTATCTCATCCTCTCTCTCCCCCACCACCTCCACCACCAACCCACCCCACCCCTTGTATCTTTCAAGCCTTTCCCTCTCTCTTCTTTTTCCAGCCCAAGAGAGGAGACATGGCCATAAATCTCAGAGTAGCTAATGAACTGCATTTAACAATAAAATGCACTGGAAATGGAACATTTCATTTACAAGAAGATCAATGGCAGTGACAAACACCCTTCTCGGAGCGACTAGTTAGCGGGATGATGTTCTGCAGGCAATCCAATCAATCACCGCACACCGACGCTGAGATCAATCAAAGGGGGAAAAGGAAGAAGGAAGAAAAAGACTTGAAGCTTTTCTCTTTATACTGTATTCATGGTCTTTATTTAAATAGGGCTACTAATCACTCACTGAAAAGTCCACCCTTTTTCTCCTCTTATTTCTTACACTCTATGGATTCTGTCTCTGTCTCTTTTTTCTTTATATCCCATTCTGTTTCTCCCTCTTTCTCCCTCTCACCCTCCGAGCACTGGGGAAGGCAGTTGAGAGGCAAGAGGAGGAGAGTGAGTGATAACCATCCGGGGAGTCAAGTGCTCCATCACCGCCATCCCCATCTGCGACCCGACAAGTTCATAATGCCAGGCATCTGCTTTCATTTATAAAGGCCTCACTTAGCCCTCACACACACTCACAGTCACTCCAGCTCTTCTGCTACGCCCTCCCCTCCTCCTCTTGCTTTCTCTCCCGTCACTCTTTTTCTCCCCATCCGGCTGGCTGAGAGGGAGAGTGCCTCTTGTCCTCTTCCTCACCTAATCCTCCTCATCTTTGGCCCCCCCCCCGCCCCCCCTTTCTTCTGCTCAAGCCCTCTCAGGTTTTTTTCCTAGCTTTCCTCCACAGTTACATCTATTTCTTTCCCCTCCAGGTCTCCACCTTCTCCTCTCATTGCCCTCCCACTCAAATGATAGAGAGGTGCAAAGCTATAAAGCAGCATAGTTGACAGTGAGTAAGAGGGCTATTTTGTAATTCTTCATTTCACTTTAATTGGAAAGATTAACAAAATATTTCAGGGGGAAACTTCCAAAAAAGTTAAAAAAAAACTTTTAATCAAACATAATCAAATAACTTCATTTATGTAGGAAATACAGTTAGTAAAATAGAATCAGGAAAATGAACTGTTTCAGTGTTTAACTTACAGTATCATCAATTCATATTAACTTGTGGTTTTATAATACTGTCAATTCTACAACTGCAATATGGAGATATAAAATTGCAAATGTTGAACTATTTAATGAAGAAACACAATTCTGAGAGTAACAGTAGCAACATTAATATGAGAAAATTAATAATCGATTGATCATTTCAAATGGTGCCAGGTCACAGCTTCTCAAATGGGAAGATTTGCAGCTTTTGCCTGTTTAATCTTCATTTTAAATTGGGGATTTGCACTGTGGCTTAAATAAAAAAAAAAAAAACATCTGAAGATGTCACCTTGAGATATCAATACTTGTGATTAACATTTTTCATATTTCAAATATTAGTTGCAGCTGTAATGTTTACTTTTCTTCACTGTGACAACTTCACCCCAGCTTTCAGTATACAAAGCATGCACACACTGAAGAAGTCTGTGGGCAAATTATTATTATATGAATAATATGGTCCAACTATCAGTTTTAGAGAACACTCTTTAACGACTGTAAATGCACACTGCAAAGTGAAAGTTTGAGACATTTGCAACCATTAGGTGGTGCACTTCTCTCACTGTACATGGGAGGGACCTCAGGAGAAGACAAAAAAGAGAGAGAGAGGAGGAAAAACTTGCTTTGCCCATTATGAAGTAAATTTTCTGAAATGGGTTTTTATCATGAAAAATAAAATGCAACATCTGTTGTAAATATATTTGGATACATTAGTGTGTCCTCTGAGGGCTGCATGGAAATCACAGGCAGTCTGTGTGTGTATGTGTGTGTACATGCACTCATCTGTGTGTCTCTGTGCGTGCATGTGTGCTTCATTTATGCAATGAAGTGGCCACACACAGTTTTAAGCGAAAAGACAGAACAGAGCATTGAGCTGAAGAGTGGACTTCTCTTTTCCAGAAGGCTTTTGTTAAATACCTCATGAAGTACCTTTGATGGAGTACTTCAGCATTAAACTTCTGTCTGCAGAGGTAAAAAAGGGAGTCAGATCCTGAATGTAAAGGAGCAGAAACTGAGAGTCTGTGGCTTATTATAGTCCCAACACGTTCATGAAAAATAAATATAAACACAAAGGCTCAATGTTTTTGACATGCAAACTATCCTGGAATGATCTTCACCAAGCAGGAAGGATTTAGTGCAAAAGACTCTGTGCTTATTTTCAATCCTTTTGGCTGCACTTCTAAAATACATCCTGTAAATGTCAATAAATGAACTCTGGGTCTCAGTGATGGGATATCTTTAGCCATGACCTATCTTGGTAACAATGTTTAAATACAAAATAAAAATCATGTATTATGTTTGAGTTATAGGCTTCTAATGGATTCTGTAACACAGTGGTTAGTTGACAAGGTTGTACCAAACGACTATTTGTTTCACTCTTTGGCCTGTGTTATGACTGGCCATTACAGAAAATCCTGTAGAATTATGGCTACATATTCAACACTAGACAAAGGCCGAACCACAGATAACTCCCTGGCATTTTCAGTGTAACCTTTCCTAATCCCGTTCATCTTTACATGCTAAATTTTTACATCCATGACTGTAAACTCTTGGTATAACCTTAATTACCCCCCCAGTTTGATTTTTATTACTCTTGTGAAAACTGGGCTCCCAAAACACTGGTCTGTCCAGAAAGAAATACCCACAGTATTAGCAACATAACAAGGATAACAGAGGTAACAGAGCTGGTGTTAACATCGACCTAAGAAAAGCAAAAGCACCACCGCATTCACTCAGTAAACGTGTCTCCACCTACATGTTTTTAATGCACATTTTTAATTTACGTATTGAGAAGAAAATGCAGAAAATTAAACTCAAAATACACTTGACTGAGGTGGAAAACAGCAAAATACTACAAACTGTAATGGAGACAGACATAGTGAATGAAAGACATACAGTATATGAAGCTACAATAACCTGTTCTGTGTAATATTTGCATGATCAGCCGTTTATCACAATAAATTTGTAATATTTGTGTAATGGTAGTGGATGGAAACTGTTTCTCATTTCCTTTTTTTTTGATTGTCTAGAAATTCAGCTATACTCACTATATTTTAATAGAAAATTATCTTGTCACTCATTATGTTCTCCTTTCTGACTAATTGTCTATAAAAACAAGGGAGGGAGAGCTACTTGTATCTGACAGTAATGAAACTCAAAGCAGGTGTTCCTGATGCATGGGTAGGCAAAATATTAGACAATAAAAACTGTCCATGTTAATGAAAAAAAGTGGTTATTTAGTCTTTTCAATAATGAGCTTAAAAGCCCAGTCAATCAAGGAAAACACGTCCCCAGACCAGAGTCCTGCACGGGTCCAAAAACACCCACAAAACTCAGTACTGGAACCAACCTCTTACCGGCAATTATCCCTCAATCAAATCTGGACCCGACCAAACACATACCCATAACGTTTATTAAACACAGGCTACACAGTCACTCACTTTAAAACTCATACAGATTATATTTATGCAGGGTTTGCTTGGCGGCTGGTCTAAGGTTATCTTATGTCCCATTCAAATGTGCAAAGCACTCACTCAGTCGGCTCCCACTTGTTGTTGGTTAAATGCAAAGTGACACAAACATAACCAATCAGTCCACATATCCAAAGTGACTGCCCTGTTGCTGCATTCTCAGTCCTGGAATAATGATGAATAGAGGGGTGAAAGGTTGTGTCGTAGGCATTCACCAAAAAAAGGTTTCGATATTTTTAAAAAACTGACCCAGTGCAGGACCCTGCCCCTTTTATTTTACTCCACGTGTTGACTGAAAGCCTTAATGAAACTGCTGAAATCAAAATTCTCTTCTAGTCTATCACCAGTTTAGTCATCAACAAGAAATTTTGATAAGAAGTTGTCAAACTTCACTTATTAAGCAGAAATGTCAAACCTTTGCTGGTTCCATCTTCTCAAATGATTTGCTGCATTTCTCTGCTTTACATCAGTGTCATATATTTGGGTTTTGCACTGTTAATCAGACAAAACACAATCATTTAAGGATGGTGCCTTGAGCCCTGGGAATTAATGATGGATTCTCTCCCCTGTTTTCTGACAGTTTATAGATTAACACATTAATTGATTAATCCAGATAATAATTAAAATATTAACTGAAGATGAAAATAGTCATTAATTGCAGCTCTACAATTATTAAATTTTTAATGGAATCATTATTTTTGAAATGTCCATCAGAACATGTTGGCTCATACTTTGCTTTTTACAACTTATCATATCATATAAAAAGTTGTTCATGTTTTTTATCTTTCAAAGGCTCTGCTGCAGGCGTTTACCAGGGGCTAAGCGTCCTTGTGACAGTGTTGTTGACAGTTGACAGCTCCCTCCCTGCGTGCTACTGTCTCCCCCCAGCTGCTTGGCTCTAACGCTAATGGTCGTCCTCAGTAGGAGCCGGTGGGTCGCGGGTGCCTTTGCCGTCATCATTAAGCACCATTGGTTTAATGAACGCGGCGTTTAGGAGTGCTTGGACCTTCATGCTCTGCCGCCTCATTAAGTGGAAAGCAAACTAATATGGGGAGCAACCTAGAGCTCACCTCTAGAGATGAGGGAGAGAGAGCGAGAGAGAGAGGGGAAGCACACAGACACACACAAACTAAAACACAGTGTCTGAAGGGGGCCTTTTGATTGAAAGGGCTTCAACAAAGTTGTAAAAGATAAGGAAACAGTGGTTGTTACAGCTTTGAACGTGCAGTAGCAGTTGAAGCAGCAACACTGTCAGTGGTAATAGTAACACCATCACTATCACTAGTAGAAATTCCAGTAACTTTAGCTAAAATGTTAATGGAAGTATCAGAACCTCAAATTTTAGGACTGTCATAAAAGTATTGGCACTCAGGCACTCCTCTGACAGAATGCAGTTTTTCCACATAACAAGACAGACTGCTCACCTATATTTCTAAAGATTTGCTTACACTAATGCACAGTATATAATAGTATATCATATTAAATTACCACTTGGTAATGGCTGGCGGTCATGATGATCCTGAGCCCAGCGTTATGTGCTAACATTCACCTAACGTAGCAAAAAAAGCCTGCCATAGCAGTCATAACTCAACATAACTCAGGAAACGTTTGTCAGACTTCTGCTTCAAATTATTTGCTCTTTATGTCTATACATTGTTTTAGGCTCAATCTATTAAGAACACACCACCTTGATTATAATCAGTTGTAGGGATAAACTTTTATCCTGATTGTAGTCACACAAAAAAGTATCACCTCACAGCCGGTGTGTAGAAGAGAAATTATAACAGCCACTCAATGTGAGAACTGTATTTAAATAAACTTAAATAAATCCAAACCTGTCCTTTAACCAGTGGTGAGGTCGGTTTCACCGGTGAGAGTTTACTGTTTAAGGTGTTGTGTTATACAACCTGCCAACCAATCAAAGGCTAGCATTTTCCATGGCCAATACATGGAACTATTCTAGTCTCACGAGGTTAATCTCAATAGCACTATCCTGAATAAACTATGGTTTTAAAATATAAACTATAGAATAAACCTGCAAAGTACCAGCCTACATACAACATTCAAAATCCATACAGAGCACCCTGATTTCAGTCATGACCCAGTTTCAGTCTCAAGTCTTTGGCTTTCAGAGGAGCTGTGAATGAGGGAGACTTCTCAACCTGCCGCCCACTCCCTCAGGTGGCTGTGCCAAAATCTGCCCACACCTTGCCATCCATCCTGCCATTTTGTCCATCCACACATCCCCTCCTGCCCCTCCTCTTCCTGCCTGCTCTTCTTTCCTCATCTCCTGGTCCCCAGGGTGGGCCTGGGAGGAAATAATCCCTCTCTACGCAGGAACAATTAAGGGCTCGGCTCAGGGCTTTATGGTCAGAGAGAGCAGCTGCTTGCCATTTCTGGGTCCATAACTGTCTGAAATGACAACGTGGGGGGTAGAGGAGCATCCTGTACCCCTCCTCCTGATCCTATACAAGAACCGTAATTCTTTTCTGCCTATTCAGCATATATCACACACACGTTAGTAAGACAACTATAAACAGATAACATCACAAGGTACTTGATGTCTGTGTGACAGATTGGAGTTGCAGGCAGGCTATAAACATTTCTTTTGGTGGCAGATGAGAGCACCTAAATAATTAGGATGGTTCAGGTAACCTGAGTGGGCAGAGCTGAGGAACCATAATTTTTCTAACAGACTTAAGTCCAGAGAGGGAAGCAACAGGAAAGAAAGGGAAAAGCAAAACTATGTCCAATGCCAAAAATCTGTACTAAGACCAGAAGTAAAAGACCTAGCCTAAATCAACTCCAAAAAGACAAATGAGTTATTCGCTCAGTAAAACTTGATTGGTTGATTACTGTCCTAAATTGGCCATGGTAACAACATTACGAAGCCTTACTGACCTTGGAACAGCTGCATTCTTTAAAAAAAACATTTTTTTCCTAGTCTACATGTTTATATTTAACCTCAATCCCTCATCTAGGAGAGATGCTTGTACAAAGATTCAAACTCCGGGAGACTGGTGAGGTGTGTGGGCATCTGTGCTCAAATGTATGCAAGTCTTTGTAATGCATGTAGGCTATGTGCCTGTGTAAGGACAGAGTGAGAGAATGATAGAAAGAGATGAGTTGTGAAAGAGAACTGAATGAGTGGGAAGTGGGAGGAAAAATAGCATGGTCTTTGGCTGTGTCATCTGAAGTGTTGATGTTGATACTGAGGAGGTGTGGTATTGTGTTAATAGGCACCCTAGAGAGGCTAATTGCTTAAAATGGGAGAGTCTAGTCATTATGCGGAGACCTCGGAGTGATTCTGTTAGGAGAAAACAGTGAAATGATAATAGTGGGGACTTGCTGACCTCATCCAACTTTCACAAAAATGCTTCAAGACTCTGCTCAACAGCACTCATAAAAATAAGTATTTATAAAACAAGTAAGGTAATACAAATACCAGGGGAACAGACAAGGGACTTTATTTTGAACACCTTTAATGATCTAATCTAATTAAAGAAATTAGAATCAAAACTGCAAGGGTAATGCAGCTTGAAGTATCTGGATAATGTTTATTAAACAGAGAACAGTGGTCGAAACAGGAGCTTTGTCACCCAGATCACCATGGCCACTTACGCAGTAACACACCACAAGCACACTTAAACCTTATTTATTCCCTTTGCCTATCTATGATTACCCTATCCCACTGATAATCTCCATTTCTGTATCTCCTCGGTCGGCTCATTTTCGTTAGATGGAGGTCACACAGCTCAAGGAAAGACATCTTCATTAGGACGGCCCAGAAAAGTTGGATCTCTAGGGACTGTTTTGGCAGAGGGAGCCCAGACGACCGAATAGCCTCTAATGCTGAATAGATGTCCTATTGATTGACCTTCCGCTGTCAGAATCAATAAAGTTGTTTTCAAAGTTTCAATATCACTGAGATGTTACCTTGGACAAACAGGGAGATTTATGGCCAAACAGCGAGCAGATTAAGAATGGTAAATCACAGGCCGCAGGACGCTATAAAGAGAGTGGTTGAGGAGTTTCATAACTAAGGTCTGACATCCCTAACTGTAATACAGATCTATGATTTTATAAAATATAATCCTTTTTTTAATCTCAGGTTCCAGCTGATTGTTATGTGACAGGAAACAAGCGGTAGTTGTGTTATCAGGAGTATGCATCTTTCACTGGCCTCACAGTTCAATTATGATTTAACTGTTGACAAATTCCTCTGCATAACAATTCTCTGACTCCATTATCTGAGCTTTTGGTTTGCTGTGGAGTGCAGGTATAACTGTTTCTGTAAAATGGAACGGGAGATTATATATCAGGCTCCAGGGTCTTTAGTGGCAACCCGGGTTCTCTACAACTGCATATATTATAGATCCTTAGCTATGAAAGCTGCAACAGATTGGGTGGTTTTCTATTCTCTCAGAGTTGGACAACAATGTTGACAACCCCCTCCTCAATTTTGGTGGATTAGTTGGCCCACTGTGTATGAATGTATGGTTGCAGACATTAGCTCAGGGTGAAAAATGGCTAACATGATTTCTTTAATTTGTTAGGCTGCCAAGGTACTGAATTTCTTTGCTGCAGATTTTTGCTGGTGATTCTGCCCTCCCTCCACCATATCTCCCAGTATCTAGCAACATTACTTCCACGTTATTTCACAATTACACGCAAGAAAGCAATAAGGTAACGTACAACATGACGTAAATATAGCCAAGGCTGGAAAATCAACAACGCGTCAGTAGGCTATTATTTTGTGTGTAAGATGCAAACCTGTTGCGTTCTGTCATCAGAGCTTATGCATATCTCTGCAGAATCAGTAAATTTCCACACCTTTAGCCACCTGACTCATTGGACCACTTTTTCCACAGATAAAAGCAACAATTCTGCCCTCACACTACAGCAAACTGGTTCACGAATTTACAGCCACCACTACTACTGTACGAAACTGCTGGAGAAAGCAACACCTGGCCCACACAGGGTTAACACTCATTGTTCAGACTCAGTGAAGCATGTGTGGCCTCATTCAGCTACCTGAAAATGCCCCACCACGCCCAAAACTACTCACAGCCAAGGTCCCATGACAGGCAAGTCACTGTATTCATTAATTATCAACCCATTTTTCACTCCCGAAACTGTAAAACAAGATGGGGAAATGGGGAGCTAGAGAGCTTATTAGCTAGGAAAGGAGACTGAGGGAATGAGAAAGTAAGGGCAGAGGTAGAAAAAGGGAGTACGAGGCAGAAGAGGGGTAAAGGTGAATGAAATGCTTATTGGGTGAGACAAGGACCAAATATGGGGATAAGGAATGGAAAGTGACATTTGTGCAGGGTTTGTATTTTATTTATTTTTTTTCCTGCTAGTGGGATGTTGCAGAGGCATCCCAGTGCCTGTTCCTCCCAATATTCCAATTATCATGGCACACTATGAAAACGTGATTAATAAACACAGAGGATATTGTTGTGGCAATTAGCCATGCAGGGACTCCTGTTCTGTCACGATTTTGCTGACAGCATCTACTTGTTTGTCAGAGGCGTGCAAGCCATGACAAGCTCAAGTTCTGCTCACCTTGCACTCCCACTGAGAGGCACACACACTGCTGGTGGTGGTGGTGTGGGTATGCTGGCATTCCCTCCCGGCTTCTCGATGAGTGAATTTTTGGCATCCGGTCGACTGGGGACAAAATGTCAACCCAAGGCCTGGGATGGCCCATCAAACCTGGTGCCCTTGGAAAACAGTGGTAAGGAGAGGAGGTGCATTATGACAAGAAGAATTATTTGTGCTTGTTGTTATGCAAACATAGACAAATGTATTGATGCAGGCGCGTAGCAAGCTCCTTTCTGCTCCTCCACGCCTACATATATATTTACGAGTACACCCTCAAACAAACACACACCACACATGAATGTGTACAGATGACTGACATGCAAACACACACTAGGTCACCGCCAGTCAAATCCAGTCGAAGTTGACTCTGGAGTCTGCCTCCACGGTAAGCAGTTTTAAAAGCGAGATTCTTTGTTAAGACCTGTTGGTATTCTGTGATGGCAACAAAATGCATGAGGTCTGCTGGAACCGTGGAGAAGAGCTCAGCTACTTAAGTAGAAAACAAAACCCAGAGAGACAGAAAAAAACAGGTAGAGTGTGTCGCCAAGCTGATCCTCCAAGACTGAGGAGAGAGTTTAGATGAGTGCAGCGCCACGGCTGCCAGTGCGCTCGCAGAACTGGAGGATGTGCATCTTGTTATCTATCTTATCAATCCTAAGATGTGTCATCTTGCTTATGCCAGGCTGGCTGTAAGCCGGCATTTGACCGTCAAGAGTAATGCTCTGTGGATATTGAATATCATTTCATGAGGCCAAAGTAAGAATGTGATGAACAGGGTGCAGTGTTACAAACTTTGAACAAAATAAATAAGGTTTGACTTCTAAACGTTAGCCCCTGTTTGAAGAAAGTGACACCTTAATTGAAACAAAATGCGTGACAGAAAAATTCCTACACTTTATAAAGTTCAGGAAAAGTTGATACAATAAGTTTTAGCTGGACAAAAAAAATCTAAACTTCCATACCACAAACTGGATTCAGATTTCTGAATTGTCAGAGCTGCTTATTATGTTTGTGCAACATATTTAAAGGTATTGAAGGACAAGTAAATGGAGTTCAACTGGATAATTATATTGCTACCTATATATATAACAGTATATACATTATTATTTATATACACTTTTCT
Organism: Lates japonicus; assembly: GCA_033238685.1. NCBI lineage: Eukaryota > Metazoa > Chordata > Actinopteri > Centropomidae > Lates > Lates japonicus. Next base: position 2,377,719 of record BRZM01000016.1, read on the forward strand.
AGTTTAGCACATGACAAACTTAAGTGTTAAACACAATGAGTAAAATAGAAAACAAAATTAATCTGATATAATAGTAATCTGGATCCTATAAAGAGTGGTACTACTGTATTTAACAATCACAACATATCCAAGTATTTCGGGTCCGTACCGTCACCTCTCTGTTGTTGGCTGAAATAGCACTGACACTGGTTTCAATTACAGGGCATTTGAAAAGAGTTGACTTACATATAAAATACCCAGCACGGGAGCTGAACATGAACCAGAAACTGAATAAACTGTCACTGCCACTTTTTTTTTTTAACTTTTTGAGAGCTGCACTGCTGTAGTAAGTGGGATATTACTTTTTTTAATCATTTAAGCAAATTAAAAGTCATAATTATATTTGTGCAGCACTGAAATCCTCTCCAAATTTTACAAAAACAAGCTTTATCATTAAGGGGACATCAGGACCGACACATTCAAAGCATGCATGACGCCTGTATGAAAGGCAGTAGCTACACTATGGCTACATGCTGATCCTCCCTGTCATCGTATGTCTTCTTCAGAAATTTCTTAGTGGTTGTGCCAATGCACAAACCGCCAAAACTACAGTAACAAAACAGAAAAGCAGAAAGGTAATGAGGAGGGCACCCGGGACAGCAGCATGGAGGGCCACATTATTCAGCCTAATATGGGCTGAGGAGTGCAGCTGAAGAGAGGGATATGGGACTTTTCAGCCATAATTAAAAACAGCAAGATAGACCAGCATTGAATGAAAATTAGATTCTGAGCAAATATCTGGAAGCTAAATCCACATAAATCATTTCAACCAGAGGCTTGAAATGCCATAAAACCCGTGGTGACTAGGAGTCAGAGAGCCTGCTTCAAACGATTCAGGGCAGCGTGGATGTATAAGATAACAGATATTAGACTCAAGTACTTTAATTCACTATTTTAAATAAACTGGTGGGATTTAAAAAAAAAAAAAAAAAAAAGTTAAGGCGACACCAGAATGTTACCACACAGAGATTAAGACATGACATACTGGTATCCTCACAAAACTCAAACTTGAATGTTTTTATTTTTCTTCAATCATTATTGTGCTTTTCAGAGCTAAATGACTCACATAGTAAAAGGGCAGGACCTCATGTATAATGGAACGACAGGAAGAGCGCGGAGGTAGATGATCAATCTAGCACAAGAAGAGTACAAACAGGGTCACACCCTGCTTTTGCCAAAACCATACCAAAATGAATGGTGCGTCACCGCACTGTCTGCATTATTTCCGATTTCCAGGTAACAAGACATCAATGATCACAACATAAAGTCCACAACTGCCAAACGTGAGCGAAGAACGAGTACCTTATTGCTGTGAGTTTCAAACCAGCATAGTACCATCACATCAGCCTGTGATGGACAGAGGTGAACTGTTAGTGTTAAATCAACAAGACTCACAATGCAGGGTGGCACTTTATTATGCTGGCTGGTTTTTTCCTTTGATTCACCGCGATTTCGTTTTATAGCCAAGTTTCAATTCAGTAGCTAATAATTATATTTTATAATCATAAACAAAAACACAGTATTCCACCTTAACATTATATATATTTATATTATCTGCCCATGGAATCATAGAACAGTGGTAGGAAAACAACAAAGTACAAATTAGTTACCTCACTTTGAGTATTTCCATTTTCTGCTACTTTATACCCCCTACTCCACCACATCTCGAGGGGAATATTCATGCTACCTTAGCAGTATGGAAATAACAGTAGTCCCGTATTGTTACCAATCTTACACATTTATGTAAATGCCACATGAATGCATTCAGTAATATGATCCAATAACATTATATACATTCTTTTGAAATGGGCTACCTACTTAATTAAGGAAGGAACTGTTTCAATACTTACCTTCTACCTCTTTCTCCGTAGAGCTAAACAGTTATTTCACAGTGGGACCGTTAGCCTCCTTCATATCTTTTAGGATATACTTGTCAGGTCAAAACTGGCGATTCTAGATAAGTTTTCTTTCAGCGTGTCACAACACAAAATCTTCTACCACGCTTATACGGTTGTACTAAATCTTCAGACAGATATCGGGAAATGGTTTTAGCATTAAAGCATGACTGAAGCAACATTCAGTCGGTCGCTAGCAGGTGTTTCTGCTTGGAATAAATGTAAGTAATTCATTAGTAGATTGTAAGTGTGATTTTATGACTTTACACGCCTTTCGTATTTTACCATTACTACTACTAAAATCTACCAGTTCATTTATTTTCTTCGATAAGCCAAGATTTTGCTGTATCTTAGCTTCAGTCCCTGGTCTCGGAGCACTATATCTTCCCGCTGTACTGTTATATAAGGAAACAAATCTGGCTTACCGGCATGGTGATCCAGAAAACAAGAGCCTCATTTTTAATTTTAATTTTTTTAAATTATTTTATCAAATATAACGCTAGGCAGAATGTACTAAGGAGAGCCCATGACAGTTTAGCTGCATTTGTAATAAATACTACATGTTTAAATTACTGATTTGATTCAATTAATTTATATTGATTATGGCTGAAGATTGAGAGAACTGCAACCATTATTTATTTTAGCAAATCACTGTGTTCAGTTTGAATTTTCAGGCTTTAGATCACGTATCTATGTCATTACAGCTTTACCTGGACCTCACAATATATTTTAAATACTTTGACTAGGACAAATATTTAATGTTGTGATTAAGACAGAGCCGTGATTGCTGTTAAAACTCAGTGTGAACTGTGTCGAACGATTCCTATTTCGATTAGACACTGACACAGTACGGATGTTTACACTCTCTTAATTAAGTTAGGAGGCAGTTTTGTCTTTATCCTGTAATTTGCAATAAATTGAATAAGAACCAAGCTTGTGTGAGATAATTAAGCTCAACTGAAGTTGTTCACTTGCCAAAGCATTGTATGTAATGAACATGTAGTCGTAAGCACACCCAGTTCATGGTGTATTGTGGTACCTTTCCCAGAGATAGAGCCTGCATAGTATCTCCTGGTGCCTCATGTCCAGTTGTAACATGTCCTTGTGACAGATGTCGCGGTGCCAGATGTTCCAGTGTCATGACCGCCAGAACCATTTCAGACCACCTTTAAAAGGCTGGAGTTCTCAGTAATTAAGCTTAATGGAAATTAGTTGTCTCGTTGACTAATTTGTAACTTCATTAGTAGACCGTAATGTGCTTTATTTTTATGCCAACAACTGTTTTGTAGGAGTACCAGAAAAGCCTTATCTTCAAATGGTGGATATCTCATTCTGGGATCATTCTCTCATTCACTTTGTGGCTGACTCAGACTTAAATCTGAGATCCACCTCCCCACACTAATCTACCTTTTATGTTATCTGGGGGATTTCATATATAACTCTTATTTTCATTCTGCTGTCCCATCGGTCGCAAAGAAAGTTCCTAAACCGCAGTTTTAGTTAAACAGTAAATGTGTGATCTGAAGTAGAGAAACCCACTTAGCTCGGGTGTTGTAGCAGGTGGCTTTCCAAAGGCAGTCCCTTGATGTTTTAGGTATTTTGTTTCACCTGGAGACAAAGTGCAACCTTCATTAATAAAAGACTCACCCCCAGAGCAACGAAGACTCATTTAAAGTCCTCCCTCAGCTCAACAGGGACACTCTACTCAGGAGATATGGTGACCACAATAGGAAACTGGGATTTAGACTCAGGACAGCAGTTTTATCAAAATTAAATAGTGTTTAAAAAGCTCTGACACTTACTTCTTAACAAAATGCTTCATTGTCATTTTGAGTTAATGAAAGCTACATGAGTTTGTTTGTCTCAAACTTTGCTCAGTTGTAATTTTCCGTGACATATTTTCTGCAGATATCATGTAGTTTGTGATCAAGACCTCAGTCACACAATGCCACATACCCTGAAAGGCATGCCTTCTGGTAGACATGATCCCTCCTCTAATTTAGTCTAATAATCTAATGAGCCACAACTGGTCATGGTGAGCAACACCAACGCGCTGACACCAGATGGTGGCTTTTTGGCATGAAACCCCCACACACCCCTCTGTGCATCCTCATTTCAGTTCTCGTCAGAGAGGCCTCGTCTGTGCCTTCATCAACCTACAAAGATGACGTGAGGAATTCATTAATTTTGGAATCAGAAATCACCACCTACAGTTTCTGCGGCTCCACAGAATTGCAGACAGAATATGCGAATGGTTTTATTTTGTCAACTGAGACTGTCAGAGTCATTTGTTTGCGTGGATTTGTGCTATCAATCATTTTGAAGCAGCAGGTGTACTTCATGTCAGGTCTCGCTTTGGAGGAAACCTGTCATCTGTAGAAGTAAGAGCTGTTTTCAGGCCTTACAACACGAATGACTGCTCGCTGCAAAGTTTCAGGGACCGAGTGATGTATTTATCTTGATCTGAGGCAGCCACCCCGGAGAAGCTGCTCCAGGCAGTAGTGGACAGAATGTCAGGAAAGGTTTGTGCAAGACGTTGTTACTGTGCAGGAATGTGTGCGAAAGTGTGAGTGGGTGTAAGGGTGTGTCAGGGAAAAGTACATATTAACAACCTTTGCTGCATATTTTTACTTGCTCATACTTGGCCTGGTCCTCATGCTGCATATTTAGTCATTTCTGAAGATACACTTGCACCTCAGAACATCAGTGCAAAATTGGCAGAACAAAAACAAACTTTGATGTGATGTTCAGCTGGACACAACATTAACAAGTCAACACAAGTCCACACTATTAATTCTACTAATTATACACACACTATACAGTAATATTTAGTTAGCATATATTGTTAGTATTAATACTATCAGACTTCAATTAAAACTGTGGCTATATTAAACTCTCACAACAATAAATGTCTTTTTATCACATGTATTCAGTTTCCAAGGTCTTTTGGGGCTGTCTTTAATGATCATTCACAATTTATTTTATTATTTTTTGCAGCTGTGAGCTCAGTAGGCTACTCTGATTCCTTTGTATAACAAGTTTATCAACAACACACCAAAATCAAGCATGTCACTCTCTTTTGTGAGTGTACTTAATTTTGTCACCATGACAAAGGTGAATGCACAGCATACTCAAACCTGCTTGGAGTTAGTATGTATTGATGGAAGGACAACAGCCAGGTTGCAGGATACCTAAAGGAGAAGAGGAAGGAATCACATTAGCACACTCTACCTTTTCTGGACAGAGAGCACTTGGTCTCTGCTGTGGCAGTTCCTTTCTTTCCCGCTGCACAATAAGAAACATACCAGGCACCAGAAGTTCATTGACTCAATAGGTTAAACCACAGGGTCACATTTGCCGAGATGACACATCTCTCTCTCTATTGGAGTCCGTTGTTAGTAATAACTACACATAATCTTACCCAGCACAGATTTAAGGGGTCAGGAAAATGTTAAATGCACTGCAGACTGTGGAAAATCTTGTATGAGCTAAAATATTTGCATGGTGAAGATAAACCCTTTATGACTGCACAGGAAGTCAAGAATGCTGTCCAGGATGTAGGCAGACATGTTTCTATCAACGCTCTTATCAAGAGAACATCATGACCGTAACCTCAGATTCACCACAAACCTCTGTAATAAAAGACAAAAAGAAAACCAGTAGAGCTCTTGGAACAAAGTTCTACAGAATTAAATCAACCTGAAAATGATGGAAATAGGAAAATGTGAAGGAAAACACGTTTATGACCCAAAGAATTCCACCTCATCTGTCAGACAGAGGTCTGAGCATGTATGGGTCACTGAACTGGAACACTGGCATTTGGTTGATAGCTCACCACTGACAGAAGTAATAGGGCCGAATGCAGAGGTCTACAGGAGCATATTGTGTAGACAGACTCCAGCCAAATGCATCAAACCTCATATTGGACGACATTTCAACGTTCAGCAGGACAAACATCGATTTGGCCTAAAAAAAATAAAACCAAAAACAAAGAGCTTTTTTAGGGTGAAGAGGGTGGAACATCCCGACTGGCCGAGTCAGTCGCCTGATCTCAATTCAGTAGAGCTGCATCTACTTACTGAAGACCAGAGTAAAGGCAGAGAGAAACAAGTAAGAACTGAAGTTGTGGCTGCAGTGAAGGACTGGACAGCATCACCTGGGAGGATACAAAGCATCTATTGGATGTTTTGGGTGAGAGACTTCAGGTAATCATTCACTGTGACTGATTTTCCACAAAATATTAAATGAAATGATGACTATGTTGACTGAATATGTAATATGTGTGATCCCCCTAAACTGAGAGTGAGTGTGATGGTTATTAGTCTCACCCAGTGTCAGCTGGGCCTGCCCAGACCCTGTGACCTCAGAGGATAAGGTATAGCAATGAGCGCATGAATGTTGAAATACCTAAGGTAAAGACTGCATGTTCTACTCAGGCTCATCAGCATTTGTGTAGATAGTATTATGGTGGTCAAAGCACTGAAAAATGACATATCTTTCTTATAATCTGTTACCATAAATAATCCACAGACCTTGATGTAAACAGTTTTCATTAGACATAAATAAAGTTTAAGAGGCAGATATCATAAAGTCAAAACCATAGATAAACACTTCTAAGAGTAAGAAGCCTTTATTGATTTGGGTGAGCTCTTTAATAGAGCATTTTAATTCACTTACTTTAAATTGGTTGTCCTTGGATGTAGTGTACATTTCACTAATACACAGCTTTTTCCAAAACAGGCTCATCACACAGTGTTTTACATTCAGCAAAGGACATAAACGGCAGATAAAAACAAAGTTGGGAAACAGCTAAAGTTAATTAAGACATGCTTGATCATTAGCATTAATTATAGTGAGGGAGATAGGAAACTTGTTGCCATAAAATAAAAATAAATAATTGCTAGGTGAACCCGGAGAATGTATTTTCATCTGGTTGATCATAAATCCTGAATAATGACATGTTACCCATAAATGACTAAACAAGGGCCATTAAGGGCATGCATGACTTCCTGATGTCTGTGTAGCAGATGTTAATAATTTTTCCATAATGGAGAAGGAGAGGGAGAGGGGAAACTTGCCTGTTCGACCATATCAAAGAAAATGTCAAATATGGTCAGCAATGTAAACATACCAAATGTGAAAGACAATGAGAACTGTTTACTAAATCTACATTTGATTTATGTGTTTTTAAAGAGGTTAAATTGGAGCACAGCATTACACTACTGGGAAATGATGAGATCTTTACACTATTTATTTTTGGGGAATTTAAGATGGAAAACACCGTTGTCAGTTAGACGAATAAGGACTTAACAGCTCAAAGCGACGAGATGTTATCTCTCCCGCAGTGGTATCTGTGCATCTCCTCGGGCGTGTTCTCCTCGGTTTGTCAAGCCCTGTTGTTTTCAGATCTAATGGCAGATATTCTCATGTTCGTCCTGGCGTGACGATGCAGCCGATCAGCCCCACGGTGAGCTGCTTATCTATCACAGATTGGTTCCGCCAGCAGTGAGACACAAGATTATCAGTCTATTAGATTCATACTGGCATATGGCACAGATCACATTAATGCTGATCTTGATTCACCCTACCTAAAACATATTATTTCTTAAGGCTTTCACTGTGATCTTATCAACAGACTGGAGCAACAGCTCATCTGCTCACAAAAATATCTGTCTCCTCCTTTTGTGTGATCAGACACTATCTGTTCCATTGTCTTAATTAAGCACTTTGTCACTTTTTGTTTGTTGTCATTAACAAAATATCTTATTCCAGGCTAAATTGTATATAAACTGACAGAAGAAGTAAAATCACCTCTGAAAGTTTTGACATTGCGCCACTCTGGGATATCTACATTAAACACAGAATGACTTCAAACATCACTGCTATATTAATCAGTGCAATTGTCATCTGATGTTTATATTGTTTTCATTCTGATATTTTATGATTGCTGTTGTAATTAGAGCAGGTAGAGATTTGCTGGAGCGCAGCAGTGAGACTTGCTTAAGCTTTATCACTCTGACATAAATCCAGAATATTTATCCTGTTAGTGATGAACAAATATTAGTTTGACAAAGCAGGCCAAAAAACTTGGAGCTAGTACTTTGTACATTAAAATCTGCTTTTTCCAGTGATGGTTAGTTATAAACACTAAAAAGCATCATTTTGTACTGCAAAACTCTCTAAAAGGAAAATCAGTTGAACTTTAAACTACAGACAAACTAAATGCCATAAGACATTTCTTTTCATGAAATGAATTTCTAGGGACTTGAAAGCAGTTGGACGTGAAAATTGACTGCAGCAATCGAACTGTTACATTTAGGAGGTTTGTACGAAGCATTCAGCAACCTTTGAAAACTTCTCTCTTGGCTCTGTTCAAATGACAGGCGGTGACAATTTCTCACAAGTCTTAACAGTCCAACCATATGTGCTTTGATTTCTGTTCAGCAGCGCTTTGTTTTGTCTTTTCAAACTCTGCCAACAAAATGGAAAAATTTAACGCTTAGAGAAAAATAATAAAATGCCTGTCATCTCACACCTTAAAATGATTACGACTTTGATTCATTAGCTTGAATTCACAGATGAAAAGACATTGCTCCAACTCTTTGGTTTTTTATGCACCATTCACTGGTATACCTATGTGCATTATCTTGAGAAAGAAAGCTTTATCAGGTTTTGCTTTCACCTTTGGTCTAATTCACCAACAAACATGACAAATAAAGGCTCTAAATATTTATTTAATTAAAAAATCATCTAAAGGTGTCACACAATGTCAGTCACACAGACCATTTCTAAACCGTGAACTTGAACTTTGAGCAACAAAATGTTACATCTTACTAAACCTTTCTTTTTCTTCTTTCACGCACCTTTAGATTTTAGTGAAAATGACTCAGTCTAATCTATTAATTGGCACCATTCCAATTTCTGCTCCAAAATACCATGTGTAGAGTTTATAACAATTCAATGTGTCCCTGCTTCATCTGCCAGACTACCCCATGGCATGCTGACACACCACTGTAGAGGATGCTCTCCTGTTAAATATATGCTTTTAAAATGTTTCACATTCATTCCAAACTGCATGAATACTAATTGTAAAAAAACATTTCTCAATGTATGTACATTTACATTTACATAGAAACCCGTGTAGAGTTTAATATATCCGTTGTCTCCCTTAAAACTGTATTTTTTCATTGTTATGCTGCCAGCTTGTTCAATGCTTGATTGCTTTGGATTGCCTTTACTGTAGATGTTTCCCAGTGTAATGTGTAGCAGTGTTTCCTGATTTCGCTGGGAGCCTGTAAGATGGTCGCTGTCATGAAGTCAGGCCATTGTTGTGTTTACAAAACAAGAGGTTTGAATACACCTCAGAGCAGAGCTACTCTCAGGGCAGTCTGGAAGCTACCGTCAGTTGATATCGGAAAGGATGAGACAGGTCGGTTCGGGGCTAACTGGTTAGCATGCTAAATCAGTAGAGGAAAAGAAGATGGAACTAGAAGCAAAACATTACTGTTGCTTTCCACTGCTGGCCAGCTCTGAAAGGGGCAAAGGAATGAATTCTAATGTTGAATTGCAATGTTTCTTCAGAATGGGCAAACAGCTTAATGCTAACATTAGCATATGTTTATTTAATGGCACAACTCAAGACATAAGCTTGGGTAGCTACCAAGAAAGTCCTGTTCCCACACTGCACAGAGGACTGAAAATCGAAACAGCTTCCATGTCTTGATCAGTTATAGTTTGTCTTTGAAAGGATGCCCATGGTTTATTATCGTAGTTTTTTAATCCATTACGTTGCATTTCAGTATATGGTTGCTTATTAGTAATTGGGGTGCTACCTTGAGCATGTCAGACAGAGGTATGAGTAACGTTAACTTAATCAAATCTATATCAGGATGACCCACATGCCTTTGTAACACTTTTCCTGCTTTCAAACCATCTAGTCTCCCTCATCGCCCCTTTATAGAGCCAGGAACAGCTTGATTGACACAGCGTCATTGCAGCCGGACGCTGTCTATCCCATCTCTGTTCCACTGAAACTTCACCATTGCCCAAAAGCTTCTGACCTAGTTACTGCCAAGATGGTATCTGTGTTTAGCATCTCATCAAGGCCCAGAGCTACTCACCAGTGAAAGGACAAGGTTTGCTTGTCAAAGCGAAAAGCATGATGACAATTTACAAAGAAAAATATCACTGAATTATCACCGAAAGAAAATGCAGGGAATGAAATATCAGTGTGAGTAGAAATCTGTGTAGAGCCATTCGTGTTTCACAAAAAATGCCCCACAACACCCAACCGTCTCTAAAGTCGAACATCATTCCAAATCTAGATACCTATTATTTGTTACTTACAGACGTTTCTTTGTGAAAAGTGGCTCTGCATTCAACAAAACAAAGTCTTGTAAGTTTATTGGACAAGGAAGAGATTCAGATTTAGGGATTTACATTGAAACTTTCAAACAACATTGGAGTCAGTATGAATTGAAATCTGATCACACTGTGAGGCAAAATTACTTTGTTTGCCCAAACCGCATTTGAGCATATTCTTACAGATGTACACAGTTTGCTCAATGGAGAAGCTACACAGCGATAAAGCTAACATTATGATATGCTGGGTCACACTGAAGCCTCCACTTGGTGGAGTGCATGGCCACGATCAAGGCCGAGTGCTTACCGAAACAGCGCCTGCTTGAACCAAGCTGGGCTCTTCACTGCAGCTCTCCTCAGCCTTTTCTGTCTCTCTTTACTGTGATTAAGGAAGACAAATGGAAAACAATTCCTAAAAAAAACACTATGTTCACTGTTTTAGCAACAAGTCATGAAGAGACAAAAATAACTTATATGGGCGGAAGCCACGGTTGCTCAGAGCAAAAAAAAAAGAAAAGAAAAGAAACTACAGTTGAATCTATAGCACTGTTGCGACCTTGAGAAGCTCCTGAGAACCCCAGGGTTCTTCCCACAGAGATTTGGTTGCACTGCTGCTGGATATCAGACCGTGTAATAGACATCGATCTGTTTAATTACAGTCTGAGTCACACGCCACTCAGGTGAGCACCTCATCGCCTTCTCTGCACCATCCAAACGGTTTCTAAAGAATCCAGAGATATTGTACTCAAGGACATGTTAATTGAGCTTGAGCACAAAGTGCACCAGTTAATTCTTCGACTTCAGTGATGTGTTTTCGTCGAGCAAAGGTTTCGAGGCTTTGTGGTGATATGAATTGATCGGAAATTGCTTGCTTATTGTCAATCATACATTTAAAACAGGGTTCTGAACAAAGCACAATTACAGATTTGCTTAACTCCTCGGTAAAAAACCCCGACTTGTGACAGAACGGGCCACAGAGCGAAGAAGGTGTGAACTCCCATATGTAACAATATTGTTTCTGGGAGGCATGAAAACAGACGTTTTGCAAATGGATTTGGAAGGAGTGGGATGAGGCGAGAGGGCTAAATCTGTCTTGTTCATTTGTGACGGACTTGGCGTGAAGCAGTGACTTGAGCTTGGATAAAGAAAAGACACTTGCAGCAGAATTCTGCCAGTCTTTGGTTCTCTGTGTTCGGCAACCCCCCACCACCCCTCCACTGCTACCACCACCGCCACTCCATCACACACACCCACACACACACCCTACCTTCCAACACACTGCCGAACCTGGTGCTCCGCAGTCACCCATTAATCCCTACATGTCGGATCCCAGCCAGGTAATTACTGTTTAAAAATATTTCATCCCATTCTTTCCCCCTAAAAAAAGAGACAAATGGAAACAAAGGGAACACAGTTCTGAACAATGACAAAGAGGTGCTTTAAATGCATTCTCTTTTCTCTGGTGGAAACGGTGGCTTTGTTTGCATACAGTACAAGGTGTCTGAAACCAAATCTGCAGTTATTTCATATTTAAATGTAGCTGTCACGCTGTAGTTTTTACACCCGGTTTTGGAAAGTTGGTGATGCTGCTTCTTTCAGAGAGAGGGGAAAAAAAGCCTGTGTTTGTGGTGCAGTAAAACCTGTTTGTTGGTTCACTGCCAGCTAACTTCCAAACTAAATAATTTCAAGAGGGATGTACTGTAATTATGAAATATTTCAGTCAGCTGAAAAATTGCAGACCATAAGTATCTCTTTTCCTCATATGGAAATACCTTTTCAATTTCTTAAGTGACTCTGAAAACTGATTTTTAAAACTTTATTCTAAACATCTGACCCAACAACAACCCCAGCCTGTCAAACCTCAAACAATCGATGATGTTTCTCTTTGTTGAACTGGAGCCGACGTGGAATAATATCACAACAGACAAGGTTAATAAGCTGATCATACTGTGGGAAGGTTTGTTTCCACTAAAGACAGTATTTTTTTACCACCTGATGAGGATAATCTACATTTATTTCTATTCTTAAGCACAGGGTCACATCAAAGTGAAGGAAAAAAGTTAATTGTTTAAAGCGTTTAAAGCGTAGAATCTTTTAAATCTATTAAAGTCTATTTCAAATTCTGATGGCAAAAGTTGTAAAAATTGTAGAAAAATTAATAAATCGATGGTACTGTTGCTATGCCTTTGGTGTTACATTTGAATAACGCAAATGCAGTTTACAGTGATAAGGGTGGCAGATTTATTTGTATAATCAAAACTTTTAGTAATGCTTCAAACAGTGGGTCCCTGATTTCAAACAAAAGCAGCTTTCCATTTCTAGCCAGTGTCTGTCGGTTCTGATGAAAGCTAATTAAACATGGTAGCTCCACGAGTTGGTTGAAAGCAATGTCTTCTGCTGACTTTTTAATGGTTTCCAGCTGACAGTCTTATAAAATAGATTAAATACTGTCTATTGTTTGTTGTTGGCTACGTACATGATTGAGGGTTTATGTGGAGGATAAAGAAAAAGCCTTGGTCTTGTACTGCAGTGTAGAGTTATCCTTGTTATTATAACTACAAGTAAAAATGTAAAACATTGGTTCATTTTGTGCGTTACTGTACTACTAACTAGCCAGACATGCTAACAATTGCAGCTCAAGTTAAAGCAGTCAAACACACTGTTTAATTCATGCCCTATACTTAAATTATTGTGTTTTCTGGCTCCATAATGGCTAAAAAAGACTTTTAAAAAACTCCTTAAATGCCAAATGTTGCTTCTGCTACAGCCCCATACCCCCCTTCGACATGAAGAGAAACCCAAAAGTTGACAGGTCTGCTGTGCCTACTGATAGTTGCTAAGCTGTGATTTGTTAATTGCTGTTTTAGGGGAGGATTTTAGCAAACTGTCAGCTCTGGTTATATTTTGTGAAACAATGTGTCCTGCATGATTATCTTGTCTTTTTTCATTCTGCCATTAGGGGGTGCCAAAGTCGAAAATATTCAAATCCAACACACGGTAGCTTTAATTCTCACATTATTTCCCTAAGAGATCTTGGAGCTAAAATGTTGTACCTGTTGTTGTCTTGACAGTACACCTGCCTCCATAAGAGTCAATGCTGCCGCACCATTATTGCATAAAAACCTCATCTCTCCTCCTGTGTTTGACTTTACTTTTGCTCTGTCGGTTAATGGACTGAAAATGTGTCAAAAACTGTTGATTTATTTCAGAGTTCAGTAACATATGACAACAAAGCAACACATCAAATCACTTCTCTCTCTTTCCCTTTGTTTTGATATTCACACCTGTCCACCACATATCACATTTCTCAGCTTAATAAAGTGCAAAGCCATTTTTCAAGTGTAACCCGCAATTAGTGAACTTGATGCCTTAATAATGTGTGAGGTGACAATGTCAAATTCCTCGTTCTTTCACACTAAATAGTAAAATGTTCCTGTTGTGACATTATGTCCCTAAGAATAGAGAGAAGAGGTGGGGGGGTGAGAAATGAATACGTCGGCAGTGGCAGGAGATGTAGTTAATATGCGGCTCGGTGGGTGTAGTGAAGGATGGGGGGGGGGGGGGGGGGGCATCAAATGCATTCACCCTTCTGTCATCATATGAACCTGCAAACACAACTGCATGTTAATGCCTGTGTTTCACTTGGCACAGCGCGTTTGTCTCCTCAGGTTCCAGTAAAAGATAAATATGCTCTTCTTAGTGTCACTGTGGTGGGAAAACTGCATCTTCAAATGGTCACATTTCCAGATTTTTAGAAAAAAAAAAGATTTGCTGTCCAAAATTTCCAATGAAATTCCTGCTATGTAGTTTGGATGCATGTTGAAGCTCCAGTAGGGTCATGCAGCTGACATACTGGCATATTTCAATACAAAAACTAACACTTAAAAACAACTAAACCAAAGTTATAAATGTTTTCTGATGTCCAATGTAAAAGAAATCCTGTTTGAGGCATTTTACATGTGTAAAATTACAGACTGGTCCTTTAAATTAAAAACATACCATATTACAAAGTAGCTATGTTCTTCGTGACACAGTTTGCAGTTTGTGCATCTTCACAGATTGTATTATAACAAAGGACAGAATATTGTTTGCTGTGAGTTAATGGACAGTATAAATTTAACAGAATATGCCAGCTGTTGGCTGGAAAATGATAATAATATAAAACAGTGTTAACATACAGATATTTAAAATGTTTCATGAACTCAAGGCTCATATCAGTGTTTTAAATGTAATCCTTCAAGTAAAAACATGAGCATAATTGATATAGTTTTCACACAGTTTCTGGTCATTTTTCCTTCACAGGTGTAATTCTCAAAACAAAAACAGCCTGGATATAATTAGACAGTGAATATGGACAAAAGAGACGTCTTATGGCATATGGCAGGGTCAGATGGAGAAGGAAAATCTTGTCATACAGCGGCAGAAATCTATTAACTTGCGTACATATGGATTTATGACAACAACTGGCATAAGGAATCATGAATAACTTACAGACGGATGTTCTTATATAAGCATCAATTGTTAATTGAAGAAGCTGTCACACTCCCTGGGGCTGTCAACATAGTTTTATAAGCGTTCAAACTCAGCTTTATCAAATTAATGGTCTATTCAACGCTGCCTGATCCTCCTGAAATCCATCTTTTGCGCTTTCTACAGGGAGAAAAAAATGCTAAAATTTAGTTCCTGAGACACATCATTCACTGTAAGAGGAAGACAGTTTTCACTGATAATGGCCCAATGTTGATGCTGCCGCTACACCGTCTTGGCTCAGGTGTTTCCCCCGGACCCCAAGACACAGAGCGATGGCGACTTCTGTTGCATTTTTCATGTCTCGTCTCTGTAAACAGAGGCGGTTAGAGTCAGCAAGAAAGGCCGAATTGTGCTGAGGAGCTCAGGTGTGCTGACAGGTAGATCTCTACAGGCCATATGGGGCTCGCAGGGGAAATCATGAACCGCCCTCCTGACACAAAATGAACCTTTTCACCACACAGAAGAAGAAGAATGAAAACCCCCCTCCCTGCTGTGCAGAGGAGGCCTGCACCTTGGAGCATGAACATGTTGATAGGGGACAATATGGACTACCTGGAGTCCCACAGTCTTGCTGAACAACTTCAGCTTTTTTAGTGTGAAACTTGTTAACCTGACCTTCATTTAAATTCCTTCGTGTGTGTGTCAGGGTTAGGGTTAGGGTTGATGTCAGATCAGTGAGAAAAGAGACCTCCTCGAAAGCCACAGTGTCATTCAAGGCCTGGATGAGACACATTTGTTTCTGGTTGTGGTTTGACCTACTGTATTTGCTTCACACAAAATTCTATCATAATTGCACCACTGACCTGCACGTCTACCCATGTGGTGTGTACCTTATTAAACTGTTTTGTTGCAGTACCACTGTTGACCACTGGGACAACCTAGCATGAAAGCTAACTAGCATCTAACTACATTTACTCTCAGCTGTTACTCATGTCCTCAAGAACTGTGACTTGGATGCTAAGGCTAGCTAACAACAATCTGACAGTCATACCGACAACATTGAGTCAAGGGAATTTACTGCATTTATTTATTTTTCCCTGTACATCTGATATTAACACAGTTATGAGTCATCTGAGTTATTGTCTGGAGGTGTTAAAAAATTCTCAAATGGCTTGGATTCAAATTTATAAGAACTATAAGTCATTAATTTACATGTGAGATTCCATTATATCTACCACCCTGGTTCATGAACTGAAATGAATCATCTGCGCAGAAATGGCCTTTTTTAAGCATCAGAGCACACATAAGGTATCATCAACAGTGACTCATTTCAACTCTCGTTTCAAGTCACAGCAAAGAAAGAAATGATATGTTCTTCTTTTAGTGCTTTTGGAACTTTTTAAACCTCTCATCGCACTTCCTGTGTGAGTTCATGCTCCTGCTCTGTCAGTCCTGCTCAGTCCTGCGCATACACAGCACTCATGACTGACTATCAGGGTATATATTGAAATCAAGACACCGGTGACACCAGTTTTCAACAAACAGGTCAGTGTCGGTGACTTGACAGGACACTATTCTGTCAACATAATGGTGAGAATAACAGCCTGAGGAAAATATTCTGTGTGGGAGTTTTTAAGTTAGAAAATTTGCCTCGTCATCTGTGAGAATGAGTAACACGCCGTGATCAACATCCATCTCTATTAGAAGCTCAGTTTGAAAAGAGAGGGAAAAAAAGTCTGGTACAAACAGTGGCCAAATCAGAGGATAGCAGCAAAAACAAAGTGATAGCTGCGTGTTTGAACTTGGTAATTGGTTGGGCACTCGGTAGGCAATACAACAGAGGACCTACGGAGTGTGGTGTGTGTTTCCCAGCCCCACTGTGCAGCCTCATAGAGTACAAAGACAGAGAATGAACTTCAGAGGGTTTTAATGCCTGAAGAGAAGAATATGGACATTAAATTATCAGGGGAAAACAGCAGGGTGTGAAAAAAGAGCCTTCTAAAGCCTGCGAACGCAAACGTACATACAGGCTGCTTCTGACACGGAAACCTGGCCAAATTCACAGGCTCCTTTATTCTGAGCTTCACACTGATGCTCTCGGTGTTTGTGTGTCTGTGTGTGTGTGTGTATGCACACGAATATACTGTATGTGTGCACATGCTTTACTTTTTAAATTGGAATTTAAGCAATAAGCTACCATAATACACATCCACACATTCTTTTCTTGCATCGAAAATGGTCATGTTTGTAAATATGCACAGCCCTTTTTTTTAAAGCTAGACTTAAATCTGTTATCGTAAAAACCAACACTGTAGCTCATTTACTGCATAAGAGGCAAACCTTGTGGACATTTAGAGTTTTAAATCACAAAATAATTTTATTTGAAAGCAGGTTTGGGTTCTAAAAAGTGCCCCTGAATCACAGAAATCACCCTTGTTTGACACATTGAGCACAAAGTCAACTATTTGGCATCAGCAGAGCAGCTACAGGTTTGTCCCTTTATAGCATTTTGTGCCTTTTTCCCAGCTTTGTGCTAGTCACATTGTTCAAATAATAAAAAAAAATTAATGCTCTGTGTTTTAAATGTTTAAATATTCATATCCAATGCAATATTTCTTGTCATGAAAACGTATTAATTAATAGTTTCATTTCAAAAACAGACACAAATTTTACTTCTACCACAGTGTCCTGCATTGTGTCTGCGATGATTGGCAGGTGAAGCTTGAAATCGGTTTGAAACAGCATGAAAACGCACAGTTCTGCATTACACAGCAGCACCAACGAGGCCTTTGAGGGTCTCTCCAAATAGTCTGAATTTCAAAGTGAGCGAAAAATAAGTACAATGGGAAATAAAAGACTATAGCTAAATGAAAAGAATCACTCTTGAGAGTTACAGCTTTACACACACACCTTATTAATCTTTAATATCTTGTCTTGCTCCCCCCTTTTCTTTCCACCTCTCTTTCCCTCTCCCTCTCTCCAGTTTATCTCTTCTGAAGCAATTATACCCAAGAGGACCGAGCACATAGGACATGCTCCCACTACCTAGAGCAATAATATATCATTACATACTAAACATATAGCAACTACGCAAACAGCCTTTATTGCTACTCCAGGGCGAGTGCTATTTATAAGCACCAGCATAGCCACAGAGATCACTCCTCTACCTGAGCTGCATTTGTTTGTTTGAAGATTCACATTTTTCCTGCTTTCCTCTGAGTGTTTGTGTGCTGAAATGATGGCTGTCAGTTTGTCCATTTTTTGCTTCTTTAATTTCAATAGCTTCATATTGACATTAGGGGGTGCTGGAATTCTTCAGAGTTGAGTGATGAGGTGTTGAATTTCAAGCTGTATTGAAAACTGACTACATGTATGTAATATTGTTTTTAAAAACTTCAGTATTTATGAGAGTTTTAATTTAAATATAACTCCAACGACTTCAGAAAAGCTGTTAAATGTAACTTTTTTTTGGTTTGTTTTTACACTGAATTAATGTCAGGTGATAACGAGAATTGATTGGACACAGAATTTCAAAATGAGCAAACCATGTTCATCACCGGTAAAAAAATCTTGTAGTTTGAGATAAAAAATAATATGATAAATGTGAGAACGACTGCACAATATTTCTCAAACAATCCAGACAGGCCTTTAGGTTTATTTGAATGCTTTACATTTGATAAGTGAAAATATTTTTGTTTGTACCTCAGCAGACAAACCTACTCTGCCGTCCAAACTGGAATCAAATGTCTTTCAATCTGTATTTTCCATAAACAACTCTTTTATGCTCGATGGAAAAAAAAAAAAAAAAAAAACTTCTACTAAGTAACTTATTCAAAGTACAACTCATGAATTATTTAAGAGAACACATTTCCCCTTGTTTATTTATATATACATATGTATAAAATATCATTTATTCTAAGAGGGTCTATAAATCAAAAGTATTCCCAGAGAATAACAGATAAGTGAGGTTATTGTGCAATGAGGCCAGCTGGTGGTAATAATTTAATGACGTTTTACAGGCGCTATAAAGACAGCAAACAGATGTGGCATTAAGGATTATAAAGTTGGTAAAACTTTTAACAAGTGCTATGTATTTCGGCGGTACAACAGCACAACCCCCAGAATAAAAGGAATTTACACATCCTTCAATTCCAAAGCTATCAATCACACGCGTGTTATTCCCCTGGGAGCGTCTTTACATGCATATTTATCAGCTCAACATGCTAATTCCCGCTGCTATACGCCCGCCAGGCACGTCTCCAGGCGTGTTTATGACTCGTAATTGTTGATATCCTTTGATATATTTCTCTCAACTAAGACATCATTTGGTTTTTGTGGTCGAAAGTCAATGAGGCACAATGACCCGAGCTTTCAATTCAAATTTACAGTTCAATATCTATTATATGCTATTCATTGCCTGGAGAGGAAGCCTCTTTCAAAGCAGAAGAGGGATTCAGCTGCACTGTATAGCACTTATCAGCAGTAAAGCTCATCTCAAGGTTAGTTAATTGATTTGAAAATAAAATAAGGGAAATTTAATTATTATTGCGGGCAAACAGCAACTGTGTTTCATGCTTTTTAGCAGGATTTTGCTTGTCAGAGTGCAGTACCCCAGGGAAAAAATAAATAAATAAAATGCGTGTTTGTTGTAAACTTCCATAACCTGGATGTTGCTCACAGGAGTTCTGAATAGTTTATCATCTTTTGCCAAACAATTAACTGTGAAAAAGTTTCAGCGGTATAAGACACATGTGCCATATTGTTGCAGGATCCAAGTTCATCAGCATGCATTTACATTGCTAAAAAGCATATATAGCAGATGAAGCATTTCGGCATAAATTCAGCTCCACGTTGGAGAATGAGTGGGAGATCGCTCTTGCTCGTGCTCTCTCTTCTCTTTTTTTTCGGTCATTTTTTTCCTTCATCTTTCTTCCCAGTCCCTCTTCCTCTCCCCTTCCTTTCCACTTTTCCCGCAGACACCTGCCGCCAAGCGCACACCTCCAGGGAACCAACATCTGAGAAATGCAATTTGAGCATTTCAGCGCCACAAAGAAAAGACAAACAATGCTGGAAAAACGAGGGGATAAACACGCTGCCGAGTTGATGCTGGACAAACATGTCGCGTTCCCTCCAATTCACAAATGGCCCTGCCACGTTCAACGCTCACAGGTGTGGAAATTCAAGGACAAACTTGATTGCGTCCGTGGCCGCTGTTGTTGTTTCTGGGTTTGTTTGCTTGTCGTGCTTGTCTCTGTACTATTGTTTGACAGATTCGCTCCTTGAGGGATGCGGTCCTTTAAAATGACAGGAAAGGGATGGGTGCTCTTAAAAGACGAGAACAAGGGAATTAGTCTTCATCAAACGTTGAGCTTAAGGGAGGAAATCAGCGAGCAGGGAAGTCAGGTCCACAGGCCGAGCTGTTGAAGCAGCCGTTCAGGGGAATCGTTTCTTTAATGCCTTTTGGCCTGAGAGACGTACAAGAACAAAGCAAAAGCTAATTTGTCAGGTTTATTGACAGTGATTGTAAGTTAGACCAGCTAACTCCTACTCTAACCTTCTTGGTGAAGTCGTAGCCCTCATTTGCAACAACTACCCGATGAAAGCCTTCACTGCTCAGCAAAGGGACAAATAAAAGCCTTTTCAGACAGTTCATAGATTTCTAAAGGGAAAAAAGAAACGGCTCTTGGTCAGTCCGTGAGTGGAGAGTCATTTCTTACAATATGGACATTGTCAGTGGCTCATAAAAGACAAATAAGTAGGTGTCACTGCAGAAATTACTTTCCATGATGAACTACATAGCCATCATCAGCAATGACACAGCGTCATTCACATCAACAACACAGGTGCATGAAAAATGGAACGGGCTGGCAGGAAAATGAATTATTAATGACACATTTAAGTATTATAACAGAAAATCAATGAGCATACCTGGTGTAATTAACATGCACAATGTTTTCCATAATCCAGCACAGTATAATTATGCCTCTCTATTCCAGAACACGTTAGCATTAGCTTTTTCTAAAGCACACAACACCTGTTTATTTGGTTTGCTTGTTCTCTGCCTCCCTTTTTTCCCTGTAATGATAAAGAGGCTGCAAAATGTTATTTAGCTACGCTCTGGTGTCGGATGTGGACCTACAGTCATTTGAAGCTGGCCGCAGACCTTAAGCTCAAAACCTAAAGGGATCAAAAGTGTGTTGTAAAATTGCCTGTTTTAACAAAATGGCTTTGTGTGTCTTTAGCAGCCTGAGTTCTGACCAGGAAAAACAATTTATTTAATATTTTTCCTTTTGAAGTTATTACAAATGTTCCTACACAATTTAAGGCACATAAATAGATTTTTACAAACCTCCAGCGCTTATTTTTCTGGTTGATCAAAGGATATCTACCACCAAACACGTACGTTTATGTATTTCATGTGCTGCTATTGATTCAGATTGAAGGGTTGGGGTGTGGGCTTATCTCTGTATACTGTAACATGTCCACTAATCACTGATTACCACCGTCTGTTTGTGCTGTGACCAGTGGCAGTGTACAAGATTTCCCATCGTTCCTGAAGGATGCTGGGGAACAGCTTGAGCGGAATCCAGCACGGGACTGGGATTTTTGGCAAGTCAAACTTTATCAGCACAAACATGCGCAAAATGAAAACAAACACAACCCAGACTGCTAATTACCATCCGCTTGGACCTCTGTCCCCTGTTTTTCTCTGAGAGACACAAAATGGCCGACTGCAGCGTGCACTCTCCTAAAAA
This sequence comes from Lates japonicus, assembly GCA_033238685.1. NCBI lineage: Eukaryota > Metazoa > Chordata > Actinopteri > Centropomidae > Lates > Lates japonicus. Next base: position 2,399,239 of record BRZM01000016.1, read on the forward strand.
TCGGAGGAAGAAGCTGCTGCTGTTCCCTCTGTCCAAGGGACAACCCTTGTCGCCTGGATAATACAGGTTGACACGCTCATAGCCCCAGTGATTTTTCAAACCTATTATTTCATGTGCAAAGTTATAAATTACACGACTGACACCAGTCTGGTATCTTCTGGGCCATGTGGCCTGAATCAACGCCAAATCCTGTGCCACTAATTTTACTAATTGCCTGAGCCTGGCCAACACTTTTCATTGGTGTGGAGCCTACAGTGTCACAGGAAGCTAATGAGAGCTAAATAATGTATGTGAACCTCTCTAATTGCTTCATTTCTCATTTTGCTTACCAATTCTCATATCATAGTTAGGGATGCCAATTCTTTTTTTTTTTTTTTTTGCTGATGATTCTGACAGTGGTTAATACTAATAACTGCACCAGTCTGTCAAAGGGTAGATCCTGGAAAAATGAAGCTTGTCACAGCATTGTATTATACTGTATAATAGAGAGACACATAATAGCTGGGAATGTATTTATGCATATATTATTTATCGAACAATCCTCTCTTTCTACGTGAAATATTCAGGCAGAATCTGAACTCCAACCAGCTCTCTTCGGGTAAATATTGCATTATTTTGGATGCGCTCATTGATGCATACAGCATCATCAGGTAAGGCAGTGTATGCCAGCATGTGCCACCTGGGGCTGTGTGTTTACGTATTTTTGTGTGTGTCTGTGTGTGTGTGTACAGCTTGCGTATGTATTTATGTGCTTCTCCGTGTGTCATTCTGGCTCACACAGACATACGTATGAGTGTCTGATAGTGTGTCTGTGTGTGTGTGTACAGGGCTGTGTTGTTTGTCTGGCTGGGTTCCCACTGCAGCACCCGTTGGCCACCTCTCCTCCCAGTCCTATCAACAGGGAAGCTGTAATTTAGCAGCAAATGTGATCATCCAAATAGCTGAATATTTAATGGTATTAAAGTGCAGGGTAAAAAAACTGTATTATTTATTTACTCCCTATAGTGTAACCTCTATTCAGGCAGCGCCAGGTGGTCCTGTAAATATACTCTATCTGACACACGTTTTGAATTATTGACCGATAATTTATCATAATTCATGTCACTGAAAACTCAATAATACTCTCCAGGACCTCGCTGCCTCCTCCTTCCTGTGACCCAGGCAGAGAGGAAGGCCTCTCAAGGTGGTGAGAAGGTTGACGCTCTGTAAATACAAGAAGTCTCAACTGTATTGTGTTTAGGCTGTAGTCAAGACCAAAACCAGGGACAATTAAGTTCGAATCAAAGGTACAAAAAACAGACAAATAACAAACTCTTTCAATATGTGAACATGTATGGTGTTTAACAGAAGAAATTCTGTAAATCGTGCGTATTGTTATACCAAAGACAAAATAAACCAGACTTAATTAAGACTACAGTTTCTCTACAAAAGACATAATCCAGACAGGTCCAAGATAAAACTGGCAGAAGACACGAGTCCAAAACGTCAAGAAGTGTTCTTAAAGACCAGATTCGCCATAACAAAGACAACAAGGGTGGTTTTCAAGCTGTCAAGATGTTTATTTCTACCCACAACAGCTTCAAAACCACCTGCAGCTGCATCCTTCCACTTTCTGTGGCGGATATAATGCGAGGTAGAGAGCTTGAAGTGAAGTGCAGGTGGCACACTGGGTTGATGTAGTTTTTAGAGTTTTTAATGTGCTTTTTTTTTTTCCACCCCTGTCTATTTACGACCACATTACCACACCTCTGGGTCATGTTAGTCTGTAGGAAATGTTGTTAATATTCCAATGTAAAATTCAGGAAATGAGCACAAAGTCTGAGACACAAATATCTTTGTTACACTCACAATATAAGGATAATTAGACAATTAATTAATTATAGAAACAGGTTAAACTTGTACATTATTTGTGTCATTTTCAACTTGTATTAAATGACACTTTTTATGCTTAGGCCACATTACTTGTATTTAAAAGAGTGTACTTCTGTAACACTGTCGTACTCATAAGAGACACTTAAAAAACATCAGAATTGCTTCAGCAGAACCAGAGATATGATCTGTTTCTTATATTCCACATATCTCTCTTCCTTGCCAAAACCTGCTGCCTACATTACCCACAATTCAACTCAACTTGACTTCAGCTGTGTTATGCTAGTAGAGGCTGCAGCAGTCTGGTAAGCTCACTTCTTTCTGACTCCACACTCTCAGATTTCTTTCATTTAGAAACTTTAGAAACTAGTCATCAGACCCAAATGACACTGACTCAAGTGACTTCACATAAACAACAGGACTCCCCAAGATCTGTTCCCCTTCACGGATATAATATGAATTTTCCATATTTTCTGTTTAATACCAGGTCGATTTATGTCAGTTACAGGCCACAAAAGCAGAAAAGATGTCAGACTGGGTCCGAGATTTGAGCTGTGACATTGGAAGTATAGTTTGAGGACAGGTCACACAGTGTATTTTGGTTCACACCTTTACACCATTTGTCTAATATTAAAATTAGATTTCAGACTCACATAACTGACATTTAAAACAAACATTTTACCCAGTAAAATCATCCTCACAGTACCTAACCATTCAACATCAGCTATTAAAACGCTTCATTCAGTATAACTAGGTCTCTGTCATCTGCAAGACTATGTTGTTTTCACTGCTCATTTGTCTCTTACAAGAGACTTTGCCTCCTCTTAGACGCTTCATCTCAGTAAAGTGATGGATAAATAAGGATTAATTAATTGATTGATTGATGAAAGGGATCTTGTGGCACATTAGAACAACAAAAGTCTGCAGTCTGGATTGTTAGGGGATAATGAAAAATAGTGGTGTGCTGAAAGAAATGTCTAAAAATACAAAATACTCTTATTATCCATTAATGACAACACAGTACAGTAGTCATAGTCTCTAATGCAACACCCAAACAGAATGTCACTGGCAGGGAACACAACACCGCATCCCTTAATAGGATTGTGCCTGTATAGCAATTTGTCAAGCCAAAATATCCAGTATTTATGAGACAAATATAGCACATTGGAACAAGTAAGAGAGAGGGAAATCACAAAATAGTCAATAGGATTAACCGAAGCATAAACTAAATGCTCCTTGATGTGTCATCGATAAAAGGATTTTTGATTATTCGTCACCATAAAATGCGTGGCAAGATTGTCATGCCGTCATTGTATTACTGTATCCCTTTTATCTGTATGTCAATCTAGCCGCATTAGAATCTGGGCGCTGTTTTCTCCCCTGCCTTGTTTTTTTTTTTTTTTTTAAATGGATTTAACACACAGTCTGCATTTAGAGTGCAAAAAACAGATTACCTCATCGCCTCAGGTCAATGTTGTGTTAATAAATGGTGAACATCCATAATTGTGCCCTCGCCAAAGACACAATGTCATCTTCAATTAATCCATCTACAATCAATACGTTGGATTTGACACTTTGCGCACATTAGTCACCATGAATCATTTTATTCACAAACAACAACACAAACCCAGCAGACAACCACAACTCCTCTCATGGGAAATAACTAGTTTTTCTGCTCGTTTATCAGCTCGTAAAGTCACTTGAACCACCAGTTGTTCACTGCAGGAAAGTTGTAGTTTTAATCAGTGTATACGGTATGTTGTAACAAGTTTGATTCTGGCTACAGCTGGTGTTTGATGACACCAAACCCACTCATTCTACCTCACTGGTTGGGAGACACATTTTCATTAGCAGATTACAGCTACACTGACAGTTTCTCAGAATATAACTGCTAAGGCACACAGATAATAGGGTAAGAATTGGGCATCAACATAATGAGTCCATGGACATGACCTGCCTTGGGTCAACAATCCAGGCTGCTGGTGGTGGAGTAATGGTATTTTCTTGCCACGCTTTGGGCCCCTTAATATCAATCCATTGTGGTTTAACACCACAGCCTATCTGAGTATTGTTGCTGACCACGTGCATCACTTCATGGCCACAGTTTACCATCGTCTAACGGCTGCTTCCAGCATGATAATGCACCATGTTGCAAAGCAAAAGTCAAACCGGTTACATGGACATGACAATGAGTTCAGTGAACTTCACTGACTTCCCCAGTCACCAGATTTGAATCCAGTAGATCACCTCTAGGATGTGGTAGAATGGAAGATTTATAGCGTGAATATGCAGCACACATCTGTGGAAATTATGTGATGTAATCATGTTGACATGGAACAATGAATGAATGAATGGATGCCATAAAAACTGAGGCTGTTTAAGAGCAAACGGAGGAACTACTTGGTATTAGCACCCTGCAGAGTATGACAGTGTTTGGATTCACCAGACTTCTTTTAATAGAAGGGAAATTATGTTGTTAAACAAGCAGAGCTTTCTTTCCTTTCTTTCTTTCTAAAAATCCACCATGGTAAAAGGATTAGAGTTCAGTTTGGCGTTGGTCAAAGAACCACTAAACCTCTCTTTAAGGTCACGAGGTCGGTAATAAAGGTGTATTTGATAATGAAGTCTGTCACAAGACAAACGGGTCAGCTCCTCCCTGCAGACATCAGTGAGTAAAAAAACAAAAAGGTTTTCCAGCTGACAACAGAAAACAAAAAAAAAAACTACATTAAAAACAACAACTTGATCTAAGCCCTGACAAGTAAAATAAATGTTTTGAATAATTTAACTAAAGCAAACATTTCTTGTTAATTTCAGGCTAATTATAGCCGTGCTAGTGGAGAGAGTTGGTAATTTAAGCTCTTGGGCTCCGCTTGTCACAACGACTCCTTGAAGCTTCAGTGACTGCCACAAATAATGTGTGCACTTACCTAATAAAAATTAGCCTCGCAATCAGGCGAGTTCAAAGGGAATTCCGTGTGGCGGTGGATTAGTCAGTCGACATTACACTACAATGGCTGCGGATTGTTGTTGCAAAGGAACACCAGCCCAAATCACAATGGTCAAATTACAGCCTGTTTTATGTTATTCAGATGATAGCAATGGGGAAATAAGGGGATCATGAACAAATCTATGCTGAGACCAAGGCAATATTCATGGCTCCAAACTGTGAGCTAAAGGAGCCTAAATAACTGGCAGAAAGAGGTATTTAATGAGCCAACATCAAGGCCCTCATAGGCAGTGAAGTCAACATTATCAAGAGGATGCAGGTGAGTACAAGTGGATACAAGCATGGGATGTTTGGATCGAAGACACCATGTTCCGCATTTATCTCTACAAATTTGATGGGAAATGACTCAGACCTAGCATGACGCTACTGATCACTGAGGATACTGTGTATTTTATGTCTTTTTTTTTTTTTATAAACAACACATTTATGTGTGGAGCAAATTCATCCTCCGGCAGATCAGGCAAAACCTGGACTGGAGAAATAACAATGTGTCTTTTTTTAAAGAGGAGACAAATTCGTCTGCAAACAGAGACAAATATGTGTCTGGACACTCAGGCCTCAGGTTTATGTTGAACCTAAAGATCACTTCTGGACATAAGCCTTATTCAGAAACTGTTTTTATGACTCTGCTAATAGCTCTTTGTATTTGTAGAAGCAGGACAAAACTGAAATATGCAATTGATTACAATTCAATACCACAACACCACAAATTAAAGGCTTAAAATAATGATTTTTGGAATTAAACCCTAAGCTGGTCTCTCCTATCTAATTTTAGAATTCAGATAAATTTTATTGGGTCACAACACCTGATTATTTGCACGAGTCATTACTCAGAATAATGTCACAGCTTGATAACCTTGTTTTATTTATTGTTACTTGGAATTGAAGCGTTGATGCTTTTAAACCTTTAAGCTTCTTTGACACTAAAGAAATTTTATCGCTTGAATGAACTGATAAGACCAAAGTAAAATCTTCCACTATAGTTATCTTAATGTAGCTAGTTTAGCCATTGTGCATTGTTTTCTGCTATGGACATTTTTATGCCTCAGTGCTGGCAACAGCTGTGACTGGAGGCTTTATGTTTTCGGGTTGTGCGTCCGTCCATCTCATTCTTACTTTCGCAATATCTCAGGAATACCTTGGGAGAATTTCTTCCAAATGGACTCAAGGATGAACTGTCATGAATTTGGGGGTGGAGGCATACAACTGCTAGGTGATATTTCTGGTTTACAAATTATGTCATAAACCAACTTCACAACATCAGTTCCAAAAACTCAACCGATTTCTGTGACACATATGAGTCCTCCTGCCGTTTTGTTGTAACAAAGAATGTGTGAAACCAAGATAAATAATATGACCTTGAAATGAGACATAACCTGATATTCAGTCCAAACACCTTGTCAGCCTTGTTAAGGAATGTGAGTAGCTAAAACAATCTTCTAATAAAACTGTGCAAAACTGAGGGATAGACAGAGCAGGAGCAGAAACTGGACCATAAAAGCTACAACCACAGACATGTCAGACAACAACAACAAACACAGACCTAATGAAAATCCAGCAGTAACAAAGATGCCATCCCTCCTGGCAAACATATACAGTGTAAAAGCCTCTGGGTGCTGATAAACTAAAACAGTGTGGATGGGCAACACTCCCAGCAGTTATCAACAAAATGAAAAATCATATCAAATGTTGGCAACAAGAAGTCCCTCAGTGTTCAATGCAACAGTCTTTAGGCAACTCCAAGGATGCTGTTGCTCATCACGTCAAACAAAAATGAGCTTTTTTGTTTATCACTGCTGCTTGACTTTTCTCTGAAGTGGTTCAAGAGTAACTCAACTTCAAATTCCTACATTCATTTCTGACAGGTCCAGTCATTTCTCTTTGAGCATCTGCACTGAGAAAGTGTGTGACAGCTGTTTGTCTGATTGGACATTCCAAGTGTTTCATTTACAGTTTGCATGCCATGTTGTGAAAACTGATTCTGACACATTTCTGTGCTGATACATTTCTAGTTAACGACACATATTGTTTATTTGCCTTTCAATTTGAGAGAGACATTGAGAGAGAAAGAGACAGCGAATGAGAGACATGAATATTCAGGCAGGTGGATACATCGATAGGTGGATGCAGATATATCTACTGCTCATTTAAAAGGAGCTAAATCATATGACATACCATTTGTTTGCTTGCTATAAAACTAGATAGATAGATAGATAGATAGATAGATAGATAGATAGGAAACAACCAGCTCTACAGCCTGGAATTTTAAGTGCAGGAGCAGACGATGCATAATCTATCCTCAGCTATGACACATTTACTGCAAATGGTGATGCAATCAGCTCTCGTGGTTTAAAGCTAAAGATAAACCAGGTCAACTGAATATTCCTTGTGGCTTGTGGTGAGTGTTTGACTTATACATTATATAGTCACAGCGTGCCCTGCCTGCACAAAGCCTTGTCTGCATGCACTGCAGTCTGCTGAATTTCTTTGTCCCCCCAGAGTTGCTCCCAACTCGCCCTTTTTACCCCATGCCACGTTCACAGCTGCAGGTGGCGTTTCCGTACAATATTTAACAGATTCACACATGCCTTCGCCTCCCCCTGCACCCTCCACCCCTCCATCCCAGCGGGTCCCTGCCTGCCGTTTGAGCTCTGAACAGCATTACCATCAGTCCAGTGTAAATAACATGAAGTGGCAACTCATAAATAGTTAATGATGCAAAAAATCCATGAAGTCGCTCCCTCGGCTCTCTGAACACTGTGCTGCTGCCGGTTGCTGCATTTCCTGGAGGGTCTTGTGGGGCACCCTGTGTTGGTTTGAATCATTGCCGGTGCCGTGACGAATTCACAGAGCGATTAGTAACAGGTGGTAAAACTCCACAGCAGGTTATTCAAGGCAGGCTGATATCACAGAGCTAAAGGTAATTATAAATGTTTGCACTGCATGTCAATAGGAGTAGACATGAACACAAGACCTCAGCAGCAAATAAGCCAACGAGCGCTTTGTTGTTATGCTCAAAGGAGCTCGCTGCGCTGGACAAACTGCAGGCCTGCATGTCTAGAAATGGAGCACAGCAGGGGGATTTTGAATGGGATCCACTGCTGCTACTTTTTGAATAATGCAAGTGCTCAAATCATCCTCAGTCCTCAGTTGCACTTTGCTGTTGAATGACCTCTCCAGCTCTTCCTCCAGTAGCTGATCAGGATCATGTTGTGTATGTCAGGGCATGAATATTAACAGGTTTTGAGAAGGCAGATGTACGAGCTGTATCTCTTCCACATAACACTCACTCACTCATATGTGTCTGTGTTTGACTGTACTGTCTTAAAGCACTGCATGACAAAATATTGATCAAAGCCTGAGTATTAATACTGTACTAAAATTCAGCTTCTTTCTTTACCCACCACCAGCTGGGGTGTGTTGTCTTACACCTAAAATACCTCTGTCTTTCCCTTATGAAATGGATTTGATATCATCTTACTGTATCACTGCTGCAGGAAGTGAATAAAGCAGCTTCAGGATTTCAATAATTCTTTGGCCACATAAAACCCTGGTAGAATTTCTCGAACCTGATGACCTGTAACGCATACATCTCTGTGGACTCTAATTTGTTGTGTGTTCAGTTGCAGTTTGGATGCTCTGACAGTGTACATATACTGTGAGAGTTGAAAGAGCAAAGCATTAACAAGCCATTAAAGATCAGGCTGCATAGGAGTTGGGGGGGCCAGGCAACACCTAGAGCCTCAGCAGGGGAGGTGGCGGGGAGAAACCTCTGCTTCCGCTCCATCACCAGGAGACGTTCTGGGGTTAAAGGAGCGAAGCATCAGTGAGTGGTGGTCCCCAGCTGATGACCCATTAGGCCTGTTTTTTTCGCTTTGTTTGTTTATCTTTTCTTTTTAATTTAAGGCATTGATGGGGGTTCAGCACCAACCTGTACATCAAACTGACATGATATAAATATAAATTTAAACAAAATGATTTTTGTATTAATGTCTTGAAGTACCTTGATTTTTGAGGTATTCAACCTTTGGCAGAACCCTATGCTGTATATGCAGTAATAATGGTAAAAAATACTTGCAAAATGAACCATTTCTTCCTTTAAAATATATTTTTTTTCTCAAACTTTACTAAAGGCCTGTATGTAGGAACATTTTGGCCTTCTCTGTGCTGAGCTTTAGCATGTGTTGAAGGTGACAAAATAAATGTGATATTTTGTCTTTTACATATTACACAGGCCATACAGGAACAAATACAAACTTTCTTTAACTTCATTTGCAGACAAAGGAATGTACAGTATGTTATTTTGGGTTAAACAGACCAAAGAGAGGTTCACTCACCCCCCTGTTAGACCTCACAAACTGTTATGGAACTCCATTAACAGGAATCTAAATCGACTTATTTGGGATTTGGCAGGAGCAGTACCGCATAACTGTCAACACTAATCCCACATATAGAGCATATGAAAATCCATTGTATGCAACCGTGTTTTACAGCTGGGTTCCCTGAGAACCCAAACAGAACTGTAATTTACTGCAGCAGACGTCTGAAACGTCATCAATTCAAAATCTAATTTAATTCATATAAAATTACAAAGAAGTAGCAAGGCGACTGACCCTACTATATCATGATATATACAATGTTATCATAATATAAAATTAAATATATCCTCACAAAGGATTTTATTCAAATCACCCAACCCTGATGTTAATATTAGAACAATAGCAGGACCACATTTTTAATGCAATCCAACAATCCATGACAACAGCCATGTAATAAATACAATAATAAATACAACCTTTGTCAAGCTTACAGTGTCAGACAGGCATTCATTCAATTATAAAACATTATTTTGGCCATAGTTGTGGATGTGGTGTTGTCACAGTGGATTGTATTATATTGTACAGATGTTTCTATTAATCTGTCCACCCACCAGTAGTTTCCTTTGAATATCAAAAATGTATCTGTGGTCTTTGAGTGCTTTCATTTCAGGGAGTGGAAGACTGCCAGTTTGGAATCTGCAGCCAAAACAAGAAGGTGGCGTCTAGGGAACGGAATAAATAAACGAATAAATAATTGAGCAAATAAATAAAGAAATAGAGGGAGGATCTGACTCCATGAAACCTCATCCAGTCAGAGGCAAAGTTACCAACCAGACACAGTCCAAGCTGGTCCCAGACTGTGTTTGAACCTGGAACCCCCTCCCCTCTTCCTCCAGGACCGCCACATATCCCCCTTGATGCAGCACATTAGTTTCATCGCTGAATTGGTTCTCCTCATGCACGCAGCGAGTTTCCCCATCAGCTGCCTGTCTGTCAGTGTGAGGATGGTAATTCGGAAGGGAAGGAGGCTGGGGAACAGCTGCTCTCGCAACAGCCAATAATAATGCAAAAAAAAAAAAAAAAAAATTACTAACCTTAAAAACCACAGAGATGGGAGTAAATTGGGAATCTATACAGCTTTCGCGGGCCCTCTCCCGTGAATTGTCTCTTCCCTGACAAGCAGCTCATTGCATTTCCCATCATGCATCTGATCGGTCATTCAGAAACACAAAACACAAATAAGTCAAGTCGACCATCTGCTTGTTAGTGGCAACTATAAAAGTGCCTGTTTTAAAATAAACAATAAAATTACTTTGACGGGCCAGAGACCACCTGAATGGAAAATCAAATATTTTGTGTTATTTAAGGTAGGTTTCTGTCAACTATAAAACAAAGCTTGTCTTTAATTTATTACAGCAACACACACAATACTTGTGCTGTCCTCATTTTCTAAATCAATAATCAGCCCAGCATGCTTCATTAACAGTGACCAATCAGAGACAAGCTGGGGATCTCATTTTACAACATGAGCATTCTGAAGACATAAACCATCTGCTACTTGTAGGAACAGAAAAATCAAATTAATCCATTCTTATCATGCATTCAGATTTTAAAGCAATTAAAGATGTTCTCAGTCTAATCGCAGACACAGAAGTAGCTTGGTAATGAGGAAGGCAAACTCTTAGGTGAACTTTCCAGGGTTCTCAACGGCGCGTTTGGAAACTTTACAAGTCTCACACACTCCAGTGAGCCGTTAGCCCGTACAATACAGATGTTGGCAACAACAATGAATTTTTTATTAAGCATTTAATCATTGCGCAAACCCAGATTTCCCATAATAGGGGGCTCAAATTCAAAATCCTGGGATGCCAAATCATCTACAGTGTAATGTTTTCTTTTTTAATATAAGAAATAAACAGCTGCCAAACAAGCGCAACTGGCTTTAAGATTATATAAAACCCAATGATGAACTAGGATGTTGAATTTACCTTAATTAAGCTTGGGGAGTTCTGCTTGCCCAGAATGCTAATTTGAGCTCAGATGTGGTGCTGGTGCTTCGGTAACCTCAGAGGGCTCGGGCATCAAACCCATGCAACCACAGCTTATTACAGCATGATGCTGTCCAATTAAAGCTAAAGTATGGATGGCTTTAAGACAAGACACAATATGGAGCAATGCTTAATTCTCGTATTGACTCCTTAACCTCCATCATTAACCTACAGCACATACATGGGATAACAGGCACTCTGCTGCGAGTGCACTCACAGTCAGCCGCCCAGTGAATCTGTCATTAGCAGCAGTTCTCTGGGTGATTATTTCTGCTTTTCTCTCAGTTTCATCAGCTGCAAACAGGAAAAAATTATGATAAAAATAGCCATCACATTAATAAATCCAAATCACTCCAGGCTGTACAGTGTCAGAGTTGTGAGTTTATTCATGCCAGGTGCTTCCAGCAAACTGACAGACAAGGAGTCGGTATCACGTTCAGGTATTTGCACTTAAATTTGACATTCCAGCAACATGAATGATGTCTTTAATAAAACTACTTCCTTGCATGTTACCCCTAACAGGTCTTCCCACGACAGCCACAACAGTCACCTGTTTCACCAAAAAACCAGCACAAACTCCAGTGATTTACTGGAGGCTACACACATCAATGGATTGTACTCAGGAAAATCATCATTGAAGGATGCTGAAGTTTTGATGGGGCAACACATCAGCGTAGTTAGATCTTTTAGTTTGCAGTTTTCCTGCTTTAGTACCACATCAGTACAGGTCTTTAATTTGAACTTGGCCTCACACAATGCAGGAAATAAAAAAATATATAACAAGTATAAGAGCTTTCAAGGAAAATTGTGCTACTCAAGAGATGTATTCAGTTTTTCATTTTACTTTTCTTTCTTCTTCTGCTATGATTATTGTAATTATCAGGGCTATATTCCCGAGTTTAGTCCCTTTCCCTCCACCCCAGCACAATTTCCATGTGCACTCACATTTGTGGCCCCAGTTGAAATTCATGAAGTCCCCCCAGTGCTGGGGTTTGCTGGGCTGGCGACCAAGCCAAGAGCGCAATGAGCTCATTGTTACGCTCCGACTGCTGCTCTCGATTTCAGAGCTATCAACAGCTGTCGATCGGAGATGTCCTGGACCCCGTCCATCAATCACAGGCCCCCATCATCAGGAGACAAAACAAATAACAGTCAGCCAAATGTACAGCCCAGAGTCAAACCAGGTGCAACAAAACACCCAGACACAAGCACAAACACAATTCAACTTCAGAATAAAAACCAGGGGTCTCGTGTAGCTGTTGACAGGCCGTTGAAAAAGGTCAAAAGTTCAGCAGAGCATGAAGTTTGTGTGCTGGTCCTGGTAGAGCATCACAACGATCCTGCCAGGTTGTGAGTTTGACTCTCGCTTGCTCAGGTCAGCCATGCTTAAAGAAATAAATGAACTCACTGCTCTGTAAGGCTTCAGATGTTCACATGTATGTTACTGCACCACAAAGTCAGAAACAGAAGCTGCAAATTTTACTTCTCTTCACTCTGGTACCGTCTCACTTGACTCAGTAAACTCTAAACATCTAAACCTATGTGGTCAAAACTTCAAATATGCCAACAGCAAAACCAACAACACAGACATTTGTTTGTTTGTCTGAAGCAGATAAATCAGACAAAAATATGACCACATATTTTATGTGTGTTACATCTGTCCAATATACAGCAGCTACCTCACTGTGCAGTGGTACAACAAACTGCTAGACCCTCAGATGCAAGCATATTGAAGACCATACTGCTGTACTGAGGCACAAGTGGAGAGTGAGATGAATGTATATTTGTTGAATATAATCCCTAAAACGCTGAAACAATTAGTCATTTTTAAGTATTTATTATTTAAGTATTTTATTTCCTAGTTCCAGCTTCTTAAATGTGGGGATTTGCTGTGTACATTTTACTGTGAATTGACTATGTTTGGGTTTTGGACTGCTGGTCAGACACAACCTGATATTTTATAGTTTAATCAATTAATCAAGACAGAAAATAATATTTACAACAGCATTGCGTGTTGTGTACATTTATACTGTGCGCTGCCCTGTGCTGTATTGCTAAGCTAACCTGGTAATTCATAGATCAACTGCTGAGGAACAGTAATCTAAGTATGGATCTTAGTAACAGAGTGTAAGTAAATAAATCATCATCCAATCCTACCCTGCCGCTAACCCTTGCACCATCTGTTAGCATCAAAAGTATATGACACAAAGATACATAATTAATAGTTAAACAACAATCTAATTAAAACGGACAAACTGGATGCTCTTGCCAGTAGGGAGCTCTAATTATGGGCTAAATTTTAAGCTAGAATGAAATATTTAAACAGGAAAATTATCTTTCACTCTCCAGTCCTGAATGCATTAATATGGATATGTGAAGTGCATTCGAAGTGGGACCTACAAGATGTAATTTTCTTTCATCAAAGCAGTTACTAATTTTTAAGTTTGCTGCTGTGCCATATGTGCAGCGTTTTCTGGATGAGAAATGCATGCAACACAGCAGCTTTTATTTTTACCTTTCTCACGCCTATAGAAGTGTTTGCTCTCTCTGAAAAGTCAAACCTGCACAACCGCGTTTAGAAGAACCTGTGTGTTCACATCATCAGTTAACCAGCTGCTTTGTGTGTTCCTGCGCTGCCTACTTGACCCCACTGACCCCCATTTATATTAGTTACATCATCGTAATGTATGAATGCATTATGCAAAGCCCTGCGCCTCTTGATTTTACAATAGAGCTGGTCTTTGCACGTACGGACCGACAGATGCAGACACACAGACGCACACACACGCAAGTAGAGGGTAACATGATGTTTCCCTCAAGGCCTATCAATTCCTATGTGTAGCAACCACAGATTCCAAGCCGCCATCAAAATCCAAACAAGATCCGTCAGCAATTAAGGGAATATGGGGGGACATTAGAAAGACGAGCTGCTATCCGGCCTACATTCCCATTCCCTGCACAGCGGGCAATGGGATGAGTCTGGCATGGAGGCACTCATGGAAGACCCACGCATACCCTGGGTCATCTATATTCCACCCATGTTATGGCAATATTGATATTGGCAGGCAGGATGCTGATATTGGGTACGTAATGATGCAATTAAAACAGGAGCCATTTTACTATTATTGGCAAGAATGTGTGTCTCCCCCCCCTCCCATTTTAGGAGGCAAATATGATTTGGAAGCAATGCAGAGAGATCCGGAGAGAACCCACTCGTAATAAAGGAATTCATCTTGTCATATCAATGTCGTTTTTGGTTCATCTGTTAATGCAGTTTATTAGAGGGAGGAACTGTACTTTTGGTGGTGACTCGCATATTTACATAAATCTATCATGCATGCACCGGTCTATGTTCTGTTCAAATCACAAAGTACGTCGCCATAATTCACCTTGCAACAAACCATTGAGCCGAGTCTTATGTTTTGCTTAACTGCACTCAAGTTGAGAATCAAATATATAACGAGGGAGAAATGCTTTTCTTATCCATTATTGAAGTCATCTGCAGAGATATGAGATCTGAAAAAGAGCCCAGAATGAAAGAAAAATGCAAATCAGTCCAATAATATTGGTTTATGCACAGGTTATATACCTTGGAAATAAAAGACCTGAGTGCTTTTAGAGCCATATGTTGCTCCTTTGTTCCAAGAGGGGAGATGCCTTCATGTCACTTATGTTTCTGATTAGCAAAATGATTTATGCCACAATCACTCAAAAATTCAGACAGCGAATGTGAAAATGCATTGTGACTCCACCAGATGTGCACAATAAAACAAGATTTCCATTGTAATCTGGGGTACTTAGTTTATATGAAGCTAATATAAGGCACACTTGGATGTGGCAAAGTCACTCTTTTTAAAATTTGACTATAAATGATTGGAAATAAATTGTGTGTTTTATGCTGGATGGCATGAGTGGGTTGATAAATTAGGAACAGTTTTGTACCCTGACTTATCTACAAGACAAACCTGGTGGAGATCACAGGGATTAATTGCTTCAGAGGTGTGGAACGCCGCTTTCCCATTCTTCCCTGCGCATTCTGCGCCTAAACAATGATTAATCACCCTTTAACTATTCTCCAGAGGATGTCGGCATTTGCCAAGCCTGGCCTTATCCTCCGAAATCCGCCTGTGCAGGTTGGGGAAGGTACTTGCCAGGTACAGCGAAGGCAACCTGTCCTCATCCGTTATCAGATTAGGGAAGTGTCAGGGAGCAGACGCACAGGAGCAACGCTGTTGTTCCTCGCAGATCCCAAACCACTGCCCACCAACTCCTCCCCCAAAACACAGTGTCCCCCCCCCCCCTTTACTTCGTCTACTCATAGCCCTAACCACCCCCTTCACCCCTCCCGCCTCAGCCGCCAGTCACTCCAAAACCATCAGCCCCGTCAATGCTTCCCAGCCAGTCACGTGGCCGGGCTGCTCTGGCAGCTCGCAGTGCTGCTGATCCTCTGCCAGCAGTGAATGCTGTGAATCAGATCACGTGCCTCCAACTTCTGTGGAGAGTAAAAAGTGCCCTTCAAAAAGGCTTCTCTTACAATTTACGAGTATCTTAAATCGCTGTATGTAAACCTCTGTTACATCTCTCATTGGCCTGTCAAGATTCTGACAAATTACATCCATGAGCAGAGCATCTTAAAACCTTATTTCTTATTTCTCAGTGGCTCAGGTTAACTTTGATACTAGGGAATGAACACTGTGTTGCAATATATACAACACCCCCATCACCCTCAATTACTGATGGCATAAAGCTCACTCCATTAGTTAGTGTTTTTTATTGATATTATGTGGCTATTGTAACAATGTAATTTCTCATATGGACTTAGTTGAGAGAATAGATACAACTTGCACTGCTGTATACACTAAATGTGACTGTTCCTTAGCTGTTTTCCCTTGCTTTCAATATTATGCTAAGCTAAGCTAACAGCGTGCAAGCCACAGTTTTATATATTTAGCAAGGGATAGTTCTTGATTTTTCTCACATTTAATTAAATAATATGCTGTATTTATATATTTATTAGTACATTTATCCCCTACATTTCTCACAAATAATCAAATAAATCTTCCAGCTTTAGCAACACCAGCTGAAAATCTTGTTTTTGCTTTGACCTTTAACCTCTCACCTTGCTTCACTGATGTTGGGCGTGGTCAGAGGTGTGACAGAGTTTGAAGTGAAACACTGTTTCAGCCTGGTCTTGAGTTACTCTATGAAGTGCTGCTAACCCAATCAATCTATCTAATCTGTAATCCATCATGCTTCAGTGACTGTACTAGGTTGTACAAGTATCCGCCTCTAATCTGTGGACACATTTTTGGCAGGAAGAGTTAAAAAAGAAAAAGGAAAAAACCTCCTTCAGCACAGTTGTTCACTTGCTAAAAATAAAAACAATCCATCGTCACAGAAAAGCCATAAGGAGGTCATAGCTAATAAGGTGAGAAAGTAGCCTCAGAGGAATGATTGTGAATCATGGCTCCCAACAGAAAACAACGAGGGATACACAATCAATAAGTCAGAGACCTCACTAGACCTGGAGGACACATGTGACAATTTTGCCCTGGTCAGTTAGCAAAACGAGGTTAGCCTTTTAATATTTCATGCCACCTGCAGCGAGCGCCTGCTTGCACTAATGTGGGAGACAGATAAACAGGCTGCTGGTCCCTTGCCGATCTTTTTCATGACGGTGGATCATAAGTGCAGGCTTTATCTCCATATCGACTCAATATCTCAAATGGATAACTCGTGTTGCCTCTGATTTGTGTTGAAAAAAGGAGTGAGGCGTGAAAGCTGCAGTAAAGGCAGGGACACCTCTCGCTAATGCTGTTTGAGCTGCCTGGGAGCCCTGAGGGGCTGCCTCACACTCTGCCTCTGTCTCTCTGTTCCCCCTCACAGATGGACCACACTCCACCACTGTCTACTTAACGCTTCCCTGCTCTCTATCAGCTGTCAAATGCAATGTTATCACACTGCAATACAACCAAAATAGCAATTACTCAACAGGAGCTTGGCTGCAAATGCTGAAAGGAACGTTATTTGCAAGAGCATGAATGTGTCGCAGAACAGTTGTTCAACATGTTTTGATTGGGCAGTTTCCACTCTCATTGTTGAAAAAGAAGTGGCATTTATTAAATTTAACAAATTAACAAATAATCTAAGAGAGGTTTTACTCCCTAAATTAGCTAAAACAAACCTTTAAAAGGACACAGGCTGCTGTTATTTTATATTTTTCTTACTGTCAACAAGTTCAATAAAATGACCACTTGACAAGGATCACAACCATATAGTCACAGCTACATGCATTCCTAAAACAGCTGGGCACTGCAGACTTTAGCTAAAACAGGAGTAAATAATGCATTTGTTGGGGACTGTGAATTAGAGCGTTTGGTGCTTGTAGGGTATTTTCATTGTTAAAGAGTTGTGGTACAAAAAAAGTTTGCAAACATTTGCAGTTTCTCTGTTAAGGACACGGGAGGAAAATGAACAAACATTTAAGCTTTGACTTCTTCAGTGAGCAATAGTCATTTGGTTTCAGGGTCTTTTTGACCTGTCAGCGACACTAATCAGTTGATTACCAACAGGTGTGCCTCCCTCTGGTTAGATAGGTGTCCTCAGAGTTGCCTGGATCAAAGTCTCAAAGAGCCCTTACCAACATTAAATCAAAGCGCATCAACAAAACAAATCTACACACAGGTTCACAAACTATATACAGACTTTGTAACCTTACATTTCTACACAACTATCTACAGACAAGCATCCATGTTTACACACGAGTACAACACAACTGTGCAGCAAAGCACAGTTAAGGACTCTCATGTCAAATCAAATAAGAGTTGAATCATGGGAAACTGGACCTGGTTATAGATACTTGAAAATGTTTCACCTCTTGTCCAAGACGGTTCATCACGAGTTCTCCACTCATCAGTTCTGAGAACTGAAGAAGCCTCTTGGATAAGAGGTGTAATGTTTTCAAGTATCCATAACCAAGTCTAGTTGCCCTCAATTCAGCCCTGCTTGGATAACCATGACCTGGATGACTGAGGGGGTTTCAGACATGTCATAAGTAAATTAATTCACCAATCACTGCCTCCTCCTCCCTGCACACTTAGAATTAAAGTTATATCCAGTATCCTCCACAGCCAACCAAGAGTACTCATTAAAATCCACATTACATAAACACATACACCTAGGTTAACAGTCTGTCCAAGTCCTCTTATTGTCAGTGTTTTTGTTCTTTAGTCGCAGCAACCTCAGTCAATAATGTATGATAGAAAAATGAAAGCACCTGGTGCATTTGAATATTGAAATATATACATTTCGAGGTGAAAGGAAATGAGGCATAGTTGCAGAGTGTTTTGAGGACTAAAGATTTTCACTAATAAAAAGATTCCAAGGCAACTGAGAAAAAAAATCACCACTGATCTTTGCAATTAGAAATCACTGATCGTTCTCAGACTGTGCCGGCCCCATGTGGAATGACTGATACAGACTAGAGGGACCAGCATTGATCAAATTACTTTCAAAGTAAGAACATAGTATTTGTTTGTACAACTAAGGCGTTTTAAAATTCCTAATTCGAGCACCATGAACTGTGTGGTACACCTAGTTTACCTCGACAAGCCTCGCTCCCGGGAGGAGGCCTGTAGGAGCCTGTGATCCGTAACACTGTAATTATTCACTTGACAAGGTCTTCCTTGTAGTACAATGTGCATTAGGCTCATTTAAACATGAGACAAAACACGAGCATTTTTGACAAGTCTCACATATGTTAACAGTGGCAATGTGTTGCTGCAGCACCGAATTAAAAAGACATCTTTACACCTACAGACACATTCTCATAATGTTACAATATGCAATCTGTTATATTAAACAGGAAGTAAAATATGAATGTTCAACAGTGTTAATCAGTTAGATTTATACTTGTCAGATGTGGTAGGAAGTGACAGACCTGATTTTATTTATTTATTTATTTAGAAGATTATCACACTTTCTTTACAGCAAGCTCTTAAAACAGCTCAGTCAATCTGCATCCATCTGTCAGTCAGCCAATCAATCAAGATGGAAGAAAGAGAGAAAGGCAAGATAATATAAAATCAGAGATGATTAGCGTGAAACAATTGTGCCATATCTGCCTTTGCGTCTACTTAATTTCCTTCCACTCTCTGTTTGGCTACTAAGCTCCTCTACACATCTTGATTACAGAGACTTTCTGACCAGCGTTCAATAGCAGCTGGTGAAGGCGACTGTTTGCTCAACACTTTTCAAGAGCCAGACGTTATCATCCAACATCAGTGTTGGACCTTTCTAATGCGCTTGAGGCTGAATGGGAGCAAATTCCTTCTTCAGTCAGGTTAAACATCTGGTGGAAGGACTGAAACCAGAGGAGTGGAGGCTGTTACCCGGTCTCATGGCAGTTTATGAAACAGTCAGGAAATCTAATCTATTAACTTGTGTACATGTGTACATTTCTTTTTGTGACACTCAGCGTGACTTCCAACTGGAAACATATTTTTTGATTTGAATGAAGCGACAGCTGAGGTGTCAGGGATGGATGATGATAGACGAGCAAAGCACACGACCATCACACGACAGACTGGGGTTCACATCTATAGTCCTTAGGCAACAAAAGCACTTTAGTCAAGATTAGTGAAAGATGGTGGTTTTGGTTAAAAATAAACACGTGTCTGAAGTGACTGAACTTTTTCTGTATTAACCATCTATTGTCACAACAAGTTGATATTTTACTGTCATGAAAGAAAGTAAAATTCCTGTCCATGTACAAGAATTAATAGATTATATTTCGTGATTATTCCATGAACTGTTGCGAGACTGGAGTGAATGCCCAAGGATTTGGAATGACAGTCACATATGGATGTAAAGTTCACGTGTCCAAATACTTTTTGGCTGTTTATTGCACTTTACTAACTGTCCAGATGGTGAATGGTATGGGGACATATGGTTCTTTAAAGATTCAACTGCCAAATATCTCTCAACTATCTCCTATTAAATTGTTGTTTGCATAGATCTGAATCCAGCAGAACATACAAGAAGCATCAAACGACAAGATGTATGCATTGATTTGGTTTTATGGTTAACCTTACGTCATTCACTACATGCACACATTTTCCAGTTTTTACCCCTATTCCAACTAACATGTCTAATGAAAATGAATATTTCACTTATACTCCTGTTTACATGCAGCCATGCATACTCCAATTAACACCTTCATAACATACATCCTACAGCTATGCCCTTTCTAACTGTATTATACATCCAAGACTTTCATGTTTAAAGATCTGTGTCTCTCATTCTGTCCAGACATGTGGGCTCATCTTTTGAGCGCACATCTCTACCCCAGCCTTGTACACTGTTGTCTAGTTGGTTTGTGTACAATGCTAATAGCTGACCATGAACAGGCAAGAGGATGTGTGTCACAAACTACCATAAACACCCCAATTGAGACACATATTATGTATAAGCTGTATACATGTCAAAAGAATGTTCTTAAACCTGTATAGTATCCTAATATCATGTCTTAAAGGAAAATTATGAAGTCAGAGGGCAAATCTGGAATATCCAAACAGAATATGTTGTTTACATGAATAATAGTGGAATATTAGTGAGCATGTCAACATACTGATTGACCTCCCATTAATCTGGATAAATGAGAGTTAAGATGATACAAAAGTAAGAGGACAGGATTACTAATTAAATATGCTGTAAAAATGATTTTTCCCTGTTATTATATTTCTTCTGTTTTTCTCTCTGTGCCTCCTAAAGGGCAGCTGTTTGTCTCAGGCATGGCAGAGAGCAAAGTTTGGGTAAAGTTGTCACTTTCTGCTCCAAGGAATCGTGGGACCAGCAGCTGGCAGGTGCAGCAGTTTATCACAAACCCAGAAATAATTGAAAGTGACAACTGGCAGCACCACAAATGATTTATTAGTCTTTTACTCAGCTTCTAACCATCCTCGGGGCTGGAATCAATTATTCACCAACTATGTGTCTTCAAATCATTAATTCTACTGTGTGGAGCCAAACGCCGTCCCACTTCATGTACCTCCTTGTGTACCAGACCTTGGACTTGTTCCACCAGGTTCTGCGCCGTCTGGTAGACATCTGCAACTGAGCATCCAGCAGAGATATAGTCAGATGTGTCGGTCCTGAACAGGGTCACATCGGGTCGCTTGAAGCCCTGCGAGGACGACAGAGCCAGATGAAGATATTTAGAAATGTTTCAGACACAAACGGCACAGTCGGTCCAATTCATTTCACCATTAAAAACCTCTAGATTTAATATTCAAGTGATTGGAATTCATCACTTGTGCAGCACAAATTAAAAGCTCAGAAACAACAGTTATCACCATATACAGCCAAGTATTAATTTATCAGCCTGATATTACTTTCATTAAAAACTGGATATCAGCCAGTCAGTGCTGTCCCCTCCAATATGAAGGATACAATGTATACTGCTTAGTTTTGTGATTTTAATTATGATTGTGAATGGGTAATCATGTGTTTAATATTTTTAGCATTTAGCATGGCTTGGTCAAAAATATTGTTTCAGTGGCTTTTCTTCCAGCCTGCTGATGAAAAAGAAAATCACTGAAAAACAGTGGTAGAGCAGTGTTGTGGTTTGACAATTGGCAATTTGAGAGAGTGTCAAATGATATATTGATGTTAACTGGGTGTCATCAAAAATGTGAAATTTGTACATATATTGAAGTTTATTTGTTGAACGCAATCTCATACAGACAAAGACAGACAAACTGCTTTATGGAGTGATAAAACAATAAAAAAGTATGTGTCATTATTTGTCACATGACTCATTTGAAACTTACAGCTGAAGACAATCATCTACCTAGACCTAGTTTAAAAACTGACAATTTAAATTCTATGATTTTTCTTTCATCATTTTTTAGTTGCTTACTCTGAAAGAATAAAGTTGGTGCTCTGACTTCTCTACCCCACGTCTATTTATTTCTACTGAAGATAAATACTTCCAAATATGTATTTTATTAAAAATGAAAAAAAATGAAAAAACAGGAAAATCCTTAAATAGCTGGACACTTTAGTTTCTGTCAAATATTACTCAATTGGAAGTAAACAGAGCATTTATTTGGGACAATATTCAACTGCAGACTAATATGCATCACATGCTCTAGTGAGTTTTTACAGTAGCAGGATAGTATAGGTATAGGATTGACTCAAAATAAACTACAGTGTCACCCTGTGCAACAGTGTGGCTCACTGATGTATTTTTAATCATTTTTAGAGAACAACAGAGCTCCACAGCACAGACAACTAAGATATATCAGGCTTTGGATACAATATATGTTGGTAAAATCAATTCATTGCTGAATTTGGTCTTCGCATGAAATACAGTGTGTTGACAAAATGAAAAATATAGAATATTTCCAGCCTTATCCTGTCATGTAAATCACCTTAAACTGCACGTCCTGCATGACAGGTGCTATATAAGTAAAGTGTATTATTTATTAGTCTATAGTAATGCACAGTAAATTCAGATGGACTTGTCTTGGTCACGTATGACATATAATGACAGCTGACTCAGAGACATGTAAACATATAGTGTGTGTCGACCTTCTTTACAACTGCAAGATGTGAAGTAAATCTGCCCACTCACTTTATTCTCATTCAGTCCTAATATACAGTATTTCCTTATGTCTTTGCGCTGGACTATAAAAATATAGTGTATGGACCAGGCTGGCTTCCTTTTATAGGGGTGATTTCCTGTCGTTGCACAGTAAATCATGCTGTGGTGATTATCTTTCCTTTTCTTTTGTTTTATTTCATCTTATCAGTTATGCTCTTTCCTCCTCAGTATAAAACACAGACAACAAGCAGTGAGACATTAAGGGAATTTCTTTCTTATTTTTCATTCAAAAGGGTTTAGGTTTTATGTATAATTAATCCAGTGTGGTTTTAAAGTTCAGCAAGCAGTATTTTATCTGTTATAACTCAAGCCCTCTCATCTTTATGAATACAAAGCATATATAATGTGCTGCCTCCCTATTATTAATTATGGAAATAACACAACAAAAGCACATCCTAAATCCATTACTGTTGTAAGCTAGACTTGTCTCAATAAATCAGCGTCTACAATCAAAATTGAAATAATTTTTTATGCATAATGTATGTGCTTGTTGCCACAACATCTGTTCATTATGCAGAGTAATGCATTCTTGTAGTTTTTAAAAACTTCAGTCCTATAAAATAATCATAATGACTGCTTCATTACGGAGCAGTGGAAGACAGAAGTACATTTTACAATACGTCTCATGATTTACAGTTTCATCTACTTTTTATAGTCAAGTCAGTCACAAGTTTGAGGGGAGAAGTGTGGGGGAAGACTCATTAAGGCAGATGTTTGCGAAATTGCACGCGTTCACAAAAAACACATCAGGCTTGTATGTGAAGTGGGTGTGTGGGGTGCTTGGACCCCAGAGCCCCGAGTCCCCTGTCACTCATAAAGAGCCCCATGAGGAGATGTTCATCAGTCTACCTGTGCTGCATTTATTAGGGGGGTTGAGTTTGTTTCTCATTTTGTGCACATTTCCTTTAAGACGCTCAACTGTAGAGATGTTAGTTTGTCATACATGAGAAATAAACTACTCATTAAATATGGTCTTAATTGGACGTGTGGGGCTGCTACAACTGAAATTCACATTTTAAAAAAATTTTAAGGCCATTACTCAAACACCTTTAGTCTGATTTACAAGAAACTTGGTAATCATATTTTCTTTAGTGTAGTTTAGACTTCATGTATTTGGTAGCTAGAAACTAAACTACCACAAGTGTGAGCCAACCATTTCCATAAACTGCCCTTCACGTGAGATTCAGAATTCACTGACTCAAAATACTCAGAGTTTTCAATATAACCAGAGCCCACTCCCTTTTAATGGGTTCAATGAATAATAATTAACTAATTTATTAAGTAATTCAATAATTATCTTGATCTAAATGTTGAGTAAGTTGTCCACATGATGGCCTTACATGAAAACTTTCATCATAACTTTTTTCAAACTAAGACACAACTTCCAACTTGACTATTCCCTAGAAATAAATAAACTTTAATTCGTAACACAATCATGTTCAGACATGTTAAACTGCATTTAATATATCCACCATCGTGTTTATGTGACATTAAACTAACAGAAACAAATCTGTTTTTACGTCAGTATAAACAACTCTAAAAACCCTAGAAACTTGTTAGAGAAAAACAATGGTATTCAACAGTTTTTAAACATCTGAGTCTAAAAACAAATTGTTTGATAAACTTAAAGGTCCTGAAGGCTTAAATGAATAAAGTAAATGGATTAGGTTTAATAGTGCAGTGTCTCTGAAGACCTGACATATGCATGACTTACAATGAAAACTTCTTCAAACACAACAAAGACACAACGTCCATGTCCTTAATCTGATTTGCATTGATGAGTTATGAGACTGGAAATATATAAGCCAGAGTTCATTCTACAGTCATGTTAGACTTAGAATGCATTTGTGATTTTCCTTTTTCTGAGTGACAACAACAAAGTACTGTACTCGCCAAAAACAGTGACTGTAGTTGTCTATACTTGGTAACTAATCCCAAAACTGTTGACCAATGTTGTTTATATTAATATTTTTTCCATATTTCATGTCTTTGTGGTTTTTTTGACTGATATATGGGTTATATAAGACAGTATATCAAGGAAAGGTACAGAAGGACTGAAAATGCAGAGGTACCATTACATTTGACCTCCTAAACTCATTATGATATTTGATAGTTTGACATATTTTTGATTTTAATTGATGAATTATGTTAATTAGTACATATACTGAGGAGATTATTTTTTACTTTAAGGCCCTTGTAAACAAAATAGTCCATCCCAGAATGTCTACCCTATTCTTTAAAGGTACACACAATCCTCAAGGTGATTGAAACAACTGCTCACAAACTAATCTAAAAAAGGGTGATTGAAAACGCTGTTGATCATTTTTATAAAACACCACTTATTGTTAAAGATTTAAAAATTGCTATACAAGAATGTTTTTTAAAAAAATTTCTCCTTTAAGACATAATTGGATTTATCTTACTGAACAATTTGTCAAATCTTTCAAGTGGTGGTCATGTTATTTTAGGATTAATCTCTTCATTGTTGAACTGCTCTACAGCAGTTATGAATGACTGTTTTATCCATGAAATTGGATGTAATGCAATGAAATATATAAATGACTAAGCTGTGGTGTTCTTGGATTTTTCTGATAAGAACAGATAAAGGTTTGACAACATTATTTGCAAACATCTGACACATTAACACCCAACGCACACTGTACAGCAGGAGAGCAGATCGCTTCCTGAGAGCTTTTAAGAAGACGATGCTGCTTTGAGATGGGCTGCATATAAACAGTTATTATCTGTGTCACAGTACTAGTGGCAGCAGTGGAGTGATGAAGAAGAATATTCCTGTTGCCCCAGCGTGCCGCCATGGGACTGTTATCTCTGCAGCACATACATCAGACACTGATGCACACACCTCTTCCCTCTGAATGCAACATGACAGGTTCCTTTAGTTTCCCACTTCCAATTCAGATAACACGGCAGTCTTGATCCGGCATGAAGCGCTTAGGAGATGTCGGCAGATATGAATTGAACTGTCAATAATGCGCAGAGCAAAACACTGGGCTTTTAAAATGCACAAGGTCCCAAAGAATATGTGTATTCTTTGATACAGAGATTATGTTATCAGTGTTCAGGGTGTCTACGCAGCACGCTATTCAAGAACTGATTGATAATGCAACAGAGCCTCCAACATTTTGATTATTTACATTTACATAAGAAGCAAGGAAATTGATTTCCTTTTTAAACAGCGCACACTCTTATATTTACATTTTAAAGGCCTTTGGAGGATGTTCTTCTCAACACTGACTTGCAATGGATGCAACACTGAAATGCGCTGTTATTTTGTTAAGATTAAACGGGACTAAATAGAGATGAGAGTATGTGTGAAAAGTTTCCACATTCCTATTATAATAATGCTTCTACAGTACCATACATAATGTATCCAGATGACTTCATTCTCTTTCTGTTTCAGCTTTGGATTAAAAATCTGCTGTGTAAAATCTATATATACTGCATGCGTAATGTTGTGGTGAATGCAGATTAGAGATTTACATGAAAATAGAACAGAAGCAAACAGTTAATGGATAAACAGAGTGAATAAATGCTGTGAATTGCTGATAAAATAATCATATTTGTGATATCTCTGATCTTAATCCAGGCTGGTTTATTCAAGGCCTGTATTACTTATTAAATGAGCTTCATGAAGTTTCATAAGAGCACAAACTGTAGAAATCAGATTCAGTTTTGTGGACACAAAGAAAAAGGTGAAAGTTATATTTTTACACCACTGACAATAAAAATTGTCTCCTTTTTATTACATAATGTTGTCACTTTTATTGTAAACCTCACCAACCCTCAGTGAGCCACTCAGTACAAACTCATTCTGTGCAGCCAAATGTTCATGTTATTGCAAATTCAAGTCAAGATCCTGAATTTTCCCAAGACACCAAATATCTCAGGCTAAATTTTCTTGCATGAGACAACTAGGATATGTCCAGTTGAAGGAGAGGCACAGCCATGAAAACGTTGAGTCTGGGGGTTAATACAGTATATTACTCAGTATAAACATCATATAGCTTTTTAAAAAGAGCAGAAATTAGTTGAAAAAAGTATGTGCTACTGTTGGACAGTGTAGAATAAGAAAAAAATGGGAGAAAATGCAAAATGTAAACATTTTGTTTGTAAAGCACTGAATTGTCTTGCTTTTATTGTCCTTTCAATGCAATTTCATCATCTTGTTAATGTATTAATGTATTTCTATGCCTCTATAAAGCAATTTGAATTGTCTTGTGTCTGAATGGTGCTAAACAAATAAACATGTCTTGTGTTTTAATCTAGTAAAACACTTTTGTTGAGCTTAGAGTAGAGGTTATGGCCAAAATACATTTTTAAAATTCACTTTCATTCAAAAATGTTGTTGTATGTCCTCTATTTGGAACTGAACATGTCAGGTGTTTGTTCTACTGTCTGTGACTAAGCATGTCAAGACCAGAGCTTATTCAAAGACCAAAAATATTCATTTTGTATCACCAAACTATAGACACAGTTCTTACATTTGAAGAGTATAGAACTCTTCACCACCAGGTTTGGAGCAGTGCTGCAGCTTCAGTGCCACAAACATGCACTAAAATGTGTATCTTCCACAATGGCTGCCCATTACAGTATCCATTGTAGAGTAGATTGCTGTTTCTACAACAGCTCTTGTCCTTGGACGATCAATCAAAGGGTGATTCAGTGTTTCTCGTGAGACTAATCATTCCTCCTCTTTCTGGCATGATGACAGTTTGTATGTTAATAGCGAGCTTTCAGGATCATTTTTCTACTTCTTTCACTTCAACGAAAAATAGCCTGAGAGGTAGATTTAATATCCTTGTCTGACTTGATGTGAAAAGGCGACCCAACACTGCAACAATGCGGCATCTTGATGCAATAATCTCAAATTAAGTCATGAATAATGTAGGGAAAAGTCATGAAGAAGAATTAATAATTCAATAGATAAATAATTTACAAAATAATCAAATAAATAAATAATGACACACCATAAATAAAGCATCAGATTAAATCTTTCCACCAGGCAGTCTCATGCAAGAAGCAACACAAACAAAAAAATGGAGCCAGAGAGAAAGCTTTGCCCATTGTTTTATAAGGTATTAGAGGATAAATCCTATTTTAAATGTGATACTCAGGGTGTTTGACCTTGCAGAATTTGCAGATGTTGAGATTATGAGACTGAGATTTTCACCCATTTCAAAATAAGTGTGAATAAATTCCAGATTTTTCAATTAAAAACCACTTTCAACTTTACGCTTAAACTAACCACCTCACCTTAAACCCACAATAACTAATATTTGTCCAAGCTGTGAACACAACATATATTATCATCTTCTTAGTCAGTATGCCGCACTTGTTAGCAAACAGTTGCCTATTTACACAACCAGTATTTGTCTGGAGTTGTATTTCTTGCCACCTGGTAGTTGTTCTCTACCAACCCGATGAAAATACTGCACTGTGTTCACCAGCTAGTCACCAGCTGTGTCTGTCTGCTGAGGTAAAGGACGGTGGATTTTTAGAGCTTCCTACTGCAGCTGAACCAAAACAGTAAAGATGTGGACTGAAAAACCAAAACAATGAGCTGAAAGAATCTGTAAAACTGACTGATTCGTCACATACAAACATTTGTCAGGACCCTTTGCTGTCACTAGGTACCACTTCTGAATAATTTTTCAATGTGCAGGTCAAATAGACCTCCATTGTTCTCTGCTGTGCTGAAAGTCAACGCATGAGTCTGTTGATGTATATGAGCAACAGCACACTGAAGTCACAGTGAACGGTTTATGCCTTCATGCTGGTGACAGCTGTGGCAGTCAAAGGTCTTTTGACCTCACAAACGCGATATCTCATTCAAGGATGAACTGATCAGAATTCAGTAGTCAAAGGTCAAAGATCAAAGTCATTGTGGCATGACATAACCTGCTTTTGGCCTTGTGAGTGTGATATCCCAGGAATGCCTTGAAGAAATTTCTTCAAATTTGGCACAAACCTTCACTTGGGAATCAAAAATTAACTGATTAGGTCTCAGTGGTCAAGGGTCACTGGGACCAAAAAAAACATAACATGTTTTTTGTTTAAACTCAGCAATTCACACACCAGTTCAGCGCAACTGGACTGGTTGCCAAAATGTAACCATAAAAAAGATTAATAAATCTGTAGTGTACCCTGCATGTTGAAAAACAATGCTAGAGGGGTATCCAGTGTGTTAAAAAGTGACACCACAGGGTCCTGACCAAGTGTCTGTACATGCAGAAGGTGATAGTGGTAAGGAGTTACCACTAAGAAAGTACTTATATGATTATTAATATTGTTGTTTATTATAGCAGCTTTAAAATATATCTAGTAAAAAAAAGAAAAAAAGAAAGTATCTTAACCGTAGCCATTTTAATCTTTTAAACTACTTAAACACAACCTTCTGTCTGGGTGGATAATCACAGCGCTTTTGCCAGTATCCCTGATGGGATCCATAATTTTGCATTCCTTACAGCACCTAAGTGGATAAATCAGTCCAGATTTTAATGATGTCAAAAGAGCATCAACATGTTGGTAATAATGAACGAGGAGAAGTCTGTGTTTAGGTTGTTTGGGCCCGAGGGCAGAAGTACATCCAAGTTCTGTTTAGCTCAAATGGCGTTTACTTTGTCAGCCAGAGTTTTACAAGAAATGCTGTGAAATTATACGACAGGCTTACACAGTGAAGACTTCTTAGCCTGTGTTACTTTCTGCCCATTGAAGACATCAGTTTTCCCTGTGCCATCTGCCTATCAACCTTACCCTATCAAGAAACAATCAACAGAACCATCTGCGGTCTAGTCACCAGTCCTGTTATCCCTCCAAACCAAATAATGACAAACTGCAAAGAACAGGGTGAGTAAGTCACTGGTGTAGCTATCAAGGAAGGACGTCATCCAGCAAGAGAGCTCAATCAAACAGAAACACAGCGACAGAGAATACTGTTTGACTTCCCAGTCATAATGGGAGCTTTTAAGAGACTTTATGTGGATTTAGAAAGAATTTTACAAAGTTAGTGGATAAAGGAGGTTATTATAAACTGTTGATATTATTTTTGGAGTAAATAAAACATTGAGATGAACTTTAACTCCATCCTTTGACAAGGAAGAACATAGCAGTTAAAAACTGCACAGGTAGTGTTTGACTTTGGATATTCTTTCAAACTGCTGCCTAAAAATCCAACAGCAGCTCTCTCAAGCCATTAAAATTCATTCACTCCCGGTGATTGCAAACAATGAGGATCCAAAAGCGAAAAAAGAGGTGGCAGACACAAAGATTAATTAAAAAAAAGAAAAGCTGTACAATGGACACATGGATTGTTTCATTAGAAGCCAGTTGTGTGGCTGCAGAAATGCCAAGAAAATATGTATGAGGGTCCGGGGATGGACAGCGCTTAAGATAAAACAGTCGCAAAATGTGCAACAGACAAAACCAGGCAATGTGGAATGGAGGAGGCCCCTAATGAAGCCAGCTGGTCCCAGTCCAGACAGGCAGAGGAGGGGGAAGGATTGATAGAGGGACAGACCCACGGGGGTGGGTGGAGAGAGAGAGAAAGAGAGGGGAAAAGGGAGTAAGACATGCAGGATGTATGGCCGCCCAGGCAGCTCTATTGTATCAGGAGGCACCAGTAGGTGTATTTCTTCCAAACTCTGCAGAAAAACCTAAAGCCATGCCAAACAGCACGTCTGCTAATCGTGCTGCAATTACTAGCCTAATAGATGTTTTTTTATTCCGGTTCTCACTGCCTCACAGCCGCCATGTTGGGAGGCAGTGCTTCATTATAATGGTGAAGAGGATGCAGAACTCATTGGTTGATTTTCCTCTTCCACTGCAGTGATCTAATCCAGTTGCTGAAACTACTCAACAGTTTGTAACCGTTTCTTGGTGCAGTGGTCCAACATGCTGCTAGAGACCCACCATACCTCCTCTGCAGCTACGTCTGCACCCCACCATGCTGCCTGAAGGCACACACACTGATTAAATATGGAGGGTGAATTTTTGTGGTGTGATATGTATGGACTGCTGCTGCTGCTGCTGTCTGTTTAGTTCCCTCTGCTCCAAAGCTATGATTTTTCTGCACCAATCTCAACAAGACAAATATCGACAACTGTTTTTTTTCCCTTCTGCTTTCTAATTCTAATGATTCCAAAAACAATCATGAATATTTTCTGAACGCTTACAGTGGACCAGTTTTAAAGGAACAGGTCGACTTCTGGGAGATACACTTTCTTATGGAGAGGTAGATGAGAACACTGATACCACATGTCTGTACACTAAGTATGAAGGTACTGCTAGCAGATGGTTAGCTTAGCTTAGCACAAAGACCAGAAACAGGGGGAAATGGCTAGCCTGACATTATCCAAAGCTTACAAGTTCCACCTCCCAGAAAGTTCACAGATTAACACGTTATATCTTAACTAGAACCAGCTACCAGTCAGTGGAAACTAAGTTACTGTCCCCATCCAAGACAGGCTATCTGTTTCCTTCACTTCCAGTCTTTATTCTATGCTAAGTGTGGCATGACAGTGGTATTGATCTGTTTAACTGTTTAACTTTTCCTTTAAGTTAGTGAGTGACCTACATCATAATGGTATGATATGTTTCATTCTTGCTGCAGATCACACAGAAAAGCATCTAATTTAAAGAGAACATATAATCTAAGGTCCACAAAGCTTAATATCTTATGAGTTAGCGTCACTGAAAAAACAAATCACAATTTTTTGCATATTTCACTTTTCAACCTGTATATATTTCATCATTGCTACTGGATGGAAATCTACTGAAGCTTTTTAGGAATAAATACATGTCCTCTTGTCTCATCTTCTTGTCTTTCTGAGTGATTAATTTTAGAAACATAGTGTAGTATTAATAGTAACTTACAGTACTGTAAGTGTCCCCATTGGGAAATCTGGGGCACAGAATATCACATTCAAGGTGTCACAGTGAGATAAGAAAAGTAACACAAGGTAAGATAGAAATAACTCATGAGCACTAAACTCCAAACAAGTAAAATATTCAACAACATGCTACACAGTCTTTCATTTGCAGTATATACTGTATATAGTATATAGACTATTAGCATTTACTAATGTGTTCTACAAAAAGGCTGTATGCATACCTCAACACAGAGAAAAATTAAAAGACTACCATCCTGATGACAGACAATCCCAGGACAACCCAGCCAAACCACACAAAGCATGCTGACTAGGAGGGAGTTAGCTACTTTTAGTGATCATAGTATTCAGCTTAGTAACATTATGCTCTTCCCTCAGCCATTACAGGCCTATAATTCTTTACTACTTTTACAGAATTTAGAGACCCTTTGGGGGATCCAGGAATGTACATTTTGACTGAAACAAATGCACTTAAGGAACTTGTACTTCCTGAGTAGCACCTGACTGTTTTGTGTCTGAGGCTTTAAATTGATTTGGTTAAAAAAAAAAAAGAAGAAGAAAAAACCTTAAAATGTCCTGCACTGTTAGCCCTCATTTCATTGTTGAGAAGCTGTTAACAAAACCTTTTCAGGTGATCACTCTCAGGGGGTTTAGCAGTAACTCAGTTAATATTAAAAATGTTGCACAGTGGAGTTTTAATATATTGATTTATTGGTTGATAGTTTGGTCAATTTATACAACATATAATTGCAGCTTAATTACAAAATCAATATGGTGACTAAAGTCACTTATTATAACTCAGCTTAAGACCTAAATTCGGAAAAAAAGGGTCTATTATCACAGGCAAGAGTATAATTACAAAGTCTTTTTCTGACGGGATTCGTGTAAATGCTTCTTTTGGGGCAGATGAATCAGATCCGAATGAGATAATATTGCAACATATTTATAAAATGCACTTTTGCATCATCATCTAGTGAGGAAACACTTCTGAATTGTATGAAATGGTTTAGAGCTGCTGTTGTTCAAAGAGGGTTTTAATAGCACAATAATCCCAACTTTGGAAGCTCATTGTTAACATCTGACATGGAAATGAAGTTCTTTTTCCCCCCATCAGTTTCATGACTAACATTTAAATCTCTGTAACACTGTAAAGACTGTATTTGTTATGGAAAACAATTCAGATCAGTCATATTTAATGATACTGTTGTGGCACTAGTCACATCTCTGGCTCCCTTGTGATGCAGTTTGGTGTCCAAGTATCTGAAGCTCATGGCTGCAGTATGACTCACTCAACTGACATCAACTCAGTCTCTTGTGCAAATATGAAAAAGCTTTATTAAAGCAGTTTTTCACCAGGCCACAACACAACGTTTCAGGTTTTTAACACGCATTATTCTTCTACTTGTTCTGGCTGTGCCAACTTGTTATTTTTTAGTTTTGTTTCTTTACTTTTATTGTGATAGATTTCATTACAGCTCTAGTACTAGTACTCTAGTAAGAGTACATTTAAAGAGTTTTAGGGTTTAGTGTTACAATTTGACCATAATACTGTCATGCTTAACAGTAAAGGAAAACCCGTAGTAAACTGCAGTCAACTCGCCGGAGACTGCAGCTCCCCTCTGGTCTGAGACAGTGGAGCTATTTGCTGTTTAGCTACATGG
Organism: Lates japonicus; assembly: GCA_033238685.1. Taxonomy (NCBI): domain Eukaryota; kingdom Metazoa; phylum Chordata; class Actinopteri; family Centropomidae; genus Lates; species Lates japonicus. The sequence continues at coordinate 2,432,717 of BRZM01000016.1, forward strand.
CTAACGTTACCTGGCTAACGTTAGCTTAATTCACTGGTGACTAAAACAGCATCATAACGTAACAAACATTTAGACAGACGTCAAGTAACATTAGTTAATTTCTACCTGGAGTTCGGCGAAAAAAGCTGGATGTTTGTCACGGAGATGGGAGCTCAAACTGAAGGTGCTGAATCCGGTTTAACTTCTTTTTAGCGAGGGCCGAGCCGAGGCTTCCGCCATTTTGACAGGTTTAGTATTTTGGATTGACTGGAAAGATGCAGGCTCCCCCTTGTGGCAATTCAATATATATCAATACTGGACTACTGGCAAACTAGACCGTTTTTTAAAAGTCACTCGTGAGGATATTATTATTATCCAAAGTTCACGATTATCCTGATAATGGCAATTCACTACTATCATCTTATTGTGAGTGTTTGTTTGTTTGTTTTATTGCGGTAAGGTCGTATATCGTCCCATCCCTAGTGAGGAACATTACTGCGATTTCTGCTTCTCCCCAAAATATAGTTGATCAGGTCATGGGCTACCAACTTTGTTGAAAATATCTCTTAATATCGGGTAAACAAAACAATTACATGACAATCAAAATCTGTACTGAGTTGAAAGACTCAGTTTTTTAGGAAACACTGGTTTTTGATGAAAGAGGAAATGACAAAATCAAAAGATGTTGCTGCTGAGAGTAAATCAAAACAAGCACTCAAAGAGCATGTAGAATTGATCTCCTGTTGGGCATCGACTGCTCCATGTGTTCACACCTTTAATAGACATTTTTCAGTTTATAATCTCTGCAGTTTTCTCCATAATGCCTGCAGAACAATTACACTTAATAAAGTTCAATCTAAAACCCACTATGGTTAATGTCTAAACCTGACACCAACTGAGATTCAAAGAGGATGCCATTACGTTATTTGGGGCTAATTTTTTTCCATGTTATTGTTTTTGTGGGCGTGGGTTCAGAGAATCAAATGTAAATATGAGGCATCCTGGTAGATTTAGTGGAGTTATTGGCTTTGCAAATGTTTGAATAACTCCTCAAACACTTCCTGCTCTCCATGGGCTTCAGCGTCTCATTGCAGCTTTGGAGCTAAGTGATCGTTTGGCTAAATGAGGAGCCCCTGACTCCACATGTTTGTGGGAGCGGTAATGGCAGTGTACTCTCAGCAGGCTTGTGCAACACTGCACAGGAGAATGAGGAAGACTGCTGGGCCTCCGGCATGCCGTGGCCCTGACTCATTCCTGTCCTCCTATGGACCCATTACTCTCCTCAATGCTGATGCTCGAGCAGCAGCGATGCCTCCTCCTATGGACCCATTACTCTGCTGCACGCGGACAGTAAAAAAAAGCAATGATGCAAATTCCAGATGCTGCAAGATAGTTCACTTCCTGCCTTCAAAGATGCATCTAATTATTCAGACTTTGTTTGGCTGTAAATTAGTAAATATGAGGCAACAAGGGGGTTTGAATGTGACGGCCGCAAGTGGAGAAAATAGATTGTTTATACCCATCTTACTGACAGTATTGTCATTTAACATTTCACCAATTCCATATTGCAGATATTTTTGCTTTCACATCCTCCTTTTTTTTTTTTTTTTTACTTGACGGGTTTCCCAATGATGTGCCTAACATAGCAACATTGGGTTTAAGAGGTCATTTACTCCAAATGTCATCTCCCTGATGAATTTAGTGTCCCTGATTCAACCAATTAAGCAACTTTTTCACAGATATACAGACTTTTAATCACAATCACAATGTCTGATATTGTCTTGTGTAGGTTTAATGTACTGACTTTACTCAGTCTTAAGTTTAACGTGATAAGTGTAGACAGCCATGCGAACAGCTCTGTGAGGCTGTACTAAAGAACTAAATGCTCATGTCAGCATGTTAACATGATTGCTATAACAATGGTGGCACGGTGATGTTTAGCAGGTATAGTGTTCACCATCTTAGTTCAGTCTGTTTGTGTGCAAGCATTTGTGAATTAGCACTAAACAGTAGAGCTGAGGCTGATGGGAATGTCATCAGTTTTGCAGGTATTTGGTCATAAACCACGGGAATTTTCATGATGGCACTTGAAAGGTTAAGAGCACTACCAAAGTGGTGACAACCCTTTAGGGAACATTAATCTCTGAGCCAGATTTAATGGCAACCAATCCAAAAAGGTGTCACCTTAATTTTTTTCAGGGACTGGTTGGATTGTGTTTAAATTGTAGAAAGTGCACAAAGAACCCAAACAAAAAACATCAAATCTACAATATGTTTGTGATCAGTGTTGATAAATACGAATGGAGGAGGTCCCCGGGCCACTGAGCTAAAAACCAGTGAACAAAAGCTTTAATCTGCACTTTCACCAACAGACCAAACCCATAGCTGCTTCCCTGGCAAATAATCCTGAAAACAGTTTTTTGTGGAGTTGAACTGTAACACAGAGTGGTGCAGACTCTCCAGTGTCCTGAAAATCAGCTGTTGTTGTCAAATCTTCCTGCTTAAAAAACTCTTGTTCTATATTATTGCTACAATCATACTGTACAGTAAAATACAGTAAATAAAGTTGGTCTTTAAAAATTTCTGGTATACGACAGACTTTTTTTGTTCACAAACTTTGAATTTTACTGAATAACAAAATTGTCAAGATGAGATTCAGCGTTGTTGCCAAAAATACTAGACTTTCAAAATTAAAGCACCAGCCATCAAACCATGCAGCCAAGCATTAAACAAAAGATGACATTTTCTGAAAAGCATTTATGATTTGAGGAAAATTCAAAGTCTGTAATTCTTTATTGTACATTATTTTCACCAAACAACCCATCATCAGAAAAAAAGTTCCAAAACAAAGCAAATAAATAGTTTTTCCATTTTCAATGAGGACAATAAACGTTCATTTGCAAAATTGACCATAAACAATAGAAAAAAAACAACAACAATGCAAAAATGTTTGAGGACGAATGTTGCCAAGACAGAACAAGATGCACTGACAACAACAACAGGGATAGGCATTGTCTGATTGTCTGTGGATCACACAAGAACACATACAGCAGGCGTGTGTTCCTCAGTCATCAGCTACAGAAAATCATTTGTTTCACAGGAACGAGAGAGAAACAGAGAGAGAGAGAGGGAGATATTCTCCTGGGGGATGAAAGAGTCAGAGGGCTTTGTTTGCCCAGAGCTGCTGTGACGCCCCGGTGAGGGAGCTGGGCGTGTCCACCGGTCCACCTGGGAGGCTGTATTTTCGGGCAGGAGGCCAGAAGGAAAAACCCTCGGGGCCTCAATGAGACACATCACGTCATTGAGAGAGAGAGCAACGTAACCGACTCCGGTGCCAGCTCAGGAGGAAATATGTGGATCCAGACTGTGTCAATCAGGTATTGAATTGATAGTCGCTTAAAGCCTCTCTTGGCAAAAATTTTACCTGAGAATAAACCTCTCTTATCAGCCTAAAGCACAAAGAGGAGCTGCAGCAAAGGAGAGCATCACATCCCTAACCAGCAGAGGCACTCATGATTTCTCTTATTTACCTAAATTAAATTCTGGTGTTGGATATGGACACTTTTCCACCACCAGGAAGTGACTAAACAAACTTCTAAAGAGGTAACTGTGTCCAAAGAAACATGGATGTTTGGTTTTCTTTCTTATAAAGCATCACAGACAAGGATGAAATAAATTTGCATATTTTCTGTGGTTTTCTTTGGATTGAAGCCTTTAAGCTTTAACTAAAGATAAACAACCAGGGATGAGGCCTGACAAAAAAAAACAAAAAAACAGAACAAAGGGTATAAATATTGGTAGTAATCATATATGACACACAACTCTTACCAAACAAATACACAGTACAATGTAGAATATGCCTTCAGCAAAGCATGACTCTGCGTTCTCATAAGTGATGCTGAAATTATATTATTAATTTCGAGGCAGTATGTTCATACACAGAAATAAAACAAGCCTTTTCAGCATCTTCAGATTCCTCCTTCCTTTGCTCACTGTGCCTTATGTTTAGTAACATGAAAGGAGGGAAGCCGCCCGTCTCCCTGCGGAGCGGTAACATCTCTATTTGTCGTCCCCAGGGACCAGCACTTGTCAGCGTGCAGCTCTACAGAGATAGATCCTTTCTCTGACTCTGAGGGAAATCACCTCGTTTGTTTTGTGTCAATCCACTCAAACCCTACAGCACCATTGTGCTCTGCCGTGCCTCGGCCCTCCCCTGCTCTCCCCAGAGAGTACAGGCCACATTATTTCTGTCTTCGTGTGAAAAAGGTCAACTTAACAATACAGAGCAATAGAGCTAACTTAACTTTTTATAATGCAAAGCGGTAATTACTTCAGATTTAAATGTATGCTGTTGCCACAGAAAGTGTCTCTGAATGGCTGAAAGGAATCCACTGAAGTTGTGTATCAGGATACTTCAGCACAGATCTGAACAACTGTTAAATCACTGTTATGAATTAGTGCTTTAGGTTGCAAGTAACCTTAGAAATGATAGGCCTGCCAGTGAGTTTATAGCTTATGTAGCGAGAAGCATTAATAGCCAAAATTTGTGGTATTAATAAATTTATGTTTTGGCCACTTGGGGGCAGCGGAACAAACTGGGTTAGCACAACATTGACGTATTTTCAACTTGTAAAGTTGTTACAGCAAATGTGTTAGGAAACAGTTGCCTTCTCACACATCCAGCAGACTCAGGGTAAAATCAGCATTAATTCAGAGTGATGTTTCCATCCACCAGACAGATGTAAGTCTAATATTTACTCTCCTTTTAGCTCTCTTATCATGTTCATATCATCTTTAGCGGCTAAATTCTCCACTATTTTCACCAGCTACTTATTAACTTTGCCAGCCATTTGTTGCTGGTAGGTAACTGTGATGGGGCTGACAGTGAAGCAAAAGAGTGAACCCAAAACAGTAAGTTAAAAGACACTAAAGCGCTATGTAATGCTGAAGGGAACTGCTGAGTGGGATGATTATTCATTGTGCATTACTGCTTCCTTATTGTGCTCTATGTAGCACATTTCTAGTCTTGACAGGCTTTATGTTAAAGGTTCCTTGCTGGTCTTTATTGAGATTAATGTTCTAAAAATTTTCTTGCTCACTGTATGCATTGACTAAACCCACCCCAGCATTTCTCATATCATTAAACAGATTTGGTGGTTCCTCCTGCTTCATAGAGCTGCTCACCCTAAAAGACTTTCATCAGTCTGGGATTCAGTGGATTCAGTTCAGCTTCAGTGTTCAGTCATGGTTTAATGATGTTTCTGATGCTTCTCTGGCAAGAATGTTTATTGGGAAACCAGTGTTTGTGCGTCAGTTTTGATGTGTAAATAACAAAACAACAACAAAGAATAAACAAACAAACAAAAAATACAGTATTTACATACAGTATTTGCAATCTTGAGAGAAACATGGCCATTTTTGAATAAAGTTTAGGGGGAAAACACACTTATTCCTAGCTGCAGCTGGATCCACACTCTCCTTCCCATCAGCACCATGGCTGGCTATACTTATTATTATTACTGTTTTACTGCATTTTCAAAATGGAAGAGTGGTGCAGATGGATGATGTGAGACGATGACTTGCTTCTGTTTTCATATGCTTTTTTTCTGTTTACATTTGAGCTCTACGACTCACTCACATTCATTGCAGAATATGACATGCCTCAAATTGATATTGTACAGTCTGACACAGATTGCCACTCATCCTGCACAGTGTGATATACAGTGAATTTAAATGATCACTGGTGTTGCCTAAGGGCACCTTTAGTGGCTGGTAGAGCCACTGTGGCTGCAGGGAAGGCTTCCTCAAAACCACAAACTTGTTTTTTTTTCAGCCAAACACCTGAAAGTTTGCATCTAAATGCTTGTTGCGCATCCTGACTAAATCAAATGTCATCAAACCCTTGAGTTCTGACTTTGACACTGACATACTATACACACATACCATTAAAGCTGACAGGCTTTGTGCTGTCACTGTACAGTATATACTGTTCATTTTGACAGTGTGGCAGCACAAACTACATGAGGCACCTCCAGCGGAAATAATAAGCATTGTGGAGCAGTGTACTGAAGCAGGTGCAAAGACGCCCACTTTTTCCTCCCCCATCCCTGACGAGCCCCCATATCACACACAGATGTTTCCCATCAAAGGCACCCACAAACCTCTCCACCCCGAGTACGTAAACCAAGATAAAGACCCATTCAAACAGAGCGACTTTGCAAACTGTACCTTGCTATTGAGCTTTTCTTTCTTTTACAATACACACTTCAAGACTGAGAGCTGCTTCTGTTTTTTTTTTTTTTTTTCTTCATCTGAGGGGTCACATATGCTTTAGTGCCATGAGCAAAACATGTAGGTAGGATGTCTGTGATAGGCATTTGTAAATTGACAAGAAAAAGGGATAATACCAGAGTGGTATTTGGATGCGGCGGGAAAAAAAGCGAATGATTGAATAACAGTAATTAAAGCAGTTATTCGTTCGGCGAGCACCTGCATGAGGGATGATATTGCTCCTTAATTCAGCTCAGTTTAACTTCTCTCAGCCGGTGGTTCCAGCATCGCCTCATTAATCGCTGATTGGCATCGAGCTGTTCACAGGAACAAACTGTTTACTCTGTCTTGCCTGCTTTCTCTGGGCTGCACGCGGCGACGGCCTCCCTCTCTCAAATGCAACATTAAGGCCTATTGTACTGAATGTGGCAAGCACTGCACTTTTTTCATGATCTTATGTGGACTATGTGATAAGGCTGATTCATACATATACTGCAGATTAGGATGTAGTGCTGTACAATCATGCCGTATATTCTACATGTTATTTTTTTACACACAGTGCTGTAGTTTTGCATGAAAAGGTGTATTTAGCAGAAGGTAGAATCTGTGCAGGTGGCTGGACTAGCTATGTTTTTATCACTTTTCCCATTTGAAGGTTGATAATAGCTGAGAAAACTACACTGACAATCAATTTTTAAGCTAGAAAATAAGGTACTCCGGCTTCCTCCTACAGTCCAAAGACATACAGGTCAACAGGTCAGGTTAATTGGTGACTCTGGTAGGTGTGAACATGAACATGAATGTTTGTATGTCTGCCCTGTGATAGACTGGCCTTAAGTTTGCACAAACACGGCTTGAATGAATGCTGATGGTAGACTGCACCCATTGCCACTGGATTTGTAAATGTGCAACTGTTGGCTAACATAGACATATGCATTTTACAAGCTTGTTGTGGAGGTCTCCCCTAAAGTGGCTGAAGAAATTGTACTACTACCATATTTTATCTGTAATAGCAGTAGAAGGGAACAGACAGAATGGTTGGAGTGTGATGTGAATGATATACTATCGCCTTCATCCTAAATGAGTTGAAGTTTCTTGACTGATGTGTTAGACAGCGGTCTCCACTAACTTTCTTCAAAATGAGAGGATATATTTTCGAAGGACTGGTGTTCATCCCTCCAGGAGAGCTCCACAGATGTAGAAAATCTACAACAAAGAGCACTGAAGCACAACACTTCAGCAAAACAAAGGCTTAATAAGACACTTTGTTGGTTTGTGCTTAATTTGTATCTAACTAATCTGTATCACTCAGAAAGAGCGACATCTACAAAACAAAGCAAAGCATATAAAGTGCATTTGACTTGATATTCAGTAAAAGGCTGGGCTACATAGCCTTTATATAGAACATAAACTTAGCAGACTTCTATGCACACACACACACACACACACATATGGACATAAACACAGCTTTCTTGAGGCCTTTCAAGGGCGAACCTCCCACTCCTGCTGCTTCAAACTACACCTGCCAGTCAACATAAAGTGAGGTCAAATCCCAAAGGGCATCAATTATAAAGCATCCTACAGGCAAAAAACAATCTAATGTATGCAAGATGGATTAGAGGGTGGGAATAAGCTATACATTCCCCAATATATCACAACACAATTAAGTGAACGGACAATTACAGTGAAAAGAGAACCTGCAATTATCTCTTTGAGGACTAGAACTTCAACTGATGGGAAATAATAGCTGGTTATGGATGATAGTGTGGTCACATTGTTGTTTATCTGTCAAGCGAGTTTGATCAACTCATAAGTGCAACTTATAAATAGTAAATTAATAGTTTCTGTCCACCCGCTTTACTTGGTTAACGTGATTGTCGACAGGTGTCTCATTTCTTTCAAACAGCATCCACTGGATTGAAAAAAATGCCCGGTCATAGAATATCTATGGATTAAATCCAATATGTCTTCTTCTATCTTCTCTATTCTCAAATCTATTATCATTTTGAGTATACTGAAAGTATTTTTTTCCAAGAGTTTCCTTTAATTTCTGTGACTTTTTAAAACTAAACATTGTAATTTTCATAGTAAACAAATATGACTTTAATTCCATTCGAAATTTTTCCTAAAATGATTTGTGCATCCTTGAGGTGCATTAAACAACTAGCCACAAGCAAGTGAACAGCTTATAAAAACAACACCACCTCTGTGTTGGTGTAAAATCAATATCCTTTTACTATTAGACTTTTAGAAATGATCATTTCATGTGTCTCATATATAAATAAAGTCCAGTTACAATTCATACAGTTTTGTGTTTTATGTTTATAGACACTTATGCATCTGCATTAGCTACATAAGATATGTAGATGTTCTTGAACTTGATGCAAATCTGTATATAGGCTCAAACACACTATTGCCACACTGTATATGTTTAATTTGATCTGAAATAAACCACGTCAGGAATTGGCTGTGATTCACCTAAAGCTGCCAGAAATGTCAGCTCATTTTAATTGTGAGACACTAAATCTTGCTGGATCACTCTGCTCCTAAATCAAGAGACTTGACAGGTGGAGATCTGCAACTAGACCCAAGTATACTGGTGGGACCCGACAAGCATGACACATGCAGACCTGGTTTGGGCAAATAGAAATCAGGAGATGGAGTGTTTTGCTTTTAAAAATAGTATTGAGAATTACACTCCTTTAATACTGATGGACTCATGGCATGATCAAAATTGAAGCAGCAGAACCAGAGATATCTTCTTTTTTCATTTCACATATTCTTTTTTCTTGTCAAAACCTGGCACCAACATCACCCACAATGCAACTTGACTGGAGTGTGTTATGCTAGTAGCAGCTCATGTAGCCTTAACCCTCAAGCAGAGATGAGGAGTAGGCTAAAACCCCGACCCATCTCATGTCATATGATAGACAGCTCCAGAACAGCCACTAAATGGACCTTAAGCTGAAACTAATTTGTCAACTGTTTAACAAAAAGGCAACACAAGGACCAAAGCTCTGCACTCGCAGGTCATGCAATAACCTCTAAAGCAGCACCAGGACAATTTAACAACTCCATCAACTGAGGAAGGCCATGAGATGTGGTTAAAAGCTTTGGAAAGTATTTTTTTCACTCCAAGTCCAAATTGTTGTCTAATACAAATTCAGAAGTTTTAAATCAGGTAATAACTCACATTTCATGGCTACCAAACAAATAAAGAGAGGATTTCATAGTTAGAAGTTTTTGTAATGCAGCCCCTGGTGATTAGAGAGCCAATCTGTCAACTGAATCACCTCAATTTAAAACTCCTATGTTGGAAATCATCCAGTTTACTGAAGTGTGTTTGAATGAGATGCTAAAGTTCTTCCAGCTCCACGGCTGCTGCTCTCTGACTGACATCTGACCTTGCCGGAAGTTTGTTGAGCTGCAAAAAGAAACTAGCTATAATGTGGATAAATGCTGTGACACATTGTAATTATCCGTCTAGTATGCATTCTGTGCCATTGTTTTCATGTGTCAGAGAGTGTGTGTCAAAGAGTGTGTGTTGGGAGGCAGAGAGGGAGAGATAGAGACGAAGTGAATGAGCAGCTGTGGCAATATTTCCAATATTTACTCTCCTCCGCTGAGTGCAGTTGCTTGGGCCTTTGAGGAGCAATCAAACATCCGGAGATGGTCGGAAGATTCTCCCTTTAAGCCACAAGGTTTTATTTGAGAAAGAATACCTTCTGTTCATAGGATTTGCAGCCATTTCATTTGAATCCATCTGTTTTTAAGGTGAAAAAGAGAGAAGAGGGGGAGTGGGAAAAAAAATAAAACAAACAACAACAACAGAAAAAAAAGCAGGCTATTGAACAGAGCATGTTTGTGCATCATATTGTGCTTGATGTAATGTAGGTCAGTGTTCTGCACAGCACCAGATAAGACACAGGGAACAAGTGTTGTGTGTACTTACAAGCAAATATCTGTCAAAATAGCAATTGACAGATCTACAAGAGCCTTCTCCCTCCCTCTCTCTCTCTCCATCTCTCTTCTTTTTTTTTTTTTTTTTTTTTGGCCGGGGAAGTGGTTCCTTCGTCATTAGCATTTTTGAAAAAAGGGCCAGAGATTTGGGCCTATCTGCCTCCACTCGCTGCCGCAAAGCCAGTCTGGCCCAGGTTGTTATCTGTGCACTACAGAGGTGCAGCTGTTTAGCAAATGGATTTGCAGATTTTTAAAGGGAGATGAGGAGAAAAAAAGAGGGGGAAGAATCAGGTATTCACAACAACCCTCCCCAAACTGTCATTTTGTGTATGTGCGTGTGTCTGCGTGCGGACATGTATGTGTATGTGTGTGTTTTCTTATAAATCTTTACCTTCTGTTTTCTGAAGCCCACATTATTTTTGGAAATGGCATTAAATACAAAAAAGCATGAAAAATGCTTATTCTCTCTTTCTGCGCGTTCCTTTATTCACTTTCCAGCCTCCCGAGGGGCCTTTTCTTCTCCTGAGCGGGCGCCATCGCCGCTCCAGTTGCCTAACTGGACCGAGGGAGGCTGGGAGTGGAAGAAGGAACCAATGGGGTGCTTTAGGTGGGGTGGGGATGCTGCTGTCTTCACCACAGCTGCTGGCAAGTGCGTCTCTTTTGTCTAATGCAATCCCAGTGAGGCCGACACTCTCGCACACAAACACACACATTCACACACACGTGGAGGAATTCTGGCTTCAATCAAGGGCCCCCATGGGAGAGAGAAAAGGGCCCTAAGCCATTGGAGACACTGAGGGTGGTTGGCTTTCCTAAGTGGGGGTATGTACTGTATGTATGCACACACACTCTCTCACACACACGCCTCCTCAAACACACACCGCCTTGTTCTCTCCCTCTTAAAGATACAAACAGACACTGCCAATATATGTACACACATGGACACATGCAGAAAAATACACTTCCTCCGCTCAAACACACACACACACACACACACCACACACAGACCATACAGTGTGAGTGTGATGCCTCCGAGCTGCAGCCTCGGTCTCTACCAGGAGGTGTCGTATAACAAACCAGAGGATGCAGAGATTCTCTTGCAGAGAGGAGAGGGAGGTGAGTGTAACAGCCTCAAAACTACTGACACCCGAAACTCTGCAATTCACACACACCTGACCTGGTCAGGAGAGTGTGCGCAAACCATTTTATGCTCTATTTATTACATCTAGAACACTGGATAATATATTACAGCAGACAGACCAGTCCAAAAATGTTTTAGAAAGGCAGCTGAGGTTACAAACAAACACAGTGCACAATTAATAACATACATTTCTTTCTTTAAATCATCTTTTAAGTACATTTTGGTGCTTTTTTATGTCAAAATATTAGTAAATTCCTTCTTATCTCAGTATTTTTAAGGCATATTTATTAAGATTTTTCTCATTTTTATGGCGCATTAAAAATGTATCATACCTCTTTTCTATTTACTAATGTTTATTTTAGTGAGCAATGAATATTGTACCATCTGTAACAGCAACTGTAAGTCAATCCATGCATGTAAGTTATTCATGCTGTCACCCAGTCTTCCCACTCATCCATTCTACTTAACATGCCTTGAATTTGTAGGGTGCATGTGTTTGTCTGACTCTGGTTTTATATTCATATTCTGTGTTTTTTCCCCTCCTGCATTCTTGTTTCTCCGCTACGACAACACAACAAAGATAATTAAAGTTTCATCTCGTCGTGGTTAACTCCACCCATCAGGTACATAAAGCAAAATGTGCTGAAGAATTATTTGAGGCTCTGTGAAGGTCTATGAGCGAGGATGTCTTTGACAAGCTTGTCGTAGATTTTTGTTAAAACTCTTTAATCCTAAGTATGGAATTTAGGTAAAATGTAGCTGTAAAAACTAAGGTACAAACTAATTTAAAAATGCTGAAATAGTAACAGTTTTCTGATGTTTTTAAAAAACTAAAATCAACTTGAAACGTGTTAATTAATCTTAAATAAACACATTTTTTTGTTCATATTTTACTAACCAATACTACAAATAATTTAAGTTACATATCCTTCCACTCAGGAGGAATATTGTCTCTGACGGCAGCCGCCTCCTATCATGCTTTGCTTGTTTGTCGTTTCCTCCGACTCATCAAATCTTTCCCAACCTCCTCCTGTTTATCCTCAGAAACACCTTTGACCTTTGGCTCTGATGCTCTAAAAAGTCAAAGTGATTATTTCAGACGTGGGTGCCTCTCAACAATTAACTGCACACAGACTATTTACAGACTGATTAATGACAGCAGACGCAGGCCTACGCTGAAGGAAATGAATTCAGATGAAGTTTCATCATTCGTTTCATAATGTCAAGTTTTAATTTTCTTAAGCAAGAAATAAGATATTCCAAAAGTTAGAATCAACAGATGCACTACTTTGCATTTGTTATCGGTGTAATTGAATAGGCTATTGTGCTGATAAATGCTTAAATGCTTTAAACTGCAGCTTAGGGGACAGTAGGTGTTCTTTGTAATGACTGAACTCGCTTCCAAAATTAACAAAGAAATCTATTCAAATAGAAGAGAAGAGGTGTGCAGGTGTCTTTTAATTTTATTCATCTTCTTCTTTGCTGAGCCATTAGTGGTTTTTGTCTTTGCCCAACCATTGTGTGGGCGGCCGAGCTAACAATTAAACTATTGTTAAGACAATTGAGAACTGATAAAACTGTATTTAGATGGTTTAATATTCGAATGTTGCTTTACTATAATTACTATTAAACCATTTAACCTTGAAATATTTTTTAGCAGGGAAGCTGGAGCACACACAGGCAGCTGGTATGAAGTTGAGGAATTATCAAATGTCAGAGTTGGAGAAAAACAGATTAAAACGTGTATTTTTAAATTGTTTTTAATGAGGATAAATCAACTTTCCCCCTCCAGGTATTTAACTGTCTGTTTGATAAAGTTAATTCCACCCTTTCAGGTTGCTCTGTAGGCTGCAGGAGAGATCAGGTGAACCGACCGTTGTCAGAGCGGGTGACGAATGGGTGCAGAGAAAGAGAGTTTTTGGCCTTCATCAGTGGGTCTAACAGATGCTGCCTGTCCGCGTGTTCCTCCCCTCTGCCAGAAATATCAGGCTGGGAATTAGGAGAGGCGATCTATAATTTAACGTAACAAGTGACAGTTCATATGCTGCAGCAGCAAAGAGCCACAATAGAAGTGCATCTCAGTGTTGGAGATCCAGGCTCGCCTCAAGCCATCGCCTCCTCCCTTTTAAAGTAGAGTGGGAGTGAGGGAGGGTGAAACGGGTGAAAGAAAACACCAACACACACACACGCACTCACACACACTGTATATCCCCTGTACTTCACTCTCTTGCTCTCTGCCAGGTAGTGGAAAGAAGAACCTCCAGTGTGGCATAATGACTTTGCAGGGAAACAATAAGAAATAAATACCTTGGAGCTCCTCTATTAGTCAACACTTAAAAATCATTTTTTCCCCTCCCTTCTGCTCTCTCTTTCTCTCCCTCTCTCTCTCTCTTTCTCCCTCTCTCTCTCTCTTTCTGACTCTCTCTCGGTCTTAATGAGCCTCTTGTTGGAGAGATAACTAGGGCCGCCGCTCTGCTCCGTGGCGTTCACGATGAGGAGACTGTTCGCTGTAATCACACAGAGGCTTGAGATGGAGGGAGCCTGGATTAGCTACTTTACCATGTGTGGAGTGTTTAACATGGCACCCGACACTGTGCTCCTTCCTGTCTTCACTAGACAAACACTCGCCGTCATTAATTTCATTTGCTTATCACAATCACCCCCCTCTGCTCTCTTTCTCTTCAGCACTCCTTTCATCCCTCCAAAAAAACCTTCAATTTGGACCCTTCCTGCTTTTTCGATTCGGGCGTCAGTGCAAATTATCATAGCCCGCTGCTAAGAATTACTAGGTAAGGAAGCTAAATGAAGATGAAGAATTGGAAAATGTTTCCAGTTGGAAGAATGTTGATTACCAGGGCTGGGGTCCTGGAGGATTCCCCACTATTTATCCTCATATTTTGGGCTGCCTCTCCCTTCCCACTCCCCTCCATGTTTCTCCTGGGGCCTTGGAGAAGCAGCTTGCACTCAGCGCTGCCAAAAGAATTTATTAGAGCAAATGGTATTGTAAGCCCTATGGAAGGCATACCTTATGTGAAGATTTAAAAGATATTAGGAGGATGGCGCAGGCGGGAACCCAGGTGTGCTTGGTAATAGCCATTGTCTTGAGTGCGCGCGTGTGGGTATTTACATGTGGCTCAGTGTGTTTAGAGAGCTTCTTCCTGGCAAGACAAGAAGAGGAGCACAGTGCACACCCAAGACACCACAGTAGACTGATTCCAGTTTGTACATACAGCTCATATCTTCATCATAAACCTGTGGTGAGGTCCCTCAGCAGTCTATATCAAAGTCTCTATATTCACTCTAGAAATTTTTCTCAGTGTTTGTTTTGTTTCCTTGGTGTACCAGATGGGTGGAGTTTATCACGTTAGGCCAGTTCTGATAGGTTTAGGTATGTTGCCAGTCATGGAAAAGGAAGTAAACTCCATATATGTCCAAGCTGATTGTCTTGACTTCCTGTTGTGATGTTACTGCATTTTTAGGAAAGGAACCTTTGATGTGGCAGATTTTATTTGTACAGCTTGGGATAGAAAACAGAGAAGTGTTTTCTTGTATATATATAGACTTGTATATGCATGACACCACAAATGACAAAGCTAACTAGGCGTGTCACTGTTTTTTATGTCTTCAGTGTAAAGTTAGTTTTTACATGTTTTTACAAGTTTCTGATGATTTGAATGCGATTGATTGTAATCTTCCTATTGTATCTTTCTGTCTCCTTCTGTCTTTGCAGATTAAAAATATGTTCTCTCATGAAGACAAACCATGTCCACAGCAAAATCCATTTTTGTCTCAAAAACTAAACTTGTAATGATTTCAGGCTTCCGTACCGGCTGGAGCTGTTTTGGTGCTTAAAATGCGTATTAAGTGTAGTATGGTAGCAACACCTTATCCACATTATGCAGCTCAATTATTCCATGAGCAACACCTGCAAAACAAATTTGGCATTCAAATTTGCTAAGGATGATCAAACAACGCCGAAACACTGTCATTATTTCTCCCTCACATACGGCAGCGAGGGGAGGAGGAAAAAAAAAATCTAGTATTTTTTCTGGATGCACTGAATTAACTATTCAGCTGGAAGCAAACTTCATTTTATAGGTTTCATTCACCTCATTTACCAAAGTGTATTTAACTGCCATCGCAAAAACAACAACATAAATCGATTTGGGTCCACAAATCTCACCTGCCAGAGAAGAAAAAAAATCACCCTGAATATACTCTAAAGAACTTTTTGGGATATTTTTACTCCTCCAAGTATGGATGTGTGAGGCCCCACCTTTGATAACTTTCATATTAAAGCTGCCACAACAGAGACTTGTGTCGCATAAGAAGCTCGCAAGTTGACAAGGATTCTTTACTATCTTTTTGCTTCTTACTGTGAAAATTTAGCAACATTATCCAGCTCTGCCACGCTAAGCTAGCCTTGCACTCTGATGCTAGATAAAGAGAAATCAGGGCTAATGAATTGCGCCTCCCTGGATATAATTCTGTAATAGCTATAATCAGGCCGTTTCTGAGCACATGAATATACATGGCCGGCATCAGCTGCAATCCTGTTGGTGGTCAATATTCTTGAAGCTTTGCCAGTCAGGGAATATTCCTGCTTCCCTGCTCTGCCTTAATGTTATCAGGTAACACACACTGGCATTAAATCCCACAACAAAATAAAAGCCTCTTTTTGGAAGCCTTCACAGTAGACAATGCGGCTCTCACCAAAAGCCCTTTAAGTGTTCGTGTTTTAATGTCATTACGGCACCACGAAGCAGCACACAGACCGGGCGGGAGGAGGAAAGCAAAAAAAAAAAGAAAAAAAAAAAGAGCAGCTTGAAAAGAGAAACCCTACACAAGACCTCAAGGTACATTTGCTCTGAGCAGAGACAAAAAGACCTGAGCAACGGCAAAAACAAACGGGACGGGTTTATTACGTTTATGTGGTGAATAGTGGAACAACGGCCTAGGCAGTCCTTGCTGACAGCTTCTAAAGCCGCAGATTTGTGCCCATTAGTCACACATTTTAGCAAGAAGGTGGTTTCTAAAGTGCATTGATAGGGATTACAGTTCTATCCTTTCCTGTCTTTCTTTCAGCACCGAAACATGCGGCTGATTCCTGAGATGCCAGGAGGTTTCTGCAAAGAAAAGAGTGGGGGAACTATTGTATTTGTTTTCTAAAATGGCAATCCATAGGGTATTAAGGGGCTTAATCTGTGATTAATATTTTAATGATACAAAATAAGCACTGAATTCTGAAGTTTACACCGTCCCACACCACAGGAAGGTTTATTTACATGCTGTCTGGGAGAGAGGGAGAGAAAGAGGCAGATGAATGCAAAACACGTTCAGTTGAGATTACATGGTGGCACTTGGGTGCGATTACACCACGAGGGATTTGAATAATCTCAGTTTATTGAGTTCGAGATATTTTGTAATCGTAGATTAGTTTTAACAGGGACATTCTTAACCATGCTCTCCAAAGCTAGGATTAAGGCAGATAAGAGTTTGTGTCAGTGAATCCAAAATCAGTATTTCAGGGCCTATTAGTCCTTTTGCACCCTAAATGATTCTTCCCTTTGGTCGAGTTTGTATTTTCATTTTTTTTGCTTTTATTTTTCCAGGGAAAGTTGCTTAACTTTCTCACAGTCTAACATACTCGCATGCAGCATGCTACCCAGTATAACACAACAACATGGTTTCTTGGTTTGAGTTAAAAGCCTTGATCATGGGTCCAGAAAACCTCTCCAAAACCTAGCCTAGTAAACAAGTGAACACTGGAGTGAAGGCAAGTGATTGGATCCAAACCAACAATCATCCACTCACAAATGAACCTATTCAACATTTCAACCTCCAGTGGTGGAAAGTAACTGAATACTTTTACAATTTTCGAGTGCTTGTGCTTGAGTCTTTCCATTTTATGTAACTTTATGCTTCTCCACTACATTTCAGAGGGGAATATGCACTTTGTACTCGACTATATTTATTTAACAGCTTGTGTTACTTCTTTAGATTGTGAGTTAACATGTAAACATCTGATCAGTTTATAAAAGATGATGTATAGTTTTAGATTAAACTACGCAGCAGTATATGAAGTAGCTGAAATTAGTGTTGTAGTTTGTTGAGATGTCGCTAAAGTACCAGTCACATATTGATACGTTAAAAATACTCATTCAAAAATATAAACTGACAGTGGCCATTCTGCATAATGAGTGGTTCTACTTTTAATACTTCAAGTACATTTTGCTGCCAATACTCTTATTTTTGTAATAAAGTACTATTCCACTGCCATTGGCTTTTGCCACCTGCACTGATAAATTAAAAAATCCTGTCCTCTAACAACAGCAATAAGTTGTAAAGTCAACTAATAAATGCATGCTTTTACTGCTATTTCAGTAAAAGCATCTAATACCCTCATTCAAATTCTAAAATATGCATGAGGGCTATAAAAAGTGGAGTCAGCTTTTTTACCTGCAGTTATCAATTCAGAAATCATAAAGTGTCATTTGTTCCTGAAGATTATTACCATCAAATATAAATGTAATCACACCTGAACCCTTTATTCAGCATATTCACTCATTCTTTTCACATGAAAAATCTTCTTCATCTTTGGCGGACTAATAATCTTTATATAAAGAAGAAAAAAACATCTCGAGTGGGGTCTTGCGAGTGTTCAGATCTACTCCCATGACCTCACTCACTGCTGGTTGTTTCAAAGCAAAGAGAGAAGAAAAAAAAAAAACATTAGATAACCATCAGTGTCTCCAATATCTTTCCTCAAAGAGGCTGAAGGCCCACATTGCCTATAATTGGATTTGATTTGCACTCCCAGCATCAGTTAGGGAGATTAAGGGCAAGCACAAAAATCCCCACGATTCCTTTTCATCCAGATGACAAGCAAGGCCTAACAGATCCTGAAAGGAATATTTGTGACGGAAACCTTCGCGTCTCCTCGCACAGAGGCTGCTGGAAATGACAGTCCTGGGGAACAATGAACACATAATAAAAACGTAGATTATTATGGGTGTCTTAAGGATTCGTTTGATGTTTTTTCCCGCATCAAAGTGGGAAGGAAAAGTGCTGCTCGGTACCTGGATGATCAAGACGCAGAAGACAACACACTCAACCGGAATTCCTTACAACTTAAAATTTAACAACAAGGTGGAACAATAGTGTACTTGTTACGAAACACCAACTAGAGATAGTTAAAAAGTTGTACTGTGCAGTATATGGAGAGACCAAATCATGCCAACAAAAGCTCTCAGTCAGAATAATATAAGACTTAACTTATTTTTCTTCCTCTTCATTGCCTGTGGGGAGAGGGAGGTTCTGTTCTGGCCTGATAAGTCATCTATTTGAATGGATCATCATTCTCACAGGTATGTAAATAAAAAAACAACCCATATTCCTCTCGCCTTTATTCCACTCTTTTGACAACGAGCAATGCTTACACTAGATTAAATATCACCATCAATAGACTTCCCCACGCTCGGGTGTCGTATTCACTCTACCCCATGCCAAAAGACTAATATTAGTATCTCCAGAAAATAATCTCTCTTTATTTCGCAAGTTCCCCGCTAAGGCATTCACATTCGCATTTATCAGAGGATTTAAATGCGGATGAAATAGTATATAAGCTGGATCCCCTCAGGAGAGGTTCTCATTCTCTTGTATTCTTTCAGATGGGGAGAGAAAAAGAGAGGGAGCACGCTGCACCTTGGCGTAGAAAAGGGAGGAGGAGGATGCCGAGGAGGAGGAGGAATTAATTTTTCCCCTCTGGGAGAAACACATGCTGGATCTCAAGAGTTGGAGGGAATCTTCCCATCTTGCTCTGATTGGCATTAAGAGGGTAGGGTGGGGGGAGCGGAAAGGATGAGAGGGAAAGAGATGCCATGGTTGTTACTAATGATTTATTGTCTGAAATGTGAACGGTGTTCTGGTGGGTGCTTGTCGTTCAAAACGTTCAGTAGATCTTCTTTGCAGTAGGTTTGGCTTTATGTCTTTAAGCTCCACTAAATTCATAATCAGGTATGTAAGACTCAAACAACTGGGACGCTTGTTTCACTGTGTTTGAAAATCAGCAAATACAAAAACTTTGAAACACGTTTTGATACCTGAAAAAAAGAAATATCAATAACCGAAACTATGGCTGCAAGTGACGAGTGTTTTCCTGACTGTCACTTGATCGATACAATATCAGAAGATAGTTGAAAATCACAATTTTTCCTCAATCACAATCCTCAATTTTTTTGTCTATACCAAAGATAATGTCTTTACAATAAGACAAAGAAAAGTAAATCCTCACAATTTAGAAGCTGGAACTAAAGAATGGTATCAAAATAGAAGATAAATTTTCTGCCAGTCGATTAACCGACATTTCAGCTCCAACCAAGACAATACTGAAAACTCGCAGGTAACAGAATGAGAGACACCTTAAGAAAATCAGACTACATAATAGTTTGGGTGTTTAATGTGAGGACATTCATTCATATTATTGCACAGACACAGCTTTAACTAGAAATCTGTGACATATTTACTCATATAATGACAATATGTGGTTCAGTCTCTATGAAGTTC
This sequence comes from Lates japonicus, assembly GCA_033238685.1. Lineage (NCBI taxonomy): Eukaryota > Metazoa > Chordata > Actinopteri > Centropomidae > Lates > Lates japonicus. The sequence goes on from BRZM01000016.1 coordinate 2,452,632, forward strand.
ATGGTTCTATATGAATGCGAAAAAAATAACCATTTTGATGTCATGTGTTGCAGATGTAGCATGCTAACCAGCTAGCCTCAGCCTGTCCTGTCTTGTAATCCCACTTTGCACCTCAAGAGGTGATAGTGAGCCACTGTAGCGTCCAGTCTGTGAGGGGATGAGGAAGTAGCGCTGCCCAGAGACCTTTTTCTAACTTCCTACTTGTGTTGGCACTGATAAATTGGTACTAGTTGTAAATCACCTGGTGTTTAATATGGGTGCAACTCCTAAGAATGCTTAGCTGAAATAATAGTGTTCTTTATATTTATTTACATGAGGTGAAGTGAAAGCATAGGTTGAGTGTTGGGGAGGTGCATGGAGTTGAGTAATTGTTTTGTATTTTAATTTCCCAGGTTTTACCCATTTCTCTACAAATTGCTGTCTGTGTAGCAACAAAGACAAGAACACACGCCAACTTCTTGTCTGAGAACATGGTGACATGCAACTGAGGCACCTTTACTGGGCGTTTAACTCCCTGGTCTCTGTGGTGCTGTGGGCAACAACTTTAGAGAGGTAAAAAGTTTTCTCTCAAGCATTTGTGTTCACCAGGAAACTCACTTTTTATAGAGCATAAACTGTGATCCAGTTTGGTTTGGTTGGTGTACACCAAAGTGGAAGAACTGGCACTGATAAGCACCACAGCTAAACAGAGGAAAATAAAAGTGCCACCTGTGGGAAACTCAAACTTCCTCAACAGAGGATCCAAAGGTAAAAGACATCAGAGCCCTGCCCACCATGTTTGATTGACAGGTAAAGTTTTTAAAGTGCAGCAGTGAGAGCTAAACAGTGGAGAAGGAGGGAAAATAAAAACAAGACTCTCACAGATTACCACTTTAATATTTGATAGCATGTGTGGGCTTCCTACCACTTAGTATAATTAAATCAGTTGAGACCTCACTTATAAAGACTGAATTTGACGCCATTTATGTCATATTGGGTTTCATTCACTCAAACAACTGGGACATTAGTTTCACCATGACAGGCAGAAGAGAAAAAAAACCATAGCCAATGTTTGATGCATTTACACAACAGACGCACAGATAATGCAGTTAATGGCCAGACGTCTAGCCAGACACTGTCCTCTGTGTGTTGATGGGTAGACAGAAGGCTGAGGAGCTGCACACAGATCAACCCATATTGACTCAATCTATTGACAAATGAATTTGGGGGCAAAGTCCTTCTGCGAGTTGTTGATTTAGGTGTCACAGTTCATTCCTGTTAGTGCCAACACTCACAACACATATCTCTTCCTTGATCTGACAGCAAGCTGTGAGTTCAAATATCCTTTTATTAAAGTATAATATATCAGAATTTCACACATTTATCATAATGCTGCATGTTTCCGTAGCTCTGCTCGTTAAGGAAGGGCGGTAAACTGCGGAGAGAAGCCTGCAAATATGAAGCATATCATAGCGAGCCATTAAAAACTCTGAAATAATGTCTGTGAATTCAAAATGGAAATGAAATGAATGCAACACAAAGTTTGTTTTCTGCAATATTATAGTCAACCGACTACATTAAAAAGCAATTAAAACTAACTATTGCATTACAAGGAAATGAATTAACTTTCAGCACATTGAAATGCATGTTTTCTCTATAAGCATGGTGTAAATGAAACTCTTCATTAAGGATTAAGAAATAATAAAGAAAATTAGTCTGTACTATGAGCCTTTAAAATGTTCATTATTAGCTGTATTTGCTTTAATGAGCTGTCTGAGAAAAAAGAAAAAGAAAAAAAAGAAGCGAAGAGAAAAATCTGCCACAGACTTTTAATGCCATGATAACTTGATCAAGTTTCCAAGTTCATATTGGGGGTTGTGAGGGGGGGGAGTTAATGAAATCTTCGGGAGAGATCAGCCGATTTCATTTCACCAACTTCTCGACTTTATACAAAGATGCAGCAGGTGTTGGCTCCCGAGAAGAATTTTGGGTAAATATTGATCCTGTAAATATGTGTGCTGTTCACACCCTCCCCGTTTCTCCCTTCCTCTCCCGCTCCCTCCTCTCGGAGAGACGCACCCTCCCTGCAGCCAACACGGGAGCTAGTTAAGTGAGGTATCATCTTCAGTCCGCAGCTAGCCCACCGTCTCCCACAAGGCCATTGTGGGTAGGGTACAACTGTTGCGAGTGGGTGGCACATCTGTTCCCTGAGACAGGCAAGGCCCCTGGGGTCATCACGCGCCTCGGCTAGCGTTTCACGCGCATCACTAATAGCCGCTCTGGTATCTCTGCCTAGCTGAAGACAAAGGGCCTTGATGGGTGCCACTCGCCTTTAGATCTGAGCCCCGACATTTCTAATAGAAAGAGCATTAAGTATCATGTTTACCTTATTCTCATCCTGCAATCCATCTGGCGTACCATTTACACTAGGCAGGTTAAGTATATTCAAGGTATACACGTCTGACATGGAATAAATTTACAGTCAATGGCGCAGGTTCTCGATTGAAGCACCATATGTACAGTGCTGCTGCATGCTATAGTTGCCAGGTTTCAGAGGCACGGGCGATTGTGGAATGTGCAAAGACACAATGAGGACTCTTTATGGAATTAAAACTGTATCACTGTCTCAGCTTACCCCGCGAACTTTACTGTAAGAATATTCAGAATCACAACTGTACAGCTTTTGTCAAAGTCAGGAGTACTCCCTCCTACAATAGCCGGGGATATGCGCGCCCCCGCACTAAACTAAAAGTTTAAATCCAACTCAAGCTCTGAAAGAGGGAGCGGACAGAAAGAGGGAGATTGTGTGTTCATGTTTGCAATCCCTGTGCACGGTTAAAAGAGCCCGCGGCTCAGAGATGGAGAGGGAGTCAGGTGAGTTTGTGCTGTGTGTTGGAGGAAGAAAAAGTGCAGCTCGCGTGCGTGCATGTGTCCACGGGGCTGGTTCACCAGCTCACCGGGAGCAGTGATGGCTCTGGTAGTAGAGGGCGAGCAGAGAGCGTGGAGGATGAAAAATGGAGCCTAATCCTCCACATGTGGCGTCTTTTTCCCCCCTCTTTTTTTTTTTTTTTTTAAAAAGGAAAGCCAACTGGAGCCGTTCTTTGGACTGTAGGCCAGGGGCTCCAGGAAAGCATTGCCTCCAGCCAAAGCACATAGTGTGAAATGAGAAGCTAAAGCTTGAATGTGCTTTTGTTTATCAGAAAACTGCACTCTAAGTGGGATTGGCAGTGGAGGGGCCCAAACTCCATAAGTCATATAGACTGGCTTGGGCCGAAGTAGGGATGGCACGGCGAGGTTTCAGGCTTGAGCAGCCCAGGAAAGGCAGCTCGTCAGTCAGCCACTTGGCAGCCCGTCTCCCCCTTCATCGCCCTGCTCCTATAATCTTGGTTCCAACACAAAGGGAGGGATCAAAGAGGTCAATCTAAAGTAGGAAAATATGGTCACAAGTTGAGAAAATAAAGGCAAAGAAACATTTGATATCCACCGGTCTGGTTGGAGCAGCGCTAAGGGAACTCCAGACGTCAAACCTAAGCTTGGGGAATTGGGGACACAGATTTCTGGGTGAGAAGAGGCCAGCAGGGTGCCAAAGACTGATAAATTTTTGAGATGGATTGTATGAGGAGATCCATGACCACGAGGCTCTTGGCTCCAAAGTGGCACAAAGATAACTTCAAAGTAGGCAGAAAGTTATGAGGGGGCTCAGAGCTTTGGATGAATCTGAGACGAGCTGGAAGGACGAGGTGGAGGATCCAGCACAGCGCTGAGGGAAATCTGACTTCTGCTGAGGGACTTCTGAGTCCATTTATGAGGATCTTTTGTGAACTTGAGGACGCATTCGGAAATTAATTTGAAAAACATCTCAAGCGCCAACCTGCAGTCTCAGAACTCTCTGTTTTTATAGCCTTAATGGTAAATTTTTATTCTAAAACTTAAAGTTAGACCACAAAGATCCTGATTCAAGATTGAAAAGCAGCTACAGGTCATAACAAACATCATCTAAACTTTCCTTTGTCAGTATGCAGTACAGAGAGTATACTGACAGCAGAGCAGATTGACGTCCAACATCAAAAGTCACTGTCATAATGTATGTGCTGGCCTTTATGTTCCTGTGATCTCACATTTACTGTTAAGCATCATTGTTGCCAAGAGAAGACGCAGGCCGTCAGAGCCAAGTACACTCTGTATGTACTGTAGGTGTGAACTGTCAGTTATTCATATGACTTACTTTATCAGTACTTCCTTTTTTGTTTGGGAACCAGTAGTTCCTGATGTCCTCTTCACATCAATAGGGGAACATCCATGCACAAAAAATAAAGAGTACACGTCTGCAGAGTGAAGTCTGGAGGTGGTTTGGCACCGAAAGACTGAGGCAGAACGGTCAGATATGGAGTTCAGAGGGCAGATGGGAAAACTCCCAAACACTGTATGTTTGGCCAACTGGGCCGAAAGGTTGAGGTTGGACGAAACCGCTTGAGATCGGAGGGAGTAAATTCTAAAATCAGTATTTCCAGGTTATTCTAGTATTGTGCTGAAATTAAATGTTTATTTTTTAAAGATTTAGGTCATCACTAGGAATGAAGGGGTCGTACTTCTGAGAACCACTCATTATTAGTTTTGGACTTTTCATGAGATTTATTGACAACAAAATGTCTTATAAACACAACTCTTTAACTCCTGCTGAAGGTGTGGTGTCGTGTCTATTTCCTGTTTGTGTCCCATGACGATTAGTGGCAAAAGAAAGTCCAGAAAAATGTGTGTGCACAATAAGTAATCTGTGTTTAAGCTTTGTGTTCCTTTCACAAAAGGACTGTGTTACTTTTTTGGGTTAAATGTGTCATTCAAGTTTTACCCACTGTATCCACAGAATAGTTGATTTTGGAAGAATTAAGCTTGTTAGTGACTTTCTAAGTCAATCCAGGGATTTCAAAAGGCAAACATCCAATCCCAACAAATCAGCTTTAACAGACTGTATAGCGAAACCATTCTCATTGATATCCAATACACCCCAGGGCCAAGATACTTTGCTGCCGGTCCTGTTAAACAACACTGCAACACAAAGCCAGCACATCATCGCAGCACATTTACTTCACTGCAGCAGCCCTGCGTTACTCTTTCATTTAAAAAGGCTGTACCACTTTCAGTCACTCGAGGACAGACACAAAGAGCAGGCGCTTTTCAAAGGGCCCATTGTGGAGCCCAGTGAAATTATTCAATTAGTGAATTTAGCACCTGATCTGGTTAGCCAGTAGCCCCGAGGACGCTACAGCTGCATGAGAAAGAGAGAGAGTTAAAGACATAAAAGCAGAGGAGGGGGTTGGACAGACCAGACGGTGTAATATTCATTACCTCCCACTCCCCCCTGTTTTATGACAGCAAAATTACCCAGTATTCATATCACACACTGTAAAATACTGCTTTTCATAACACACATCTATCGCTCTGTACAGTGCAGGATATTAGCAGAAATTGCAGGCATACCTGCATTTTGTAAAACAGATTGTAGATTTTGTAATTTGGGAGGTTTAATCGTGCCCTCACACATACAACACAACACTGTGGTTTGTAGAAAACAGGAAGGAAAACAGATGTAGGTGGAGGGGAAAAGGCTTTAAATGATGAAGTCCTTAAAAAGATACAATCATCATTTTATTTGGACCACCTACATTTGGTATACAGTGTATTAGATCCACATTTGACAATCATGATGTAGATCCAATGCCAACAGGAGACTGGAGTTTGTGTCCAATCACAGTCCTGCATTCACCACAGTGTCCACATTTATTAAAGGTAAGCTTTCCTGTAAGTGAGTAACCTTACTGCAGTTGCAATCCACAGATGATGTAGAAAGAGAGAATTTTAAAAAGGTTGGTGGTAAAAGTTGCAGAATCAGCCGATATGGACAGCGTTGTGTGATGATGCACTGACAATCGAGATGTTTAAGTTGTTACAGAAAAACTTTTACATTGCATCAATCAGTTTGAGAATTTCACCTGACATGTGACATTAGCAATAATGCTAACAATGGTATGCTATGGCTAGAACTAATCCATGCTAAGGACCTGTTTTTGTTTACATAACACTTTTCTATTGTTGAGTCCCAGTGTAATCTGGAAACTAGGGTTATTGAGTTTTTTGTGATTCTGAATAACACTGAAACTGACAAGGTCAACATCATTAAATCTGTGGTTCATCAGAAATTTTGGAATTATTATACCAAATTATGATAAAACTGTTATTCCCAAAAAGTATAAATTGTTGTTGATGTCTTTGTCACGTAAAATTAATTTACAATATTTCAAGGTTCACTTAAGAAAAGTCATTATTCAGACAATCTTAATAGTTCTAGCCACCCGTTAGCCTGCAAATCATCAGACCAGTGTTTACTAGAAAGGAGATCAAATATTAAAGACAATTCAGCACCACCAACAGACAGACTGAACTTAATTCAAAACAACACCAACACATTGTGGAAACCCTGATTAAATCCCAGTTCAGAGACACATTGATTTGAAACACGCTGGTTCACATTTTGTGTTCACGTCTTGACGTTATTGTAATTGCACAAGGATTACAAACATGAAAAACTTCATCAGAAAACTAAGAAATCAACAAATTTGTACAAATTACAGCGAGTTCAGCTGTCAATATGATAAATTCTTGTTTTCTCAAAATGGAAAAATGTAACATTATTAGTTTAAATCAACGTGTAGTCAGGAGAGAAAACTGTGACAAGCTGAACTGAAATCATACACTGGAGCTTAAAATTGTTTGGCCCTAATTCATGGCCAGTTTACCTCCACCACCTCGAGGTTGTTAAGACAGACTGTTATCATAGATCCAAGGCAAATCAAAAGTGTTGTAACCTCACCAGCCATCTGGATCTTGGAAGCTCTTTTTCAGTTTTCAGAGAGAATTGCTGCGCAAAAAAAAAAAAAAAATGAAATTTGAGCCTGATGGAGCCAGATGGCTCACAAGGTTAGGGCTGTTCAACACACAGCCTTTTAAAAAGGGATGAGCACAGTGGCTACATACATTATAGTAACATACCATATCTAATGTATGAGCCTCAGAGCACTGTGATCATTTTGTCAAAATGAATCTAATAAACCACATTACCAATGTGGAGAAAAATGCTTCTTTTTTTTCCTTTCTCTGATATGTATGGAAGATTCCTTGATCACTATAATTAGGAGAACTCTAATGAGGCAATTATAAACAACTGATGAAAGCAGTTTGATGAGTTGTACACAAAAAAGAGTGGATATCTGGAAAAAACAGCAATAAATGTAAGTTTGAATTGACCCGAGTAATTAAAGGCCACGTAAATACTTACTTCCACAACAGCTACATTAAATATTAATCATGCAGGTGCTGGCCAAACATTTCCCAGAAGTTGTGGGCAAACTTCAGAATAAAAAAAACAAAAAAACACAGCAGTGTATTAAATCACAAATTAAATTTTAGAGTGAGCAAAATAGCACATTCAGCAGCCAGTTGTTTCACTTTGAGCATCTTTCTTTTCATCTCAGTCTGCACACTTCTCGGTGTGTGCAGAGACACAAGCTGTAATCCACTCTGAAATGCAGCGACTGAGACGAGAGCTTCAGTAAAACTGTTTAGGCTCGGATACCTAATTTACAGTTGCAGCAGTGCAGCAAATACTTACAGTGCTCGGGGCATATAGTGAGCTGGTAGCGTATTGTTAAAGATCTGCCTCGGGGTCAGCCGGGCTCTGACAGACACTAAACACAACAGGACAAGATAGTTTATACAAACGGCAACGAAAACATAAACTGCACGTTTTTACTTTACAAAATAATCAGGATCTGTTTGAATTTCATCAGACTACTATTTAAAGAAATCTATTTCTTCATCACTGTGATATGATTTACTACTTACAGTCTTTTTTTTATAATCATAACTAACCATTTTGCAAATGGTGCAGATGTGTTTTACAGGTTTGGGTGTATTTTGTCAAAGACATCTGTTAAATTCTGTCCAATATAGAAATCTATCAGCAGACTCTAAAACTTGTTGCATTACTGCTGCTTGGACTTTTTATTTTTTCAAAAACATGCACTTAAAATGAATAGTGATGCAACATTATTATCACCTTGACAAAAATAGTTTACTTCATTTTGTTTATTTCACACAAGTCAGAATAAAGCACAAATAAAATCATACAAAACAGAATAGAAACAGGTGAAAATGGGACACTCTGATAAGCTGCAGGAGCTTGTGACACTGCATGTACAAACACAACCACAAAATACCTAAAACCAACCTGAAACCCTAAAAAATACAACTAAATGGTCACAAAACATCTATCCCATCAGTCCAAACATTAAACCAACAGGCAAGATACACAATCAGAGATAAATGGCCCGTTGGAAAAGGTCTGAAGTCCCCAGACGTTTAGAGTATATGAGTTTAATCACACTTTAACCACAACTGCTGCTTTAAGCTCTTTTTAAAAACAGACACAGATAATGACATTTTTATAGTGTTGTCAAGCTCATTTCACACCTGTGGTTCCTCTGCAAACAACACTAAACCTCTTACATTCAAGTTTACGTTTCTTAATAATAATGCAGACTCCATCTTCACTGTGATGGATTACACCACTCAAAAATGTAAGGCTGTAACTGTATGGCCAGTATTTTAAAATGATCAGAAACATAAACAGTTGGACACTGTAGTTTTTAGCAAATGTTACACAAACAAGGGGAAAGTACTGCATTTGTCAGGGGACTATTTTCAGTGGAGGATTTGTACACAATTGCCGCTCTGATGTGTATTTACAGCAGCAGGATGGTGTATATATGTTTGACTAAACTTAAATTACAGTTATGTTCTTAGTAATGACCCAGTACAATGGTGTGGATTGTGTGTTTAATAGTTTTTGAACAATAAAGCAGTTTTATGGCACAGAGGAATAAAAATAATAATATCAAACTCAGCAGTACTGTCAGTTTTTTGTTGGTTTTGGTCTTTCCATGGGAAAGCAGAAAAAATATTGAATAACCTGACTTATTCTTTAAAGTTCTGTTTTCTTAAAAACCATTTAAGAAACCTGTTTCTGAGGCAATTCAACTTGTTTTCAGTATTTTTGCTTGATTAGTGTTTTTTCTTGAAACAAGTTGATTTGAATTGTGAAAAGGTACTTTAAAAAAAAAAAAGACTTTTAAGAATCCATGTTTGAAAGGAAATTGATTCATAAAGCAGATATTTTAGGTGGACATCTTCAAACGTCTCAGAAATCCGTGTCACATCGTTCTGTGGCACAGGAGGCAGCGCTGAAACTCTTTGCACAGGCCAGATGAGGACGCAGCACATCCTCCTCATCTGCTGTTTTTTTGATGACCGTGATGACGGAGTCACCTGATGCTGATGACGTTCGGAGCACTCTGGACGCATGGCCGGTTTAGACCGGTGTCTGTGTGGGCTCAGCGTGCCAGCTCCACACAGCAGGAGTGTGGCCGAGGAGAAAGGAGGCGGCCCGGGGGCAGACTCTGTGTCAGCTGATAGTGCAGAGGGTGGGCAGGGCTGGGGGGAGGGTGGCATGCCTGGGTGCGAAAGGCTCGCCAAGACCCACACTCTTTTGGCATTTTGGCAAGGGCAAGCGGCGAAATAAAATGATCCAATTTAAGCTGGTTTAGGAGAGCCGGAGAATATTCAAATATTTATTTTTGCAGGGCATTCGGGGAGGCTGTGCTTGCTCCGCAGATCAGCAAAAGAACCAAGTTTTCGTCTATAAGCCTCGGCAACGGCAGCGCCATCTTGATAGCCAGTTGGCCTCCAGTGGTGGAAAATGGATCTGACGGTGGAGTTTCGGATCCCGCCGCTCTGCTGTCTTCTCAATCCTCTTTCCACTCTCTCCTGCTTTACCTCCCTTTCATAACTACACTACCTCCCCCTATTTTATGTGTAGCTTTCAGGCCCTTTATTTTATTTCACTCCAGTATTTCTCTTTATTCTCTTATCTGTACTTCAAATCTAACCGAGAGCCTGATGAGACAAAACTCACCGTCGAGGTGAACATAAAATATATTTTGTTTTTGATTCTGTTTTTATAGGCACAGAGTACTTTGTCTGAACTGTTGTGTAATTCATCTACATGCTCAATAATAATAAAGCCTTTGCTAAATTGTCTCCCATAAGTATCAAAAAATAATGTCCAGTGCCCGTCTATATTTTCTGTTTGAGACTGACATTGACGGCAGGATCTTTCAAATGATTGCTTTTTAATGCCATTATTGTTATTATGGTTATTATTACTGCTAATGAGGGAAATACAGCCCTGGTTTTCCTCAGCATGAATTTCACCATGGAAATAAATGAGTAAAAAAGCCTTTATTGAATTACACTAAAAGCAATCTCAAATAAATGGGCCTTGAATCTGCCTCCATGAGACGATGCTTGCTATGGTATAATTTCATTGTGCGGGGAATGAGAACAGCGGGGCCAAAGACACAGACAGACCCCTGATATGGAGGCTTCAGTATTGTCTTGGAAACAGTAATGCGTACATGTATGTGTGTGTGTGTGTGTGTGTGTGTGTAGGGGGAGAGTGAACTAAACGTCTTATTTTTTTTATCTTGTTTTGTGTGTCATCCCTCCCGCTTTGAAAGATGTGAAGCGTAGGGACACAGCCGCCGTCGATGCTGTTGATTCGATGCGAGGTCGCTCATATTTAGTTTATAAATAGAACAATTAAGCAATTATCATAACTACAACTCTGACCCTGTGTGGTTTTATGCAGCAACAAACAAACTCTCACAACAGCAGTACACTGAAGCAGACACTGCGGAGATCCTACGTCTGTCCTGTATCACAACTGTAGAACATACTTACTTTTAACTTCGAAAGTATAATTTTCAGATTGTGTCAAAGTGTGGTTTTTAGCAGGCAGCCTGTACACAAAAAGGAGGGGTTTCTGCAAAAGCTAAAATTTGCATCATTTCTCCCGTTCATCGTTATCAACAAGCTACATCAGCAGTCACTCTATGTTCTATATGAGCAGCTGAAGTCTCCTGGGATGTTTATTGTGAACATGTCAATAGACTTTGTTGCGGTTTTAGAGGTCACGACCTCTGTCACATAAACCGTCTATTGTATGCTTGAACATAATCAGGTCACTGGAGCAAATGGCTGTAAAATATGAATGTGATGATTGTCAGTCTAACATATCAGACTGATAATCGTGTTTTATTTTCTCTCTCTCTCTTTTTTTTTTTTTTGAATTTTTTTTAGACATTTTATAGGGAGAGCCTCAGAGAGAAATGACTGGGTGATTTGATTTGATTTAAATAAAACAGTCAGTCCAATCCCTGCAGGTTGAGAGACTGTGACGACATTTACCCTTAAGTCATTTTCTTTATTGCATGGAGGCCAAAAGTGAGTTGTTGTGTCAAAGTGGACATTGCCAGTGCAGTAACATTACTTCAGCCTCTTTAAGTGCAAAATTAATTTCCTAGAAACAAGTGTCAGCCTATAGTCAAGCACAACAATCAGATAAATTCATTTTTTTTAAGTGATTTTATTTATCAAATGTGTTTGAAAAGTGTCTCATAAAGCAGATAGGGAGCAAACTTTCAACTCACAGAGGACTACACATAGATACATGTACTTTACCATTTCCATTTTATGCTACTACTTCACTTAGTCTGGTTCTGCTCGAGGTTTCTGAAGTTTTTCCTTGCCATTATTGCCTGTTACTTGCTCATGGTGGGAATTGTTGGGTCTCTCTTTGTAAATATTAGAATATAAAGACTACGGTGTAGACCTGCTCTATGTGTACAGTGCCTCGAGATAATGTCTGTTGTGATTTGGCGCTCTATAAATAAAAAATCACTTTACTACAGTTCAGAAGCTGATGTACTTTTTGCTCCACTTGTATATATCTTTAGATACTGGCTGCATTTCATTAAGATTTTACATTAAACGGGTGGTTCACAACCTTTTTGGCTTGTGAACCTTTACGTCTTGTGATACCACTCTGTAGCAGTGAGTCTCTGTAGCGTCCAGTCTGTGCTGCCCAGCACATGTATAATAACGTCTTGTCTTGTACACCAAGCAATGACTGAAGCTGTAACGCTAACTAATCCTTACAGCTAAATGTGTGTATCAAAAAACATCAGATGCATTTTGAAACACCAGATCCTTTGTTTTTGACATTACAAACACGAAGACATGTGAACGCTTACTGTATAAACACACACACATACACACATACACAATCACAAACACTCTAAAATGGACTCATAGAGTCATGCTCCACCATTAGAGAGATTTAGTCAAAACCTAATCAGCAGACGAGCAATTACAGCAGAAAAGTCACATCCACTCACAACCTAAAGTCAAGGCGATTAATTGAAATTATCTGGTATAAACAGAGAAACCGACAGAGGTCACAACACCAGCTTAAAAATAGTAGCGCACCACTCAAACGCTCATGACGAAGAGGAGAATTATTTTCTGTTTAGAGCCAGTTAGGCACGTAGAAAGTCAACCCATTTACTCTCTGCTGACTTTAAAACCCAGGAGCGTGCATCAATCTACTTATTAATCGACCATGGCTCAGAAGTATAAACACCAGTGAAATTAATATTTACACTGGTGTTGGCATGTCTTATTTAGCTGTGCGCTTTAATCGTTTACATGAAAGTTAACAGTGTAATTCTGTTGCACACACGTTGCTCTTTAGTGTCACCTCTGTTACTATGGCTGTGCAGCTCCCTCCTTGATGAAGTCTTTTTTTTTCCTTGAATGACTTTGCTTTGCGTGCTGTCAAAACCTGACACGTAGCAAATTCTCTTTAATTTTCTATTATGTTTTTGTTAAATTGAGAAAGAGAGAAACACTTTGGACAATCTGTGCATATTGTGATATGAATTCATCTGCATCTTGTTATCAGATATGGATGGAAGTTTCCTTGATTGCAAAAAAATGTTGTCCTATCCTTGAATATTTGTAAATCTTTTTTTTTATTCAGAAAACATTCTGGTGCTTCATTCATGCAGGGTTTTCTTCAGACTGTTAAGGGATTGCTCAGTCTTCGGAAATAAGACGGAAAGTTCAAGGCAGAAACTTGATTTCCTCTCTACATTTTTTGTGCCAGCAGATTTACAGAGAAGAATCTCACAGTTCAGGGCACAGAAGTGTGAATGAAGCGAGTGAAACCCTTGTGGATTTGTGTCCAAACAGCTTCAATCAAACAGTTTCACCTGTTTGTGTGTGTGTGTCAAGAGGGACGTGCATAGAAATAGATGAACTAGATATGGAAGTATGAGTATAGATCTAGTAAAGGAGGAGATCAGAATACATTCTTTGTTTTTTCATGACAAAGTCCTAAATAGTCTTATTTTGAAAACTAATCTGTCCCTCCAAATGAACTCTAAGAAATGTATAGACTTGATCTGCCTTTCCATGCACATTCATTTCATAAAGATCTTACTACATTGGCAGATATTTGATTCAGGGACAAAATCTGGTGAAAAATAAAACAAATTTGAGATTTAACGTTCTTTCTTGACCTTGGAAGCTGCAGTTGACAAAATAATCTCACCACAAGGTTCATTTAGTAGCAGCTCTGGAGCTTTCAGTCATATCACATGAGCTTTGTTTGCAGATGACTTTGCCCTATTGTTGTAGAAATGTATTTCCACTTTCAGAATATTTTAAGGACTTCTTGGGTTAAAAGTGAACAATGAAATCTTTTTTTTTTGTGGCTGGTCAGTGAGAAGCGTGCATCCGGTGTGGCCCTTCGTTATGCATTGCTGCTGCGGGCCACTCTCCTGCCTCTTTCGTAGATGGCGTCGCGTTCAGCCTAGGAGAGCCAAGGCGTCGGATCCTTGGAAAGTTTCTCAGGCATCCGGTTCTCTGGAGGCGGATCCTCTTTTCCAGGCGCAGCCTTCGCAGAGCCAGCCCTGGAGGAAGGTTACAGGAGAGGGGAGGGAAGGCAGAGTCAGTAAATCATAGTCATTAGACTTGAATGTACACAAAGTCAAAGAAAAGTGTATTCTAGATTTATTTCACACCTTTGGTCTTCTATCTCTGGACCTTGAAAGTAGTTCATACAGTCAGCCAGTCCCAGCTGCTTTACCTGTGATTAATAAAACCTACTTCCTTGGTGTTAAAATGGTCAAGTACCATAAGAATTTGCTTCTCAGGGAGGCATCAAAGTACAGTGATGAAAAAGATCAATGACACCATTTCAAGTGATTCAAAGCAAGTAAAATGAATAGAAAATATTGTTTTATAAAAAAGCACCTTTGATGTCGACTACCGTCTGACTGACCACACACACACATCATTATTTCACGAGTGGCTGCACCTGCAGTCAATTATGTTTTCTACAGCTGAACGGCAGTGTGATTAAGCAAGGTCGGCGGCTTTGTAGGAAAGGAACAATTCGCATGTGAAAACACACACTATATTAAAGCGCACCTGGAGAAATAAGTGACTCCATGTTTGAGTCGCTCCAGCAGAGGCCATGAAGACAGGCTGAGAAAATGCCGAGAAAACTACAGTATAGAGTACTTCATTTTAGGTAAATACAAGTATGTGCACAATAGGAAATTGTGTAACGACTAGAAGATTCAGCGTAGGACAGACATATAACGAAGCGAAGGACAAAGGCAAGAGTGAACTCACGCCCCATAATTCACACCATTGTTTCACACACATTATGCGTACAGCTAAACAAAACATCCTCTTTGGGAGATTTATACCATGATTATATGATCAAAACTATAAACATTAACAATCAAAAGAAGTTATATTTAAAAGATGATCTGGGCTCAATGGGTTTTCTAAGTTTTTTATTTGTAGCAAAGTTATTTCTAATGTCATACTTTGCTGCTTTTGCAGGATTTTGCATCTATTTTATCACAGTTATATATTAATACTGAAGATATATAATAATACTAAGATGTATTGGGTTTAAGCTCTGTCAATTAATCAAGAACTAGTTGATTAATCAATTTAGTCTATCAATGGGCAATTTTTTAAATTAGATTTTCAAGATTCGTCCAGGCATTTGCTCTGAATTTATGGCTGCTCAACCTGTATCAAAGATGATTTTCTTATTTGTCTTAAGTGATAGTTGGATGAAAGTTTGGGTTTTCCAGAGCAGAAGCAATCTGGCGTCACCTGGGCTCTGGAAATTCTAATCTTCTTTTCATTTATTTTTAATCATTTCATAGAGCCAGACTGATGAAACTGGAAGTAATGGACGAGTTAATCCACAATAGAAATGGTCATTACAACCCTAAATCTTTTTATCTTTTTACTCTTAATAGGAGTCAGGATTTGGGTTTTCAGGATTGGGATCAGGTTAAGATTAGAGTTTAAGATTTATAGATGGGGAGGACCAGAATGATGAATTTAGATGTAATGGAGTAAACACAGTAAATGAGCCTCTAATTTGTAAATAATTCAAGTATATGTTTGTGTTTGTTCGCCGAGGTAACATTAGGCTAGGGATTCCACTGACTATGCAGACAGAGGGCTCTGCAGAAAGGAGTTGGATGGCGTAGTCATGACAAACGTAATGAGCAAAGCCTCAGCAGGCCACTGTATGAGAATGAGAGAATAACACATAGCAAGGCTAGTGGGAGGCGAGGAGGAGTGGGGAGGTGGGATGAAACTGTAGTAGGCATTTACAGCAGAGCTATAGGGACAAAGGTGGATGAAGAAGGAGGGGCTTGGCCGGGGTAGAGCCAGTGGGAGGAAGCTGGGCGTCAAAGAGAGCAATGAGGTATGTGTATGCTTTGCTGAGGCTACTCGCTCAATGAGTAGATCTATCCTGGCAGGCTGACAGAGCCCAGTAGCTGTAATCCTCTCCCGGCTTCAGTGCAACATGCCTCATTTCCCTGAGATTACACATGCTAGTCCTTTTGAACACACACACATGCACACACACAGAGGGCAGAGCCACGCCGACACACTGCATGCAAGAGATAACTCAGCAGTTTGGTTGTCCCCTGATCCAACTCCTCCCATAAGCCACATCAAACCCAGGAGGGGTTTTGGAGGAAGCCGAGAGAGGGAGAAAGAGAGAGGACATAAAGGAGAGAGGGAGAGAGAGGAGGAGGCGGGTAGAGGGGGCCATAAAGCTAGCAAGCTTACGTGCCCACCTTGTTCCTTTGCCACGTTTATTGTTGCGTTTTTAATTTGCATGCAGAGAGATTTGGACGGCGCTCCAGTTGGGCTGTCTGTGGTTTCAGCTGATTCGGTAGTGAGGGAGAGCACACACACCACCGACAAAACACAAACAGACGCACACAAACCACCACACACCATCTTGTCAAAGCCAGGGAAACAGCACTCCGGCCCAACGATGGAGTAATCCAACTCAAACACTCCCCAAACCAGCAGGATTAAACCCAAAGTAGCAGAGCCAATCAAACAAAGGCACGACGTGAACTCCATTTCAATGCCAGGAAGTCCGTTTGATGAAATAAAGTACAGAGAGTTTATTAGTTCACAAGTGTGAATGTTTGTTTGTGAGGCTTTTTAGTTTGCTGCGCGTGTTTGATCATTTCTACAGTTTTTGAGCTGAAATTCAGCTTTTACAGAGGAACTCGTTTTTTATGTGATGTATGTCAAACAGCAGTTAGCGCTACTCCTGGCCGGCACTGTGGACAGTGGACAGTCAGCATTTTCCATGGCAGTTTCAAGAGCTTTGTTTGTGTTTGTCTAATTGCATTGCTTCCACAGGACAGCGAGAGGCAGGGGGGGAGAGGGAGAGGTGAGAGAGACAGAGATGGTGAGAAACACAAAGAGGAGAGTGTGTGAGAAGTTAGAAATTTGACTCCACTGGGCTATAGTCAATAAACAAAGCTTCTTTCTTCTACAACTTAAAGCAGTATGAAATGTATTTGATATAAAACTGACTTATATATAGATATCCTTTCCTAAGAATTACTAAATCAACAAGATTTTTGTTCAACATTCCCGCACTCTGGTGATATTACCATACTGCTGCAAATCTGTTTTCCCCTTTATTGTTTAATGTAATTTGTTGAGCCTCTCCACCGCAGCTGACAAGCACCAACCGCTCTTGATTGGATCATGGAACTTGCTGCCCCTGCCGCTAAAGTGTTCCAACACGGTCCAGAAAACAAAAATCTAGGGCTCTTCAATCCAGTGTACTCTGTGTTTTGTTGAAGATCATTAAGGGCTCTCTATAAATAAATAGAACAGGTAGTTCTGAACAGGCCTAGTTGCCGGCCAACACAGACTACAGTATACACTCAGTGTGTTTCACAACAACTCGTGTCCAGTCAAGAAACTTTCTCATGTCACTGTTGCTGCTGATACTTGCAAGAAAGGCTATGACTGCCTAGGTGGATGATTATCACTTAGAGCAAACATACACTCTTATTAGAAACAGTAGAAACTGTTATAACAGCTTTTTATAAAGATAGCAGTACTTAGACTGTATGGTTAAGTCTCACACCTCTCATCAACCCACTCTACACAAAACCACGGCCAGCCGCTTCCAGCTTTTTTAACAGGCTGAGTTAACGCTAACTGTCCAGCATGAAATGACAGAGAGCCAAAGTTACTGACAGTCTGGTTTAGAACTGAATAATGGATTTGCATTGGTCAGGATGCTCATGTTGCTCTGTGTCTGCTACATGCGTAAATAGGTCTTTGTCCCATTTGTCTCCCACAGAATTTAATCTTGGGTGCAAACATTGAAGTAGTCTATTATCTATTACATGATAGAAAATGTATTATCTCTACAGTTTATCAGTTGTCAGTTATTACGAAAAAAACAAACAAACATTAGCTGTTTCCAACTCCTCAGATATGAGGATTTTCTGCCTTTGTTTATCATCAGTTCAAACTCAAGGTGAAGCTCAATATTTCACATGATATTACATTCATTTGGCAGATGTTTTTGTTAAAAGCAACTTGTTCAAGAGCCCAAATAAACAGCATAAAGCTTATTCAGAAAGCCACGGTGCAGATGCTTATTTTTTAAAAACTCTTTTAACTTTCACTTTAATTAAGCAACTAATCAATTAATTATGAAAAAAAGAGCAGATCAGTTTATAACAAGAATAATTTCAGCCCAAATGGGGGTTAACTGCTTTTCAAGATGAGATGACTTAAAAAAAAAAAAAAACTTTACTGAGCAAATAATGAAAAACAATTCCACTGAAAGTTCAATAAACCACTTTAGTGCCTGTCATGGCAGAGAAACGTGAATCTCTGAATATCTGTAGTGAGTAACATTAACTGTTTGATCAAAGTTTAGTGTAGAAATGTTTTACAAAGGCAATGTTATAACAGTGATGATTTCAGTAATGAAGTTGATGATATTAGTAACTGTCAGGTGCTTTTTAAAAAATGTCTACATGACAGTGTTGTTTATTTGGCTGATCACAGCATGACATCCTGATGGAACTGCTCAACAAACTTCACATTTACTACATTTAAGGACATTTGAAACAAATGCTGATAAGCTTTTAATTCGACCTACTGAAGTAAACCAAAGCATTTTCACAGCCTAGGTTACTGGAGACAGTTTATTTTGATGCTAAATGCATCTCTCAGTTGAACTCACAGATGCTGCAAACAGGTTCATCGAAGCAATAAGTACCGACAGGCATAGGATTATCTTGCTATGCTGGCACACACCTGCGACAATATTGCACAATAATCCGCTGCCTCTAGGTCATCGTTGCTTAATTATTAATTAGTTTCAAACAGCGGGACTAGTAATCAAGAACCGCTGGCCTATTCTTGTTTTACAGCAGACACAGATCTGACCAGAGGCTTGTGGGGCTCTGGGGTCATAAGGTGCCAAATTAAAAGGGTAATAAACTCTTCAGCGGGCCATTGTATGGTCCTGGTATAAATAGCAGCCGGGTGTTCTGATAAAAATATTTTCCTCACAACACAATAGTTGAATTCATGCGCAAGATTCACCCAGCTATGCAATGCGGTACACCGTGTATGTGAGTGCTGCAGTCACAAGCTGCCAATGAGAGCATAGGCCTGCTCTGTCAGAGAACAGCACGGTATTCACCGCCCAACCCACCCACCCATTCACCCATTCACCACCAAAACTACCGCGGCAAACACCCCCAACATGGAAGCTCAGAGAAACACTAATGAACAACTGGCCTCGCTGTGAGACAGGGACAGTGGACAGACTGACAGACAGACAGACAGAGGTCTGTCACACGGCCTGGCCAACACCTTCCCTCTAATCTCATTTGCTTGTTATCAGCCCCATCAGGCTGACCTCGGCCACCGCAAAAATAAATAAATAAAGTAAGCCAACAGATGTCCATCAATTTGCCATTTGAGTTTTTCTTTTTTTCCCCCTCCTTCCTCGGGTTACTGCGTGACCAAAAATAATGGCTCAGTTTCAACCCCAGAAACAGACTATGCGAGTATACTGAGTATCATTTACAGATAAAAAGGCCAAGATGACACATCGAAAAATGAAAAAGAGAAAAAACTGCAGATGAAGAAATGATTGTGGCCATTGTTGCGGCTGACTGGTTGGAGGACAGAGCTGATTTGGGGGCAGCCAGACAAACCTCTCCTCTGTCTGAACAAAGGAGAGAACTAAAAGTAGAAGGGAGACAATGCATTATTGTCTTTCCTCCTCCTTGAACCTGGCAGGGACCCAGCACTGGCAGACAACACATTGCAGATAAATGCAGCCGATAACACGGTATGTTCAAACCTGTTTCTCCTCCCTGAGTGAGTCAAACCAGCGGCTGCATGTGCACGTTCACCCCACAAGGTAACGTGTGCTGTGTTGTAAATACATTACGCCATGGTGGACGCCCATCTGCTGACGATGGTGGAGTCTTGAAAGGTTCCTGATGCTTGGGCATATGCGAATCTCCCGCAACAATAAGCAATAATTGACTGCACAATTCAGGGCCAGATTTTTTTTTTTTTTGGGGGGGGGGGGTTAAGTCTTTATATGCAAACAGAACAGCTATGAGTGAGTGTACAAATAGTCTTTGGCATACTGTGAGGAAGATAGGGCAATGAAAATGGGGTCAGTGGCCTAATTGAACTACACTGGCAATCGGAAGGACGGCAAAAAAAATTGTGAAAAACACACTGTACCCTGCTCATAGACCAACCATTACACCACAAAGTCCTGTTTACTTGTCTATTAGTATCATGTGAGCAGAAGCCCAAACTCCCAAAAAGTCAATGCAGACTATTAACTAAAGGACGAACGTTAATAAAAATGTATACTCCTGTGTAGAGGTGTTCTGGTGGTCCAAGCATCAATGCTTAAAGGAATTAATTTATGACACAATGTGGAATTAAAACCATTGATTATTGAAACACCACTGCAACACTAGATGAATGTGTAAGATTAAGCTTTGCATTCAATATATATCAAAAGTAATGGTGTTTATATTCTTTCATTCGCTATATAACAAGGATGATCATGGTGAGGACACGCTATCAAGATCTCACTTACACATTTGTCTCAGTACAGGAAAGGAGAAGATTACTGAACTTCACGTTCATTATATATCCAAAGCAATCATGTTTGCATTCTTTCATTCAGTTAGAGTGCAGTGAGGAGAAGGTTTGTGCTGGAAATGGCTTTGCTTGATCACAAAAAACTAATTTATCTTGCATCACTGTAAAGAAGATTACTGAGCCTATTTTCAACATGTTCCACGTTGTATTTAAAATGCAACCTCTACGTCATCTCCACATAGAGTTGTGTTTTTGAGGACGATCGTGTCAAACAGTGGTGAAGACAAAATTCACTCATTTCCACCAGTTCTACTCTACGAGCTCTCCCCTCTAACCAAAAAAAAAAAAAAACATGACTGGACATTAACAACAGAGGAGAATACGCGACACGACAGATGGAATGAAAACATAGTACAACAAAACATTTCACGTGGTTGTAAAGACACAAAGAATTAGTTACAGATAAAGGAAATTAACATTTTTCTAAAAATAAACTCCTGGCTGTTCACCATATGGTGATCAAAGGGTTGAATTTATTGTTAAGCCACATTTTTATTTACCTCTGCATCATTTTTCATAACCTCACCATCTGATTCCAATTCACACGCTGGTCCTGAGCCTTCACAAGGAGGCAGACTACACAGCAGATGGATCAAATGGACATCTTTTTGAAATGACAGATAGGCCCTACGGATGGTTGGATTTGCGACCACAGAAATGGATGATGAAATTTCTGGTTCTAATATGTACAAATCATGAAGGCTCTCTTAAGGACATCTTCTGAGGATTAAAAAACTGAGTCATCTAAACCATTTGCAACTTGCCTTTAAAAAAATCTTTTTTTTTATTATTAAATCATGTTTATATGACTCTATGATGTCTTGTCATAGTGGATGCTTTCCAGATTGTTGTTGCCAGATTGTGTCACTATCCTCTTTTGTGAGGATGTCAGTGGCTGAGCTTTAGGAGAGAAATTCGCCAGTCTGAATCATACATGCCAAACAATTAATCTCTATTCGAGCGGCGACATGGAGAAGTCTTAGCCAAACAGTGAACGTTTTCTGAAGAGGGGTCGCGACCTCTGCAGATACAATAAGTGAGTTGACAACAATAACAGACTGACAGCTAACACGACACACATTGTGGAGGCAAGGCATGACTGTGCAGGAAATGGCCCTCTCTATGTCAGCACTTGCTCCCAGAAACAATACCAACCAGTTCTGTGTGACAGTTTACGTCATGGCTGGCGAACCAATAAAGTGTGCAGGGAATTTTCGAGCAACCAAATAGAGGCAGATGGAGCATAAAGAATAACCAAAGGCAAATGACCAGTCCATCTAAAATGGAACACATTAAACATCTGTGTGGTTTCCTTTCTTTTTGTTTTTTTACCGCACGTTTTGTTCTTTTTCTGCAAAGTTCTTTCTCACACACAACTGCACACATAACAACAATAATCCAACCTGCGCATTCCCAAGAGTTGGGTTCAGTAGTTAAGTAACTAATTTGCATGTCTACAAATTAGACGACGAGAATGTATTAATGTTACGATCAGTATTTGTCCGCAGTACTAACAAAATATTCGTAAGCAACATATTTTATCTCATAAAAAGGTGAAAGATTCGCTTTAAATACCATTTGATATCACAAATTAGTAAAACTTTGTTCTCTTTGTCCAGTAAAGCACTTGAGACTGTGTATGTGTACAAAATGGCTGAAAATCGAGTCACTGATGATGCTACAGTACATATGCCTCTTTGTATCAAATATTAGTATTGTTGAAATTGCACCATAATCTAGTTTAGCCTGGTGGTGGGCTGATATTTGGGTACCAGTGCCGTCTGCGCAGCTACACAGAATGTTCAAACACTGTTCTCCCACCACAAATTTACCTCTTGTTTATAATCTTTTCTGTTCGATACCGCTGAGGCAGATGGAGGATGAATGCACTGAAGACAACAAACACACTGAAGATGAACTAGAGATAAACAACAACGGCAGCAACATTACAAACACAGAAAGCACCTACATGGAGTCTGATTCCATCAATTATAAGAGCTTGATTGAGATTTAATTCAAAGCTGGGGTTTAATTGCTAATATCAAAGCATAATTAAGCTGATAAATCATGACTGATCTTATTGAATTAGGGATTGAAATAGCGGAGAACCTGCAAATTGTCTATGTCAGCTAAATAAGTGTTCTTAATTGGCCTACAAGTTTGCTTCAGATACTAATGAAGAAATTTTCATCCCCCAAAAAGTGTTTTGAAATAAAAGTCTTCATATGCAGTCGTTTATTCAGTACTATAGCTGTGTGTCTTGTTCAACTTGGAAATTCAACTTGAACCTCAAATAGAATATTTACATAAGTGGCAACAAAGTAAACACAGAATCTCAAATGTCTCTCTGTATATGGGTAAAAAGGCAGCTTATGTGCCCTTCTTTAAGCTCGGTTTATGCAGTATATTGTAAAAATAGTGACTGAAGAGAGGAGTGGATGGAGACGCAGACTTCCTTAGAGAGAGAGATTGTGAAAGACAGAGAGCATACAGTGATAGCAAAACCAAGTGCACACAAACACCAGCATGAGCACTTGGATGGGTCCTAATATCTCCCCATTCTATCACCCTATGCACACACACTCCACACAGACACTCTCTCTCTCTCTCTCTCAGACTGCATCTGCGGAGCTAGTGGCTGTAGTTAGAATTGAAATATTTCGGCGTGTGTCAGAAGCATGCAGAATGGTAATTATGACAGATCTGATTAAGCGGGCGGTCGGTGACTCGGGCTGCAGGTGCGACCTTGTGCATTCCTGCGTGTGTAAATAAAATTAATTACAAGCGTAGGGGCGCATGCGCATGACATCAGCAGCGCACAGGGGGACTCACGGGGCACCCTAATGGAATATTTTCCCGGAGTCTAATAGCACAGTTGAGTGACTTGAGGTAGTGGGGGATCATTAAAAGCGCTTTTCAGTATTTGCCTGCCTGATCAGATTAGCGAGAATGGGCCTCCAGAACAAACCCCTGTGTGGTCTGTCAGGAGAGTGGAGACAGTGGGAGAGGGTTAGCTAGCTAACATTTGCAGGAAGAAAAGCACCAGCAAAATACTGTGCCTGTCACTGAGACAAGGTACCATCTGCTAACAGGCTAGCAAAGTGTACGGACCGAAATAAGGTTAGGCACAAAAGCATTGGATATACACTGGTTAGGAGACTGATTCACTGAGAAACACACCTATTCAAGAATTATAGTTTAGTTAACTAGTAAACACCTGCTCCACAGTGGAAAAGATTTGTCATATTAATACTCTAGAGGTGACAGAGCAGACAATTTGGAGTCTGACAGTCAGGCGAATCCTAGTTTGGACTGCAGGGGTGGGAGGTAAGCGGAGGAAAGTGAGTCGTGCAATTGGAGACAGATGGGGTGAGAGGTGGCATGTAAGGCGTAGAGAGTGAGGAGATGGCAGGAGAGACACAAAGTGCTCTGGGCATGCTCAGTGAGACCCCATGCTCCTGCTAAGAAGCGGAGGTTTGATGAAACAGGCAGTGGAGGAAACAGGCTGGTGGGAATTCCACTGTCCATTAAACAATAAGAGAAGGCTCATTTCAGAGGAAGACTTAACTGTTTGCAAGATAATTCATTCGCTAAATTAATTATTCAGACAGCTGGTCTCAGTTCAAGGTAATGTCTTCCCCCAATAATGAGAGGATCTGGCCTAGCCTGTTTCCATAGCAACCTAATAACCAAGCAGAGCGCAGGAGATAAATAAATAAATCAATTAATAAACAGTCACGGCCCTTTTAGATCCCTGGGGTTGTATTATGCCGCTCTGATCTGCCTAATTTGAGGAGAGAGTGGTGTGGGAACTGTGAGTCCTGAGTAAAAAGCGATGCCTTGATGCCTTCCCTGCAGCACAGAGAAGTAAAACTTATGAGTAGTGGTGCAAAAATTTCACCCGTGCGGATGACGCATAGCACCAATACATTAAGACATATCTGATGACATCTTCTGCCATTAATTTTAACCATCTTAGCATGTTATTTAACACCATTTTGTACACAACTCTACATGCAAAACCACGACTTGTAGCGTGTTGACCTCAAGTGCTCCTCAGAAACAGACAAACCTCTGAGCGGTCACGATCTGAAACGAACATACCCAAAGAATTAGCATCACCTCTTGTTAAGCAGCCATTGGATGGAGCGGAGTGATACAGGCTGTATGTGTGTGTGATGGGTGTGTCTGTGTGTCTTTGGTTTGGTCTGGTTGGGTGGGTCATGTGCTAAATATCTGAGATTAAGACAGAGAAAAGATGAAAAAACATGTACGACCACTGAACAGATTCCACCCGTAACAGGAAATTAGTCATTTTCAAAACATGGAGGAAGCAGTTCCAGTTATTCTGTCACCCTCCCTTCCTACTCATATCAGTGTCCCCACCCACAACCACCCACCTCCACCCACTCCCCCACCTCTCCAGACCAACGAGGCACTCACTCCACCACCACCACCCCTCCTCGCCATCATCACCCCCCACCCTCCACTCCAGGGACTGCCGTGCCAGGCGGGTGCAGGGTGACAGATGGCATACACCAACTCCCCCCGCCCCGCTCTCCCCTCTCCCCCCTACTGCACCAGCCCCCCTGCCCGGCCCCGGTGGCGCAGCGGACCAGATCAGTACCATTCTGTCTCATTAAGAGCCTGGCTGCGTGCGCTCTTCCAGGGAGAATGAGCAAGTGAAGAAGAGAGACAGAGAGAGAAAGAGACATGGGGAGGGGAGGCGGTGTGTTGGCAGTGACTGCGTTCTGTACTCTACTGGTCATTGAGGTGCCGGGCTTTGAGGCCTTGATGTGGGGCTCAGGCACTGTTTTATGACAGCAGGACTCTGATTCCATCCGTTGCAATTCCTCTCAGAATGCAGGATGCTTCGACATAAAGTTGTCAAAGGAATGCCCGAGCAGCTCCACCGCGCCTCAGCTAACCTCCCATCGCTCAACCAAACATTAGCACGCCCTCTCTGCCAGCTAGCCAACACAGAAAGCCTCCCTGTGCGTGAATGAGAACAAAAGCACTAGCTTGCTGAATAGTGCTCTGGTCCTACTAGGCAGTTAGCCAATGTTGACATCAACTCCAGGCTATCAGATCATAGCTTGCACCTCTGCAGGCTAAAAGCAGAAATGGGCATTTGGCGAATATAATAGCTACTTCTGGCAGTGACAACAGATCTGAACCAGTAACTTATGATTGTTTTTTCTCAAGTCTGACATCTCCTGAAGCTAAATGGAGACAGGCATTCTTGGAGCATTAATCAGACTGAATCATTGAGGAATGGATGGATGAATAATGATTCTGATTTTATCAAAATAATAGCCACGCTCTAATAAATCATATCGGCTGCATGGATTACTTAAAAAATGTATGCTCAGACTTGAAGTGAATGGCGACCATTAATCCGATAGAGTAATATGGCTTGGGGTTAGAGTTACTGCTCTATAGTTACTACTCTGAATATGTGGCAGTAAAAGTGTGATTGAAATGCAACATTGAATATGTGAGAGGAGGGGTGGGAGGTGGGGCAGTTAAGGGCTGGCAGAGGCCTGCTGTGGTTATGAGCCCTAAGAGAGGACAGGATGGCTGCGTTCCAGGAACCCCCCAAACACACATACACACTCCGACAGACACAAACACACACATTGAAATGAGCCTGCACATAAACCTATATTTGATGCACAGCACAATGACACATCTATATATAGTATATACATACACCTAAGCATATACTCAGTGGAGCATACACCAATCAGTTAACTCCTGTTTACTGCTTTTCTACTCTGGGGACCACTGCTGCCAGTGACCTCCTTCAAATCCACATCTCTCTTACATCTCTCCCCTCAGTCTCCCTCTTTTCTAAGCTGTATAATCTGTCTCTCTGAGAATGAGGCAGGTACACTACGCACAAATGCTAAACACACTGAGAAACACTACATGATGCACACACACCCACGCCCATACGGGAGCCATACCAAATAGATCCTGGTCACCTGATCCTGTGCTTGCGTAAGCATGCTGGGAAATCCTAAGCTGAGCTGAAGAGGCAGAGGTTGAACTGCACACCGAGCTGACAGGACAGCGCCAGCCTCTGTGATGAGGCCTCTTCCCCACCCTCCCCCCACAATTATTTTCCTGGACCCCATATGGGCATCCTGCCAGTCCAGCCCATCCTCCATCCTCATCACCAGCCACATCCACACTACACTCCCGAGCTCAGTACCAGCAGTCTCTGCTGGCATAGTACTCTACCCAAGGCTTAGATGGTGGTTATTTTCTTCCTGTAAGGCTGCAACCGTCTCTGGACCTAAGCCTTTGTAACAATGCTCGATATTTCATTTAAATATACATTTTGCTATTCTTCCTTGCAGACTGATTCAAACTATAATTAGCTCATGAACAATTAACACTGATGTACTAAGCATTCAGTATCCTAGAGAAAATTTCCTTTTACTGACAAAAAATCTCTAGTCACATGAAGTGATGATTTCTTTGGTGCCAGCACCAACAACTACCATGAGTAGCAATTTCTAGTGTATCTGTATGTGTCTATTTTTACCTCCTCGATACTCATACAGCTTCTACACATATGGATTTTTGAAGGACAATTGTTTTTTGTTGGGAGCATGTGTGAATACAGGATGGATTTAATATTCTGGATTTTTTTCTGGATGTTTCTAAAATAAAACAAGTGAATTCTTACAACAGGTACCTCAGCATCACATCATCTACTTGAGACTGTTACACAATGTATGTAATTTTAAGGATAGTAGATGATTTATCAATACAAAAGTGACATATTCAAATAGCTTATTTTGTTTGACCAACAGTCCAAAAATCCAAACATATCCAATTTGCAATGATAAAAGCAGCACATACTGACATTTAAGAAGCTGGAACCAGATTTTCTGCTTGTAAAGTGATTTGAGCGATTAACTGATTAGAGAAATAGCTTCCAATTACTTTTCAGTCAATCTAAGTAATCAATTATTCGATGAATTGTTGCAGCTCTACTGCTATCTACATAAAATCAACACAGAGATTCTATGACTTCTATGTAGGGAAAGGGCAAACGACACAACACTGAATGAAAAGACATTTCCACATGTTGTTGGACTAACATGAATTCTGCGAAGTAAAATCAAAAATGCTCAACAATTCTCTGCCCACAGCATAAAACCGAATAAGTAATAAGTAACTACAACCTCAGTTCACTTTAAATAAAAAAGAAAGAAGACTAATGCTGGATTTTAGAAGATTTGTGAGGAAACGGCAACTGAAAACTGGGTGCTAGTCTCTGATTTTTAGGGTTCATGGGTCCTGATGGGGAGGAGCAGCCGCTGGCCTGGCGGTGCCGGTAGATGTGGCAATGCCGGCTGGGTAGTAAGGGGGGAGACCAGCTGCCCGGGGAGCGCCCATTACGAGATGGAGCCAGAGATAAGTGCTCTCCCAGGCCCCCTTTCACAGGCATAATTAGCACACTTCTTATCTGCTGCTCAATTCACATTCACACCCGCCCGCCATGAATGGAACGTGAAAGAGAGGCAGAAATCGGGGGAACGGGAGAGGTAGAGGGGGCAAGACAGAAAGATGGGAGGGAGGTGGAGAAGGCACGGTGGAAACCTGTTCCCAGACAAACCTTCATTTGAGAAGAGAGACATGTTCGAGTTAATGCTGCGACCGCCTCGTTCTCCCCCTTTCTCTTTCTCCATCCTTCCAAGGAGTCTTTGAACTCCTTAACAAAAACAGTGGTTTGTGCATCAAACTGCAATTTGGTAAAACAAAGCTATCTGAGGGTATAATCATCCTAATCAGCAAGAAAAAAATAAAGCCTTTGCAGATATTTCTAGATTATTCCGCCCTTGGTGATCTATTTCTCCCCCAATCTTCTTCATCAAGCACAATTGTGGAAATCTTTCCAACTCTGCCTCCAACAGACATGTGAAAACCTTTAATAATAACTCCTTAGCGCTACATTTTCAAATTGCTTTTAATAAAGAGTTAAACTGGTGCTGTTTTCCCTTTTTTTCCCTCTGTTTCCAACACACACAAGCTTGTATTGTGTGAGCTCCCTGCTCTCTGGGAGCAGATAACAGGGGCCCCCATCGCCTTACTGAGCAGAGCTAATATAAACAGGTTTGTTTGGTGTTGAAACAGTGTCGACTGCTAAACTCCAAACCCGCTATAAAGAAGACATGTGTCATTACGTTGATAAATCACCACAGTGAGTTTTGTTTCCACTTCTTTTCCTTTAACTGTTTGAATATCATGATGTTATGCACATTTATTGTTGAATATTTTATGATCTTTTCGATGTTCTTGGTGTAGAATGATGCGTGAGTGTCAGTAGAAGAATATCAACAATTTAACAGCACTAGATGCCAGATAAAGGAAAGAACACTTCTTTAGTGTTGTATGTAGCTGAACCTTGAACTAAAATGGTCAATTGGATTTTCTGGAAGAAGACAAAAAGCTGATGACAGAAACACCAAAAAGGTTTGATATATTTGTAAACCTTATGTTTTAACTGAGGTGTTTATTGTGTGTCTGGGTACCTGGCTCTTGGAGGCAGCCACCTTGGCGAACAGAGCCTGGGAAACTTTGGCCCTCTTCATCTCTTGCTGGATCTCGTCATAGATGGTAGAGTTGATGTTGAGGATGCAGCTCTCTGTCTTGCCATTCCACTCGCTGGGCAGAGGTGAAGGTTTCACCTGTTAAAGAGTGAAAATGAAGAAAACAACAATTATTATACATACGTTTTTGCACTTTTTCCATTTAAAACTTGTAATTTGTCCGATATTGAATTCTCCTTGGTATGCTTTAGCTCGTGTGCAAGGAGTGTGTCACTGTACTTTACGGTACCTTTTTAGATATTATCAGAGTTATGTGTGACTAGTAGATACTTCATATCTGTGTGTGTTATGTACCAAATTAGGCTTAAAGACACACATACAAATGCTCTATTCAACCAGAATCTAGTTATCAACATTAGATGTAACTGAAGTCTACTATTTTATATATATCTTTGACAATATTTCAAACAAAAATTCAAATATCAACCTTGAAAGATAAATTCACATGTTGATCCTATTAATGTTTCCTGCTTCACAAACATGTAAATAGCATACAGAATTGCATGTTGGGAGTTGATAAGCTCCAGAATATGTATGGTCTATAAATGTTTGAGTTCGGAGTGGTGGTAGTGGTAGTAGAGTGGTGAAGGGGTGGAATTATATGCTCACAGGGGAAATGCCAACAGGGATTCGGGGATTCCAGTCCTCAGGCCTTACGCTGTTACAGTCTTCCCTCCGGGGCTGTGGTATCGGGAACACAACACAACCGTATTTGTTCAGACTCACATGAGGAAAAATAAAGACGAATCTTGGCTAAACACAAAAGCTCATGCACGCATCCACCTCACACGCACCCGTCTAGATTACAACCATGCACAGCACCGGTGTTACTTTGCTCAAAATATGTGTTGGATGAAATGTTATTATCCTTATGTCAAGCTGGTGATTAAAAAATAAATGCAAGTCAAATGAAATCAAATCATCTTCATTCAGTGGCTTGTTGCATCTTGACAAAAATCCTTTGACAAGGTAACAAGTATCCTAATAAAAGCATTACCCAGGAACCATTACCATATGAATCATTCCATACGAGCCCTTTTAAAAGGAGACATCGACAGAGCCGGGTATGAGTACAAGTACGTGGTATGCAAATAAACCGTAATAACAGCTACTAACTCATGGTAGAGTCTGAGATCAAAAAACATATATATTCAAGTATTTGTCTAGACACCTAATACGAGCCCCTTAATGTGTTAAAAACAATCATATAATCCTAAAATTTGTGGTGGAACTGGAATGTCGGGAGGATTTCTGGACTCTTTCATCCTGTTTTACGACAGCTCGACATGGGCTTGTCAGTCTGAGCGGTAGGTTACCATGTCAAGCTAATTGTTAAGGCCGGGACGTGCACTAACTGGCTTAAGGGGAGTTGAGCCGAGCCATCAGTACACGTGAGAGAAACATACCTCTGCATCTGTTTTTATGAGGCCAATAAAAACCCTCCTCTGTCTCTGGCTCAATTGCCACCCTCGCTGATTTATGTGCTTAAATTCACACCGCATTGCTCCATAGGAGAGGCTGGCAGATGGCCAGGTGTATGAGTATGCTAACGTGTGTGTGTGTGAGAACTGTCTTGTGTATGAACAGGTCTACATGATTAATGTTAATGGGTTAAAGTCATACAGGTGAAGTACATTAGGCCTCAAGATATTGTACTTAAGTGCCAACAGTGTTCTGAGTAATGTGAAAACAAAAAACCACAAACCAGAGGCTTTGAGTTTTTGATCATGTTTGAAATAATTGCAGATTGTATGTCATGTAGTACTGTTTATTGTTCAGCTCAAAAATTAATTTCTGTTTTGTTATGTATCTGTGCAAATCTGTAAGCTGGTCTCAGATATACTAAAAAGCCCCCCGTACATTGTTTCTGTAAGGAAATGGATCACTGAGCTCTAATCCACCTGATTTGATTATTGAAAACATAAAAAATCATAGTTCAAAATCAAAAACATCTCTGCTGCTGGGATGTTAATAAAAACATTAACAATAGGTGTTTCTTGTGCAAAGCTCCACTCCATGACTTTGAATCTCTGTCCTGCACTAACACAACCTCTGATTGTAAAGATGAGCTGTGAACTGCAAAGTGGCTCTGCCTAAGTTCAGCACCGCTGCTTCACAATGACACTCTTTCCTTTTAGTTTTTTAAGGACAACAACTGTGGGGGAGCCTCCATTTTGGACTTGGGTGGGCCTGGGCTTCTTTCTATCCTTCTCACCTAAATAAAAGCCAAGTCCTCACCAAGGACAGGACAGAGGAGGCCTTTGTCCGCCCCTCTCACCTCCTAGATGCAGCTGACCGCACTTCAAATGGGCTTAAGTGGTAGAAAGTTGCCACATACCTTTCAAATGAGGGACACAGATTTGCAGTAAGGGTACAAAGTTGTGCTGTGGTACACAGTGATTTTGAAAGAGGGACTGACTAAATGATGTTTGATCTTTTACAGAGCTTGTCATCACTGAGTGAGCTTTATTTTTGAAATGGGAGGGCTGTTAATGCTGCCTAATGCATGGTAAAAGGTCAAAATTAGCACAAAAAATTATCCATCATTTGTGCACCATTCTCACCTGTGTGGTGAGGGTGGGGAGGATGTAGAACTCATTTACATGCAGGGAGAATGTAAAGTATGTTTCTCCAGTGTGAATGTTGACAGAATGAATTGGAATTTATTTATTCCACATGTTTCCAGACAGGTTGCAGCCTGATACAATGGAGGGGAATGTGAGGCGTGTAACAAAACAATGTGCTAGGGTGGTGCTTGCATGCATACTTGCTGCTGTCATATGTAAACAGAGTGCTCTAATGAGTGCAGGAGTGTGTCTGCATTTGTACAGTATTAAATGTCTTGTCTTGAAGTGCCCAGCTCAACAGTTCACAGGACTACATTTAATCACATATGTTGTTGTATGACCACATATGCCCACATATGAGCCACTGTTATTCCACTTAGATGCTTTCTAAACTACAAATGCACTTTTGCTCCAAAATGTTACTCTTTTCAGCCACTGGAACTTCAGAGAACTCTTGATTTTATTTCAGAATATTATATTTGAAAGTCTTGTTCATTATACAAACATTTCTTTGAAGCAGAGTTGCTCTGAAGGGAGAAGTTATCTCATTAACCCTGAATGGGCAGAGCGAACAACACAAATTTTCATAGCACAAGTTAGCAAGCTGAACTTGAATTTTGAACATAATGACCCAGGTGGGTAACAAGACACTGGATGATTTTGCAGAAGTGGTTTATTTAGCAATACTGGTGCAAAACAAGAGTGCTTGGGATTTGGTGAACTGACCGGACTCCTGTTCCCCAGACTTGGATTTTGCTTTGCTTCTCTGGTCTGCATGAAGCCCACAAGAACTATGATTGATCGTCTTTGGCTACTACCAGAGTCTCATGGGATCAGGTTGGGTACCCGAGGGTAACCTGCAAATAGTGATGTGTGTGTGACTGCCTACCACACAACTTTTCACCCTTAAGTTCACGTCTGGCTGAGTGAAGGCTAGCTGTTAGCGGCTCAAAATGGGTAAACTGAAGGCAAAAACAGCCAGTGGTAAATGTAAAACTGTGGACAAGACTGTGAAAATAACGTTATCAATGGGGCTTTGCTGCTCGTAGAGCAGCCAAAAAGTATTAGCCTTTGATAGCCACAAGCTAGGCACCTTGTTGCTGTGGAAACTCATCAGCAGCAGCTGCAGAAGCACAGGTGCTGTGTCAATCAACAAATACTTTCCCAAGAACAGAAGACAGGGAGGCCACAACCCAGTTAGTGGTTAAATTTGTGTGCTGGAACGGCAGATTGTTTGAAGCCATGTATGGTGATGGATTCATCACACTGGCACGAGGCTTAATTGACATTGTTGCCCGAGCTAGCCGTGTGGAGACTTTTGCCTGATCTGACAACTGTATCACGCAGACTGACAAATGCGGAGAGGACATTCACCAAAGCATCATTCCTAAACTGAGAATGCAGCTGACTGAAAGCAACAGAGGAGTCACTCTGGATATGTGGACAGATGATTACCGCAAAATCGGTTATCTTTGTGTCACGTTGCATTACACCAACACCAAGTGGGAGCTGACTGAGCGAGTGATTTCCACATCTTAATGGGACCCTACACAAAAAATGGCAGA
Source organism: Lates japonicus (assembly GCA_033238685.1). NCBI lineage: Eukaryota > Metazoa > Chordata > Actinopteri > Centropomidae > Lates > Lates japonicus. The sequence continues at coordinate 2,485,911 of BRZM01000016.1, forward strand.
TAGCCTCGGATCAGCCAACATGCAAACCCTGCGTCCAAACTGGTGTATGTGACTGACAGAGGTACAAACAACACAGTCCTTCTCACTGTCGCCACAAGACAAGTTTGTATTGAATGATCTAAAAAAATTCTAGTTCTTCTCTCTGTGATTGTTGTCCTCTTTCAGAAAGCAAATAAAACAATGAAAACATGATTACTTTAGGTGCATAAAATACACCTGTCTTATACTGCATGATATATTCAGCTGTAGCAGCAGTGCTACAGCAATTGATCGGTCAAACCATAAATCAGTTTCTCTGCTGTAAGCATCTACAGCAGTAGCACCAGAAAACCTCGATGGAGAAGTATAAATCTGTCTTCATCCCCTGATTTTTATATTCTAATGTCATTGTGAACATACATCTTTGTGCATTAAGTTGTACTCCAATTTGTATTTTTCCGTCCATGGATAAGCTCTGCCTCTAAGAAATGTTTGTAAAAATAAAACTTAGGTCTACTAATTATATCCTACAGAGTAAAATTTGAAGTTACATTATGCTATCTAGAAAGTAAATGCAGAATAATCGATGGAATACATGCACAGAGAGGAATAAAGCATCTGGTACCTGTACAGGTCGGCTGGGTGGAGTGCTGATGAGTGGAGCGGAGCCCATAGCAGATGCGGCCGTCAGGCTGCGCTCCCTCTCCTCCTGATAGATGCGGTCACGCTCAGCCTCTGGCAGCTGCAGGAAGTTCTGCATGGCACGCAGGTTGACCAGCAGCGACTGGGATGCTGTTTTAGGGTCTTCTTCCTTGCGTAGGATCTCAGACAGCAAACCCTACGTGATGGAGGAGAGGAGGAGAAACCAAAGACAGTTGGTGAGATGGAGATGAGGTGATGGAACAGTAGAGGGAGAAAGAATTGAGAAAGAGAAAACCAGAGAGTGAAAGAGTTGGGTGATGGAGGTCAGAGAGGCAAAACTAGGAGAATAATCACATTAGAGGATTCTTAAATAAGACAGCTAAAGAGAGTCATAAGTGTAAATGGAAACTCTAATGACACTGCAGATGTGACGCTCTTACACCCACTTAAACTGTAAACTAATACAGCCTTTTAGAGACTCAATATTTAGGCCACAGTTTTTTTTTTTACTCTGCGTTTCTGTAGAGGCAGGTGGAATCACAGGCTTTTCCTGTGTGTCTAGTTTTCTTTACAGATAGCAGTCACTCTTAGCTTTCCATCTTCAATGTTGTAAAATCATTTCAACAAAGAAAACTTTGTGTTCTCTCCTCCTCAAAGTAAAAAAATATATAATTCTGTTCCGTCACTTCATCAGTGATCATTATTGAATGACAAAACGATGTCATTGAAACTTTTGTGCGGCCTTTGAACTCACTACACTTGGTTGATGTGATTTCGCAGATCTTGGACATATTCTCAGAGCCGTATGTTGCACTGGATAAGAGCCGCAGCCACTCGCCTGAAATGTGAAAGTCTTGTACGGCGGGCAATCAGTGTATCCTCTGTTTACTTCTCAATAGCGCTCAATTCCATCATTATGAGACGGCGATGACTCCATTATCAGAGACGTGTGATTGGGCCTTTTCATCAGCTCTTGGCCACACACTGTGCAAACCATCGCTCTGCTTCTCTCACCATCAATAGGTGTGATTTGGTAATAAAACAAGGTGATGGAAAAAACATGCTCATGCTTTTATTTTTTTTAATTTTTTTATTTTTTTGAGCATGCAAGTCCTCTTGGGAAATGAGTTACGCTGCAAATATGTGCTCAGTGTCGCTTGTCTTACTATTAAATGTATGCAACTATATATGTGTCATGCTTAAATAGGTAGGGCCGTGGTATCCAGACAAGTGTGGACAGATTCCTCTACGCAATCAGACTCAGTGACATTTTTTATGGTGAGGGAGACTGTGCGATTGATGTGCACAAGTATTCAGTGGGTAGATTAGGGGCATGTCTCTTTTATGGTTGTACTGTGCGTCTGTCTGTCGGTGTCTGCATTCTTGAGTGTGTGCATGCTTATCAGTTTTCACCATCAACCCATGCTGTCTATCTCTTTGGTCAATCAGTTTCCTCTCCCAAAGAAAACCAAAAAAAGAAAAGAAAAAAAGAAAACCTCAGTTCCTCCTCTCTGTCTCCTGCATTAACAGCAGCACCTTCATGTCATTACTCGCCAACCCCCACTCCAACACCTTCTTGCCGCCCCTTTCCTTTTATTAACACAGGCTTATGGAAAAAAACACACACGGCTAATAAATAATCCTCCAAAGGCAAACTCTCCAACGGCACATTGGGCTAATTCCTCATATCAGCCACAGATAAGACTCTGTTTGTGTGGGAGCTTGCCAATCTGTACAAAAACACCACTGTCTGACTGTAGCATGCAACACACACACACACATTTGTTTTTTAGGGGGAGTTGCTGCATGTTCTAATTCTAATAGATCCTTATCAGTGTCTGTTTTTTTTCCTTTTCTCATACACAGCGACTTCAAAGCGGATGGAGTCGTAATGAGGTTTGCTGTCACCTCCTTCCAACCCCCTCTAATACACATAGTACATCTTAAGACATTATCACTGTCTTCTGTGTGTGTGTACATGTGTAAGGCCTCTGACTGTAAAGTGAAACCACAGATTTTGGCAGAGAGAGAATGCACGCCATGACCGAGTCTGGGTCTTTCACATGGCAGGCTGCCAGCTGTCTTCAAGTACAGTAGAGGTGCTAGATTACTGGAGGGGTGTATGAGAATTATGAATGAGACATAAGCTCTGGAAATAAACTGATTCAAACACCAGGCCTCTTTAATATTTCTTGGTAAAAGTGGTCCCGTGAAATTGTTTGACGACTTTATGAAGTGATTTTCCTTCGAAACAGGATGTTGGTGTGAAATCTCAGACAGTGAGGGATACACTAAGTGTTAGTTATGGAGTGAAAGGCAGTTTGGTTTAAAAAGTGGATTTGTTGAAACATTCAAGATGACATTTTTGGATGTACATTTTAGTTACACACTGTAACATGATGTGTGTTGCTGCCTGATGTGACCACCAAAGATGTATTGTTTTCCCAGAAGCAGCACTTTTCCAGGAAGTTCACTGTCCCCTTTTTATAGGATTTTAAAAGGTACTGTTTGTACTTGAAATGTTTTATTACCTTGTGAATGTCTGCGTCAGACTGAGGCATAAAATTAGAGATAAAAATGAAATTAAAATTTAATTATATTAAAAAAATAAGTTAAATCTTCAATCAACCTGAAATGATGTAGCAGATACTTTTTTAATATATAAAAAAATAATTCCTGCATTTATCATTGTCAGTTTTCAGAATTAATTTTACAATTTTTATAAATTTGATTGATATTGAAGTCCATGACAAACCTCAGTTCCACTGACGTGCAAATTATGATCTAATTTGGTTAAATCTGAGAATACTCAGTCTCAACCGGCTGCCAAACCAGAGCTTCTTCATCGAAAGGAGCATGAAGGAGAATTAAAAATCAAATTGATATAAAGATATAAAGATGGAGATGGCAATTTTTACTACTGACAGTAATTTTAGTTTTTTACTTTTTTGTTACAAAACTTCCTTTATTCTAGCCCATCTGTCTCCCCTCCTCACCTGGGTTCTGTTGAAGGCCACACGGGCAAAGACAGCCTGTGAGATGCCAGCCCGCTTCAGCTCGTCCCTCACCCACTGGTAAATCTCGGAGGACACCTCTGTGTTTGATGCCACCTGTGGCTCCAGGGGCTTGGTGTGGGAGGTGCGGTTGACAGGTGGGTGGTTGAGGTACTGCTGCGACAGGGACTGCTGCGCCAGCAGCCGGTTCACTGCATACTGCTGGTTGAGGATCTGTGCCATCACGAGCTGCTGGTTGACCAGCTGGGGGCTAATGGGCGTGGACACCAGGCCCGGGTGGTGCAGACCAGGGAGCTGGGGCTGCCGGCCTCCTGTTTGACCACCGTGTGATGGTGGAGCGTGAGGCAGCGGCGGCACTGGCGAGGAAGGGGTCTGCTCTGCTGTGCTCCCGGGGATAGGCTGCTGCTGCTGGGAGAAGCCCAGGTGATTGTGGTTGTGGTTAGAGCCGGGTGGGGAGAGGTCAGACAGGCCGTCCATCTCAGCTGGAAGAGGGGGGAGAAAGATGAGGAAAGAGGGGAGATAGAGGAAGAGATAGGAAAAATGACAAGGTCAATTATTGGTTTCACGTGTAGCTTAAAGATCACAAAGAAAACACAGAGAGTAGAATTATAGAAGATAGGGAAAAAGTGCTTGAGAATCTGAAAAAAGTTCAACTTTAATCACAAAACCATAGCCATCAGTTTAATAGCCATAGTCTCTAATCAGAGGAAAAGAAACAGATCTCCTCTGTATCAGATCAAACTTTAGCCTGTTTACTTTCTATGGGAAGAGGATATGTTTTTGCAGGAAACATGTATTCATATCCAGAACCCCAAACAGCTAACAAAAAGATACAGGAGTTTAGTGTCTTTTCCCTAACCAGTGCCCCTCACAGGCCTCTTCCTCTCTGATTGGATATGACACAGCTGATCAGCCAACGACTGGTTAAAAAAAGAAAAAGATGGAAACGCAGATAAAAGAGCTTCATTGTGTTTGACCTGTGTCTTCCACAACCCATGCCTTCAAAATTAAGTTCGTTCAGAACGTCTGTGGCCTCATCATGTGAAAAAAAAAAAAAACTTGGAGAGACAGTGGAGTGTGTGTATGTGTAAATACAGGATTAATGTGTGTCTGTGTGTGGGTGTGTGTGTGCGCCTGCGTGTGTGTATCCACAAAGGCAGAAGCAATGCTGATAAATCTGATTCTCTCTTTACATCCTTAATTCTAAAATAAGGAACACAAGCCAGCCAATATGACATTTTTAGGGGAGGGTGGTCTAAATACAAATGGAGGGAGCAGTGAATGAAAACAGGAGGAAAACATTGGAGGATACGCTCTGTAACGGCCTTGTTTGAGTGTACTAAAACTGACTTGACTTGAACTGTCTTTTTAAAAAAATCTTTTCGCAGTCATTTAATGGCATTTTAGAGATTTTTGCTGCATCTCTTGCTTTGGGAATCTTTAAGTCCATAATGGCTGCTAGGGAATATTTTAAGACAGGTTTAAATTATGTGCTTAGAGGATGAAAACAATGATTTAACATTCAAAGTACTACCCACAGAGAAGTGAATGAGCATTTAGAGCCGCTGAATGTTTTCAGGTTTCTGTCTATCTTTAAGGAATTCACATATGCTGAGGCTTTTTGCGTGCACTGTGCCGAGTGAGTGAGTGAGGGGGCAGCGTTTGAGAATTCATACGGATGGCAACATTAACACCTTAGAAGTGTGCTGCGGCCTCCACATTTCACAGCAAAGCATCGTAGAAGATTGTGAAAAGCGTAAATTGCTGTTATGGGTAAATGGGGGAGGGGAAGGGGGGTCTTCAACAAGCTGAATTTTTCAGCAGATGAAAGATTAAGTGCATGGATGTTTTCCAAAAATACCCACAATAATCGTGTGTTTGAGCTGCCTGTTTCTTAACTGTCAGCAAGCACAAAACACCCGGCCAAGACGGGTCTATTGAGCGTTTGTCGAAAACAAATGATGTGGGGGGGGGGGGAGAGAAACAAAACAAAAAATCTTGGTAATAATCACATCTCTTCCCATAATCCCTGGCATTCCCTGGCTCTGATGGTATGGCGTGCCTATTCACTCATATGTGAATGTGTGTGTTTTTTGTGTGTGTGTGAGTGTGTGTGTGCATATCCTTGCTCGCACAGACTGCTGGGGGGCATGCTCACAACACACAAACACACAGGCACACGAAGGCATTTCCATGCAAATTGAAAAGAGAAGGGGTGACAGAAGAGCATGGCAGGCCCTGGGAGAAAAAGGCTGCCACAGAAGCGGGAGTCCTCGTGTGGAATCCTGCCACAAAAGAGCCCCGGATTAAACACACAATGGGAATGGGATGTGGGCTGAGGGAGGGAGGGAGTGTGTGTGCGTTTGTGAGTGAGAGAAAGAGAGAGAGGGAATGAGAGAGACAGACATACGAAGTGACCTAACTCTCTCTCCCGTGTTGGCTTCCCTGCACTAACGTTGCCACGTCAAAAGAAGCCGACACCACATTCGCTGGCGGCCGGTAACACCACTTCAGCTGGCAGAGCGGCAGAGTAGCTTGCCAGTACCTGTGACCAGGTACTTATTCCCCTTGACTTCAGGCTCAAACTGCTTGCTAAATGCAGAGTGGTGAAGTAAATGCGGAGTCACATGTGACACCATGGCCAAAGCACAAAGGGATGACCGCGGCACTCTCTCTTCCAGCCTTCCATACTTGGCGTATCACCAGCACTTGCTCTTTCTGCCATTTGTGGCCATGTACTTACAGCAGACAGCAGCCCGTCATGAATATTGAGATTGGGGGAGTTACCACTGGTGTGTGTGGAGGGCACCTGAGGCTTGTGTGCCAAGGTTTTGTGTCTGAGGTTTGGCTAACATGACACGTGGGCTCTGAGAGTTGGTATGAATGTGTGTGAGCACATCTTGAGATGTTATCACTGCCTCTGTGTACATACACATTGTGGTTTTGTTCTTATCGGTACCTGATATCCTCCGAGAGAACATTAAAATCAACAGTTCATGCTTCTTTAGAGTCAAGAGGAAACAGCATTTAGGTGTACTTTAGTTGAAAGGGGACTTTACGTTAAGGGAGTGACCAGGATGGATGGCTTGAAAACCTGCAAATGTGTTGAGATGAGAAGGGTGAAAGTAAGGCTGGTTCCAAGCTCCAAATAGAGTATGAGCTAACCAAGTGAATAAGTCATTTTTCACTTTAATGTGACTTTAAGGTGCTGTTTGAGTTTTGGGATTTAAATTAAGAGTATAATTGAGATTCAAGCATTAACAGGAATTTAACATTGAGCATACAGTTTAGGCATTAGGAAAGGAATGTAGCTCCTCACATGTTGTTTATCTTATTGGCAAAGGGATGAAAGGTGATGAAAAAACTCACGTTATGGCAACAAAAATCTGGCCCATATAAAACAAAGTACTGAATTTTAGGGTAAAAGCTTGTTTGTTTTTTTTAATGAGATTAGGTTTAGAGCTGTAACGACTGGGGTTAAGCATGTAATGGTTAAACTTAAAGTTAGGGTAAGTCTCTGGAAAGAAAACCTAGTGTGTGTTTGTGTGTGTGCCCATGTTGCGACATACCTAGTGCATTGGCACGCGGGCTCTCGGATGACACACGTACCCAGGTAGCCCTCCAGCTGGGAGGGTTTCAGCATCACCTGCACAGTCAGATGGCAGAACCGCACATGCACACATACACACACACGCACACACACACAGCGCTGGTGTAGAGTTGTGAGGAAAAAACACAGGGTTAAAGGTTTTCTACAGTAATTCTCACCCTACAGCTAAGCAGAAATATGACATAAAACACCAAGCGCCACTAGGCCAGCACAGTGATCCCACTTTGAAGAATAAATAAATTTAAAAACAACAACAATTGTGACAGAAAATGTGTGTGGGAGTATGCAGAGAATATACAAGTACATAGGTCTAAGTAAATAATGTTCTCTCGTATGTTTGCCACTTCTAACAGAAGAAAAAAAACCAAAAACCCATCAGATAAGATATAATCACAACCGCTATTTACATGGATGCTGTGGCTTATTTTGATATAATATCTCATGTGTCATCGCTGCAAGCAGCAGCACTGGCAAATAAAAAGATTCATAGTTGGCCAAAACAATATCTTGGCATTAAACTGCATTATGAGCCTCACAACAGTGGCGGGTTGCTAATCAAACACATTAAAAAATATGTGAATTCTATCTCCAGAGAGACATGCTGGTATAGCAACCTCATTTCCTGGCGGGTCAAAAGTTTTTTTTAGATAATATAAAGCCGCGTTGTTGGGGTTGATAAGAAAATCTAATTGAATTTAGACTAAGCGGTGGCGGTTAAGTCATCATACTTTGTTCATACGACTAAAGCATTACACTTACACACAAACAAAATAAAACAGTCGGAGGCCTCAGTTTGACTCTTGCATTAGTGGTTAAAGCAATAATGGATAATCAAAGATAACTATGTGTTAACAGAGTAATCTTGAATTATTAGATAACAAGATAAAAATGTCTTCCTTCTTTTGTAGCAGGAAGACAAAAGGCAGGTGGTTAGAGAACATGTAATGGTGACTGGTGTGTATGTGTGTGTGTGAGTGTGTGTGTGCAAAGAGACAAAAGTGTGACTTCATACTTTTAACCTCGTTTCTTACCCATCATATCTTTTGTCTTCTTGAAATGTTTATACTGTTGTAAATTCCTGACATACGCCGCCCGACACATTTTGCATAGTAAGTGCTGTTGTTCACAATGGAAATCATACTCTGAAGAGAGAGATTGATTGAGAGGAGAGAGAATGAGAGGGACTTTAGATTCTCATTGTGGAAAATACCAGACATAATATTAAACTTGTGAAACATGCAGTAACACTGTAACTTGTCAAAACAAATGAATAGGGACATGGTAGAGCCAGCACTGAAAAAAAACACAGCACAAAAGTATCAGACATGCAGGAAATTTCGATCTCGTCCTCTAAAGGTAAAACAAATTAAATAAAACAAGGGTTATCTGCTTCTTTTTATCAAATGCCGTTGAGTTTGTCACAGACTTTTTTCATTTCAGTGGGTTAAATTATAAGATCAACTGAGTTCTACATCTGTTGACATCGAAACCAGGCAGAAGATATTTGCAACTAAAAGGAAGAAGATAGCGACATTGAATATCAGCATCTGGGAGTTGGGCAAGCGTAAACAGATAAACCTCTTTATTTTCAGCCCTTTATTTTACACAATCTGTTTAAGACAACAACTTCAAACTGATTGAGGGGCCGCACTGAGCATGTAAACTCCTCCGTCGCATGTGTGCTCCCATCTCTCCTTACACATTCGACTCTTTGCCCTCTCTGCATTTACTTCAACCATCCTCCTTCGTCTGAGAAAACAAAGGGTTTTTTCTCTTCAGTTTCATTAAAATGAATGTTTTAACACCTTGCTGGCCTCCGGGCGAATAGTAGGAGTTGGTGCAGAGGAAATTGTTTTGATTATTATAAATATTCAAAAGAACCAAACCATCTGTTTTCAAATTACAGGTATGCCATCTTTATCATTTCTATAATAATATATGCGCTTGGAGGATGGCGGGGGAACTTCTGGCAGAGCAGCATGATGGTGGAGCACAATGAACTGGTACAGGATGATTCTGGTTCTCTGGCTCAGCTTCTCTACCACTTTGGGCACAGGGCAGCAGCTATGCTGTCAGAAAAGTCAATCTAACTGAACTCTGACTCCTGACCTCTCTGTAAAGCTGTATGAATCGTGTGTGATGCTTAACACTTCTAACTCCACATATTCGCTTAAGAACACAACAAAAACAAATGGACTTGAGGATTCGCCGGGGCAGTCCAAAGGAAGCCGAGATGGACACAAGTTTCCTTTATCAAACTGGAACGAGGAGGGATCACTAGAGGGGTTGAACTAAACCTTCAGATCCGCTTTGACACTATTTTAACCAAAGCTTCATGTGACAGCTCTAACTACAAAAGAGTTGCTGGATGAAAAATTTCCTTTGGACTTTCGGGGCCAATAATACCCACACAAGTTACACTGACTGAAACTCTCAAAGACATTGACTGTACTGGCTGCCAGAGTCTTCAGTGCAAAGTATTAAATGCAACTAAGAGGAAACAATAGCAAGTGTTCCTTATTTTGTGTACAACCACTAATCATTATGGACGGATGTGACTCTTATCATACATGTTTTACCAGGTAGAGAGTCAGTTTGGCTCCTTTTTGTCACACTTTCGTTCAGCAGGGTTTTTGTTGTTGCTTTTTTTTTTGCAGGTCAAATAAAGCAAAGTGGGCGAGAATCACGTTGAATTGAGCTTTGTGCCAGCAAATAACGGTGCATCATGCTTGTCATGATGGAAAACGGGAGGGTGAGGAATCACATGTGGACATGCAGTATATTAAAGCAACCCTTTGCTTATATGTATTATAAGCCCTCATTCAATAAAAACCTGATAAATTGGGTTAGGGTTAAGAGTCAGAACTGCCCTTTTGATGGGTCACATTTGTATGCCCAAACAGCTCCTTATTTTGGATTTATGCAAATGATATTAGGAAATATGAAGTGCAAGTTTAACCTTCTATGGTTGATGATGATAACTCCTGTTTATTAGATCATGATATTACAAAGCCAGTGCAAATCAGAATGAATATGGTTTGCTGATTTACTGCCTTGGGAAAAAAAAGGAGATGTTTGGGATGGCGATTGGTAAAAGCAGGCACATTCCACTTTAACTCCCTAGTTCTGGAGCCAACTCCCAAGCCAGGTCAGCTGAAAACCATATATTTAAGTAAGAAGAATTCTCCTTTAAGTCAAGGGGATATTGAACTTCTCTCTCCTGTACCACCATGTTTATTTACGTATATCTAGGCTAAGGCAGCTCAGGCAACAAACAAAGAAGGCCTGCAGAGATTGGTGTGCCTCTCTCTCTCTCTTCCCATCTTTCTCTATCTCCCTCGCTCCTCTTTCCTCCATGCATCTTTGACACAGATGTTTCTAATAAGCAGCTCCTCATTAATCCAGCCTCTCCTCAATACACATCACTCTACCTCTCACAGGGGCCCTGCGTTTATGTGTGAACGAAACAGTACACACACACACACACACACACACACACACACCTATTCTCTCTCTCGCTCGCTCTCCCCACTGCTCTGTCACACACACATGCATCCACACTAAGTGAAATCAAGCAAATAACCAGAGCCTCTGCTGCCACTGCGGTGCCAGCAGGAGGACTGTGCTAGGGCTTGTCAACAGGTAACGTAACAGCCCAGCAGCTGTGTGTGTGCGTCTGCGTGTGCATGAGCATGTGTGTGAGCCTTTAGTGATAGCCATCTGCAGCGGCTTATCAGCAAGACCAGGGAAGTGGCACTGGGCTACTATCGGTCCCCAAGCATCTCTACACCCCATCATGAGGGGAGACAGGAAGAGAGAGAGAAAGCGAAGGAGAGAGTGAATGTGTGTGTGCAAGAGAGTAGTGGTGCAGCAGGCTGGTACTGTAGGCACCCAGCTGCCAGCGTTAAAGAGTGGTGCACACACTGGCAAATGCAAACACACACTAAGTACAACCCCCGCAGACAAACACACGGTGCAGCTACACAAATGCACACATGCACTCGCACATGCACGTACACAATCATACCCACACACACACATTCCAACTCAGCCTGATGTCTTGAATCAGCTGGGGAAAAAGCACATCCCATTTGCAACACTGTGCCTTGTCTCTCGCCAACATCTAACACAGCTCAATTATGGCGCATATCCACCTCAAGTGGGGTGACCATCCCCCCCCTCGGCTTCCTTCAATCTCACACACATACATGTATATGTACACACATGCATGTACACACACATACACTGGCTACAAGGTTGTGCCTATGGCAGCTGAGGTGGTGAAGGCCACACAAGTGGCATTTTGATGACTATTTGCTGCTATACGCGCAGCAACTTCTGGTGCATCAGGGGCCCAGTAAAAAGTGTGAGCAGGGGGGTAGGCAAGAAAAGAGGTGGCCGGTGGCAATGGGAAAAGAGGTAAAATTAAGATGTGTGTGGGGGATCTCATTCTTGCCATAGTTTCTGTGAACACATGGGCAAGGGTTGCTAAGCTTGGAAGCAACTGAAAAAGCCTGGTTGGATAGTTGGGCGCAGAATCAGGAGAAGTTTATTTCTCCAAAGCTATTAACTGTGAATCTTTAATGTACTTCATATGTCGTGCGTGCAGGTCAGAATCAGCTCTTCTAGCAGAGATGACAATAGCCATGACTGAATACATTTTCTCTGAGTTACCTCATGTACATGGGCCAAACACACAACATGACTCCCCACTACAAAAGATAAACTAAATGTTTGACAGGCGCCCGAGACCAAAGCATTTCTGTCTTCCACACTGCCCCTCCGGCTCTACACTCCTCTCCCTCTCTTCAGAGCCCTGTTCAGAGGTAGGCTAATTCTCTTCCTCACTCACTGTGAATCTCTCATCTGTTAACCTCTCTTTTCGGTCTGGGATGCAGCTGCAAGAATATCAAAACACTAATCCTAAAAGTTACCAATACTCGTATTCCCTCTGCAACTCCCTTTCTCCTCCCCTCCATTTCACTTCTTTGGTCAACTTAGAAACTCAGAGGACGCCCAAATGATTCCGCCCTCTCACCTTCTCATCAGACCATGCAAGCAGAAACATCACTGGTTGCAGGGCAGGAGATCCACAGGGCGTCCCTAAAATGTAACAACCAGTCTCAAAACCAATTGGAGACAAACCACTCCAGCGTTGTGCTTAATTACATGAAACCCACAGTGTGGATGTCAAAACACCATCTCTTAGCAGCCGTGTTTGAACAAAAGCGAACCTGAATACATATGAATCATCAGAGTGTGAGTAACAACAAACAAAGCTGCCAGTTTCTCACCAAATTACATTTAAAACTAGGTAAACATTCACAAATTTGCGGTATAAAAACAGAAATGGAGTAAAATTCTTAAAAATGTCCGCTGCAAAATATAACAAATATGAAGTTCATGATGGAAGCTTCTACAAATCTACCATAATGGCTGGCTACAGTTCTTGCACAACAGTAAATATAAGATCATTTAATACCATTTAGATCTGAATTTAGGACCAAGCTGGCTGTTGAAATACATACAAAGGCAATCTGGATTCAGTTATGAATATTTCAGGACCATCTTACCATCCTCCTGGAGGCTGAACAGTCACCATTAATTTAGGAACTAGTGTGTATGTGTAAATGTGTGTCTGAGGGGGAGTGTGTGTGTGTCTGTGTGTTAGATCCTCTGAGCTAGCGTGTGCTCTCTTCTGAGCCGTCTTCACATATGGACCGTAAACAGGGTGATTACCAGACCGGGCTGGGCTCCGCCTGAACGCCACCCAGGGACTCTTTACATCATCAGCGCACTGCTCATGCCCGGCTAAACACACAAACACACACTCACCTGACACACACACACCGACAGCCGCTCACACACCACATAGTGCAGGCTGAGGAGTCTCAGGTGACCATCTCTGAGGTGGCCTAGGAGGAGGCTGGCTTGTACTAGGCACACCACACACTTTTATGTATATCTAAACACACACACATGCAAAACAAATAACACTTTCTTCATCCTGTACATTGATATACGTTTCACAGCTGCAGTCAAGAAAATACACACAAACACATATCTCCTCGCAATGTAACACAAACACACTCTCAGACACACACATTAATGGCCCCTGTGAGAGATATACTGCCGTTCAGTCCATTCACTCCGAGCTGCCTGTAGCAGTATACTGACTACACCACCTGTTAATACAATATCCCAGGCTAGTGCTTTCTAATATCAACCTCAGCCGACAAAAACACAGAATATAACACCTAACATGTGACGTGCATGTCTCCTGCCTGGCCCTTAATGAAATGTTGAGGCTAAGATAATGAGAAAAGAACAAAAACAGTAGGGTCGTTTACAGGTTTGGGCCGTCTTATCAACAATAACCATACGTTCGACAACGCTTTACCCTCTGCTTTTTGGCTGCCGTTGCGCCCTGGAAATCACGTGTGTGTGTGTGTGTGTGTGTGTGTAAGAGGCGATAAAGAAAAAAAACCATGCAGCAAACAAATGACAATAGCCATTGATTTGGTTTCTGTACGTTCTCTTTCCCGCCAGTCAAACTGGGGCATTTGATAAGTAAGGATAAAAGACAGATAGGGGTGTTGCTTTGTTGTATGGTATATAGTAGCAAGAGGGTGGAGTTGGGCTTTTGTCTTTTTTTTTTTTTTTTTTAATAAGCAATTGAAACTGACACCTGTGATAGGGACGTTCTTTGTAGAGAGCTCTGATTCATGTCTTTGAGTAACTCCTTGAGGGCGTTTCTTACTGTAGAGTGGCTCCATTATCGACAGCAGGTCCTCCAGCTTAGGACAACTGTGGAGAGAGAGAGGGGAGACTGCTCTGGGTTGGGGGTTGAGGGAGGATAAGGGATGGGGAGACAAGGAGGGCAAAAAGGGAGGCAAGGGGGTGGGAGTGGGAGTAGATAGGATGCAGAGGGAAGGGGGCGAGAGAGGGTGAAGGGAGATCATGAGAAACTAATTCAGATGGAAAGAGGCGGAGATAGAAAGGAAAGCCAGCACCCTGATGGTATCTTGTGAAATGATAAAGTATACAAGCCACAATTCACAATATTTAAGTCTTTAATCTGATAGTAAGAGTTGGATATTTCCCTCATATATAAACAAAAAATTGTGATACTAATCTTTGAATCCCTAAATAAATTAGATTTATCTTTGAGGATACATAGAAGCTTAACTTGAGCAGATTATCCTGCAACATTACGCAAACTACAACACTTCCTCATCCAACATCACAGATTTTTAAAAGCTTTTGACCTAATCAGCATAAATGTGTTTTTCTAAAATGATTTGAAAAACATATGACATCAGTGCGGACTTGCAACTGTGGGTCAGTTATTTTCTATAAGTCAGATTAGTCCATAAATCCTCACATATAAGAAGCTGGAACCAGCAAATGTTAAATACTTTACTTCATAAATGACTTCAGCAATTAATGATTATCAAAACTGTTATTGATTAATTTCCTGTCAATCAACTCATTAATAAATCGACCAACCGTTTCAGGACTAATCAGTGTTCTGTTACAAATTGTGATTTGGAACCATTACTCCCCAAAACAAGGAATTATGCAAAAGGAGTTTACTTGACATTGGCGAACCCTGTTTAAAGTATATATTGATGAATTGGGCAAATCACTGGAACAATCAACAGATAGACAGAGCGGTACAGATGAGAGAGAAACCAGAGAGAAAGAGAGCAGAACACACACAGGCCCCCGCTCGTTCTTCCTGCTGCAAGCGCCCCTCCAAGACAGACAGATTTCATTTGGCGCATCAAGCAGATGCATCTAGAGAGTGCTCTGTCTCTCCCTCTCTCTCCCTCTCTCTCTGCCTGCCTCACTCTCTCCCCCTCTTTCATATTCTCCTTCTCTCTCTCTCTCTTTCTCTCTCTCCTGATTGTTCTGATTAGTTAATTACTTTATACAACACATCTGCTGGATTGATGCATGAATTATACATCAGCTGCATGTGGCGACTATTAGTTCGTGTTACTTCTACCTTCCTGGCTCGTTGTGGCTCGGCAAAACAATTTAAGGTGTTACTGGCTAGATTTCTGCGGCAGTCGGGGTGGGGGGGATTGAAGGGATGGCAGGGTGGGAGGGAGAAGGGGGAAAACAAATACAAAACAATAACAATACTGACAACAATATGCAGCAAAATCAAAATAGATTTATATATCAAATAGATTGGTTTTGTTGTTAGGTAGTGCTAGAGTCGCTAGCCGCAGGGATTCAATTCTACCTGAGAAACACTCTGGGTTCTGGGTTTTGAAAAAGAGAAATATATTTACATGGTTGGAGTGTGGAGTAACTGAACTGAGCTCTGGTGAGAACGACCAGTTTGTTGCGGATAACTTACTTGTGTGTATAAGACATATGTTGGATGTGTTTAGCATTGCCATGTAAGCTGGGTACTTTAGATTAAACCTGCCTGACATGGTAGAAGAGATGAGAGACTGAGCGAGGGGTGATGAGTGCCTATTGTGTTCGTGTGTGTGTGTGTGTGTCCATAAATCTGTCAGTTGGTGTGTTGGAAACGTTACGAGCAAGGAGATAATAGTGGAATAGAAAAGGATGCGTGCAACGGTCGAGGCTAACATCTGCTTGTACGAAAACACAGCCTCACACACACACACACTATGTGATTTTCCAGAACACATGAACTGCTCCAACCCAGCTAAAGCCTCTAGGGAGAAGGAAGTGAACCAGGAGGGAAGGAGGGAGAGACAGAGAGAGGGTGGGCAATATCCATGCATTCAGGAACTGCTTGTCTTGAAATAAACACAGCCTTCATTCTGGCTTATAGGACGCGCTCTCATCAGTGTCTATTATTATTATTATGCGCTTCATTGGCGGGGTGGTGGTGAGGTGGTGGAGTAGGGAGGAGAAGAAGGAAAGCAGAAGGAAGAGAGAGAGAGAGGAAGAGGCAGAGTGAGGTAGGAAAAAGTAGGAACAGCTCTCCAGAGGTTTGCAGAACTTGCACGAGTTGGCGTGCAGCTATTTTAAGCCTCCACACCAGCGCCACTTTCGGCTGTTTGTGTGTGTGTGTGTGTGTATGTTTGTGTCTATGAGCACATATGAGCCTGTCTGTGTCCATGTCTATAAAATGCTTGTGCTCTCACTGAGTATAAAAACTCTAGCGAAGCCTCACACCTAGTAGCATTTAGCATACAATATGGTGGTGATGGCGGGAACAGCGAGCCTACTCAGTGCAAGAAGGTTTTAACTGACAGTCTTCTTTATGATATGCTCTGTAGATTCAGAAGAAACATATTTCACTTAAAATAATGAGCAACTGGGTTGTTGGTTCTATTTCAGGTGAACCTTGTATTCATCTGCTGTGGGTCATTTTGGCAGCGCACTCTCCAGTTGCCCACCGGCTGTTTTTTTGTGAAAGAACTAGAAGTAGTGCTTGTTTAAAAAACTGTTTCTTTATTCATCACACACATTTCATTTAGGTTTTGCCAATCTCCAAAATGCACATTAGATTAAATTTAGAGCAGCTACAAAGATAAATCTTCTTAGTCATCAACTGGTGCAAGCTAAAATTTTATGCATGCAGATGATTTGGTATCACAATGTTCCAATCATAATGATTACACTGGCGATAAACCAATCGCACGCTGGGTGAAGGCAGTACTAGTGGTTTTCCAGCTTTCCTAGGAAAAAGTAAGTATGTTGTGTGTGTGTGTATGTGTCTGTGTGTGTGATAATGAAGCTATTCTCAGTATCACATGCAAAGGCACTTGAAGCAGATTGGCACCTGGGCTGCTACTGTGGCAGCCGCTAGTGTTGGGCTGAGATTAATAGCTATAACTGCGCAGCTATCTGTATAAGAAAGCAATCCAATACTGATGCATGTATGGTGGGGGTAGACTGGAGACATTTTGGATGCCTCTGTCATTTCTTACCTGTGCAGCTGGATCTTAAAGGCATTACAGTAGTGAGCAGTCCTGCAGCATATCAGCCTGTTGTCCAGGCATCTATCACGCATTATGACAGGGGGACAGGTTTCACTTCCCCACCTGAATCATGCCTGAATGATGCAATGTGCACATACTACACACACATGTACCATATGGGTGCCTTAGTTTACATGGGGAATAATTTACAGATGTGGATTTTACAAAGCACCCAAATGAACAGGTGGACAAACATAAGAACAAGAATACATCAGTGCAAAAGTTGTTTAGCATTTTAGATTTAGTTTTATCTTAAAACATTAGCTATGAATAGGCCATGGGTCGTCTCTGTTGGCATTTGGGCCTAAACACTCTATAAACTGTATTTATTGCACAAATCCAACAACCATGAATTTCCTGAGACAACAGCAACCCACACAGGAAGTGAAAAGGGAGCTGCTCACTTGGGAGAGGTGAGCTAGGATGGTGTGTGTGTGGTGTGTGTGTGTTGATGTGATGGACAGGCTATAATGAGCTGCGCTAAGAGGCACCCAGAAACATAGCCACCTCGGCCTGTGTGTGCTCCAGTGCAGTCAGACACTTTCCTCCACCTGCCCCTCCACCTACTGAGTCACTGAGTGTACATGTATATAAATATATGATATGGTGTATGTTTGTGTGTTTTACTTGCCTATATGCACAGAATGTGAATGTGCAAGTAAACATTTTAGTCAAATGGCTATGGCGTTTAGACTGTGTGGGAATGTGTGTGTGTGTGACCTTTGAGACTTGGCTCCTGTCTGGGATCAGTGTCAGGATGTGTTGCATGGCTTCAGATCTGCTGGCGGAGTCGGCTATTGTAATTCTGAATTGTGAGTGAGGCATAAAAGGTGTGTGTGTTTGAATGTGCGGCAAGTAACAGCATGTCAAGCAGCTGTAGAGAGAGGCGTTAATGAGCATTAGAAGATAAAGGAGGGGAAAGGGAGAAAAGGGTCAGACCAGGGTAGAAAATGGGAGATGATGATGAGAGTCAATGGTAGCGTCAGTGATTTTGCTGGCCTGGGCCGCTGAGCTCGCTAAGGGTAGCCCAGCGACAGCGAAGACCATCTCAAATGAGCTGGTTGAAGGCATGTCATGCGCTGGGGCGAACTCGGCGTGCCGCCCACTCCTTGCTGCTTCGAAATCATGGGTTCGTGGTGCTCGACTACACAGAACACAGGCAGCATGTTGCTGGGGACATCGAGACACAGACGCAGCAGGTGAGCTGAGAGTTCACATTTCTTCACCAATACAAGCTTTGACCTTCAGTGTTCTGCGTGTCTGCGGAGGCGAGATTAATATTTAGTGCTGATGATTGAGTTACATTGAGTTACATTGGTGTCAGGGATTATGGTGTTGACTAGATTATTGCTCAGTGGAAGTTCTGGACAGAGTTTAGACCACAAAGGCATTTCATCTTTTATGGGGCCATTCTGTCTAAACTCTCCTTCTTAGTCTCAGTGCCAAACTCCACATCAAGGTGAGGAATCAAATACTCACTGGGTGCATGATAACTTGCACAATTTCAGGGACTAATTTGTGTTGCTTCTTTTATTTAGAAATGCTCTCTTTTTGTCTTGTTATTTCCACGACCTTACTCTGAGTTTTTCAAGTATGGTTTTACCTGTAATCCAATTTTAAGTTCTTTAATAATATTAAGTTCTTTCTTACTGTCTAATGCTTTTTTTTCCCAGGCACAGACACATATTTAAGAAGATGTTGCACTATGGCCCTGCAATAACGTGTACCACGTCGTTTGTTTAATAAGAAAATCTACATGTATGGGTGCCATTTTTGCGCTTTGGTTGATTAGCGAACAAACATGACAGCCACAAAAATCCTTCAACTCATGTGTCTCTTTTTGGCACAATAAAGTGTTTATTCACTGTCAAGGTGCTGGGATCACGTGCTGGCCTTTCCTTCTGCACCACCAACCCAAATCATCTTCCCATGATGCAGCACCGTCCAAACCACCTCTGCAGGGTTTACTACTCTGTCAGTGGCTCTGCTGTTGGTGATAAGGCAATCCTTGTCCGGAACTTCTGGAGTATAGGGACCCACTGTGCAAATATCAGCCAATATGCCATTTACGCTAAAATAACATCCTATGAAATTTAAGAAAGTTTACTGGCGTGGGGGAGATTGGCCTTTTGAAATCTTAGTCTGAATAGAAAACAGCAGAAAATCGAAATTTTGTCAAAGTGTTGGTGAGGACGAGTATCTACCAAGCACTGTACTTAGTAAATCATGTAACATTTATGACTGTTGCCTACTTTTAGTATGTCTCACTCCACTGTCACTGGACTAACTACCAACATTTATTATCATGCTGATGAAAATGATTCACATTCTAATATTTTCCAATCCAGAACTTCCAGAGGTACAGAACTCTGGCAAAACAATCAATAAGCCGACAGATGCCAGGAATGTGCTGGAAAAACTACTTTTCTCCTCCTGATTTTAATAGATAAAGATCTAACAATAAAGACTGCTGTAGAGTTCATTTGGGGGATCAATACTGGCTTTGTTTAGGGAGCCCAGAGAGGGCTGCAATGAAAATATTTGAGCTCGGACTGGTACCACTGTGGGCCCTCTCTGACCTCACGTGGCGGACCGCCCGCCTCCGCCGGCTGCTTCACCCTTTGCAGGAAAAAAACCCGAGAGGAAGGAGGAGGGAGGGAGAGCAATGAGGAGGCTTGGAGGAACAAAGCGTTGTAGGAGGCCAAGAGAGCAGAGATGATGAAGGTGAAAAATTGGCTCTCTCAGCTGGAGTCGACACGTAGATTAAAGGAGCAAATAAGAGAAAGCAGCCCATCTGAGGACACTCACACAGCCACTCCAAGTTCCTGAGTCCCTCTTGCCCAAAGAAAACCAAACCAAAAAAACAAACAGAGCGAGCTTTAGCGGCCAAGTCTATTACAACTCCAAACCTGCAGGTTTTTCAAACTCATTTCAACCGCAAAACAAACAAACAACAGAAAAAAAAGCACAATCTGTAAAAAAAGGTTCATATTTTAGATAGCTCTGCCTACGTATTTTTTCACGAGGGCGACACCAGTTATATTAAAAGCTATGTCATAATCTCAAAGTAAAGGCTCCCTTTAAACAGCAATAACTCTTAAAGGTTCGAAACTTTCCTTAATAAACAAATGCGGGCGCAGGGAGGCTGCGGTTGGAGGAGCAGTGACACAGCGCTATACATACCGACTGGAATAATTCTCCACAGTGTTCTTCTAATAGCTGTCTGGGCAAATAAGTGGGAGTGTGCTGTGTATTGTGTGAGTGAGTGTGTGAGTGTGCTGAGATGACCTGACTTGTTGTAAAAAGGTTTAAGAGTTTTGCGGGGGTTGTGTGAGTGGGTGGAAGGTAGTGTGTATATAGATTGTGTGGGAGGGAGCTCTTTACATGGTTTGTTCCTCTCTTACTCATGCACAAATGCACACAAAACTTAGTTCAGTGTATTTGTTTCATAATCAGTTTAGCACAGACTGTGTTTTTTTTTTTTTTTTTGAAACTAACAATTAATTATTTTATTGATTGTTGTAAATATTCAATTAATTAATTAATAATCTTTCAGGCTTCTATGAAATTTGAGACATTCATCAGAAATTTCATCATCGATTCATCTACAGATTATTTTCTTGAATTTATTATTTCTGTCCATAAATTTGTGAAAAATTCACGACAATTTCCCCCAAAGCTGAAGGCAACACTCAAATAGTTTTGTTGTCACTTAACGGGGTCAAATATTCAGCCGTCTGTTACAACAGAAAAAAAGCAGCAAATCCTCACATTTGTAAATGTTTGGTATTTCTGCTTGAGAGCAACATTGACTGGTGAGTTAATTTACTGTAAATCAATTCGTAATTAATCAACCAACTGTTTCAACCCAATCAGGAAAAGTGACAAGTGCTCTTACAATCTCCCAACCCTCAAAGTAAAGTCTCTCCAAATTGATTGTTTTGTCAATAAACAGTGAAACCTTAAAATTTACACAATCATATCCATTGGAGAAATCAATATGTTATCCTGCCAAGATGCTGGGGGCTGAAAATATTTGACAAACCTTAAATCAAGCAAAATTGCTGCTGATTAACTTTCTTTCAATTGAGCAAATGACTAAATCAACTAATCATTCCAGTGTTGGTCAGATCCGCAGACACCTCTCCCTCACCTCTTACTCTTGTGGCAGATGTCTTCAGCAGGTGGCGGTGGGTTTGTAAGGAGACCCGGGGTTGGCGGTGCTGCCAGCCCTGGCCCGGCCCAGGGCTGCCGTTCTGCTCCAGCGGGCAACAGCGTGGGGGCCTTGGCCTCTACCATGCTGTTGACCAGCTCAGTTCTCACTTGCCAAACACGCCTGGCTGAGATGTTCCATCATTCTCAGCACCTCTGCTCCACTATCACCTGGAAGTAGAAACAGAAGAGATGATTCAGCTGTCAGCGGAGATGTGTGTGACATAAAACACAAGAATGAACAGCTGAAATGTGATGCGAGGGGCTCAATGAATACAAAAATATTTTGTGTAGATGCTCGTGACATGTGAAGACGTGAAGGGACGTTTTTATGGAGCAAAAAAAAAGTCCTTTAAGTAGTGGACCTCTGAACAGACCCATTCGACATTAACTGTCAATTAAGCTTCAGCT
Organism: Lates japonicus; assembly: GCA_033238685.1. NCBI lineage: Eukaryota > Metazoa > Chordata > Actinopteri > Centropomidae > Lates > Lates japonicus. The sequence goes on from BRZM01000016.1 coordinate 2,507,753, forward strand.
AATGACAACTCTCGGGCCCGCAGTGGCGTTTAGTGCCACTGTAATGTTCCCATTTTTCAGCACGCATGTATTATGTATGGGTGTCCATGGGAATTCCCATGCGAGAGGGGTGCAAACAAGCCCCGGTTTAGTGCAAAACACATTAATTTGCTCGGAGATTCCACTTGAATGAATACAGTGCAGTTCAAGGAACAAGAGTTGTACTGCGGGCGCGCACGCAGAGGGGAAACTAACGTTAATTCAGCTTCCTGAGTCACCGTGTGGCTTCACATTCATGGCAGCTCGGAAGGAAGGCCATAAGCGTCATTTTCGCACTGACAGGCGCATACACACACCGCTCACACACAAAATCAGTTACCACGACTTTACAGGTGTGAACTTTATTTTAGATTTGCATGTGCGAAGAGAGATATTCATGGCATGCAATAAGTTTACAACTTTGGGATGGGGGCGTGAAAAAGAAGCTTCTGAGAAACTTCAGAACAGACGTTGTGACTCATGAGTTGATCATCAAAAGTTAAAGTGGGGAAAGAAGGCGAGAGGAAAACAGAGGAAGGAAAGATGGAGTCTCTACGAAACATACTTCACCCACAGGTGCTTTAGTGCACAGATAGAAAGCCACTGACTGAGGCTGAAGCTGACAGTGTCATTATTTGAGCTCAAGGAGTAGCTTTTATGGTTGAACACCTGATTTACTGAATGCTTGACTAATATAAGATGTGTTAATTCGCAACGCAATAGACAAGTAATTGCTGCAGGTTAGTGCACAGTGCTGATGAACATGAGCTGGAATGCTGTTATCAAAAGAAGTGAAAAGGGCAAAATCATCACTTGCATAAAGATCATGAACTCCCCATTCATAACATGCAAGTAGGGGCAACTAATTCCCCCCACAAACAGGGGCCAACGGAATCAGACCCAGATACAGTCTGGATCAGGTCAGAATTTTAAATGACCTTAAACCACAAAAACAAGCAATAGTTCAAATGGACATTAGCCCCTGAAGGAGGGAGTTAAAGGAGGACAAGTTGAGTTAAAAAAAAAAATCTTCAAACCAACCTGAAACGCAGCACTTCAGCACTGGAGCATATAACACCGCCTGAAGCGCGTCTTCTTCAAGTTTTGGACAGGGTAGAAAAGAAAAGAAAGAACAAAACAAAACAAAACCAAAAACAACTCCTGCTTTCCGGTTCCTCTCGTATTTATCTCTCTGTCTTTAGGTGTGCATGACAGCAAAGAGTTATTTAAAAAAAAAAAAAAAGGAAAGACAGAGAGTGAGGGAAAAAATCAGTGTTTAAAAAGACGCTTTCTCCTGCTCGTCTTCTCAGAGGACTGACAGGCGAGGTGCGAAAAAACAACAACCCGGCAGCGGGTCTGTGGAAGACGACGGGAGGTCAGATAGACCGTGATAGGCAGACATTGGTAAGCAGTTATGTGTGTGTGTGTGTGTGTGTGTGTGTAGATATATATATGTGTGTGTTGGCCTAACGTTGTGTTTAAAGTCAACTGGAGGAAAAAGAGCAGCAACCGTAACCGTTAGAGCCAGCGACATTTAACTTTCGAAGTGAGCCCATTGTGTCATCGGTTACAAGTGAGCTTCACCGGCAATTTCCTTTACAACATCCGTCAGCAACTACATCAGCGGGCAGGCGGGCGGGCAGCCGTACAGTACAGTCAGCAGCCGCCAGAGTGATAAACCAAAAGCACCTCGGACACACTTGTAATAATAACAACCGCCGCCGAGACCTAATAAACCCTCGCTGTATGTTCACGAAGGGACTAAAACGTACATAGAAATAGCTCAACGTCAGCAGCTTAGCTCGATTTGACTACACCGGTAGAGACTGACTGAGAGAGAGAGAGAGAGAGGAGAGGAGGAGGAAAAAAATAATAATAACCGACTGTGTGATCTTGCTGCTCAGCGTTTGGAGGCGATGTGGAGACGATATGCGGACAGTCGAAACAGGTTCGAAAAATAAAACAAGGAGAGGGGGGTCAAAAAAGTGCGGTTTACTTTCCCGATGTCGAGCATAAATAAGGCTTGCTGTGGATGCATAAGAGAGCTGCCTGCGATAGTAATAGTAGGAGGTGTCCTGTTGGTTGGGGATTGGCGTCCGGACGGAGCTCCTCTTTCTTTCTATCTCCCTCTCTGTCTCTCCCCCTCTCACTCCGTCTCTCCCTCTCTGTCCCCATTAAATTATTAGTTGTATTGACTCATCACTCCTCCCTCTCCTCTCCTCGCTGCTGGTGCTGCTGCCGCTGCCTGTGCTTTCCCTTTCTCCTCCTCATTTCAAATGGCGTGGTTAGAAGGGGTAAGAAAAAAAAATTTAGTGGGGAGGGAAAAAAAAAAAAAAAGAGAAGAAAGGAAGAGGAGGTGTATATGTGTGTGGGGTGGAGAGTGGGTGAGAAAGAAAGAGAGAAATAATCCCCCTCTTTATTTAGAAAAAAAAAGAAAAGATGATTCCTCCGCATCTCAGGCCGAAAACTCCTGGCAGAGACAAATAAAGTGGAGAAAGTGGACAGGGAGGGAAACCACACACACACGTGCATACACTTACATAGACACACACACACACACACACACACACACACACAAGCGAATACACACACAACGGAGAGGAACGGTGGTGCGATTTCCGGCTGTGCGCGCAGGAATGTTTAATCAGCTTGATTAGAGTGAGGCGGTCCTGCATTTATTACAGGGTACCACACAGATGCTCACACACACACACACACACACACACACAAGATACCTTAATTTATGATGTGCATGTGTGTTTTTTTTTTTAAACTTTGGCCCAATTTACAGGACAGTTTTTATTTTACAAGATATTCTACAGGCAGTGATTTTGATGAAAATAGCAAAAGGTAAGGTGAACTACTTGACCCCCAGTCATTCTGACATAAATAAACATTACAATAGAATAAAGAGAACCCAAAAATACATGTTACATGTACAGACAGGCTTGTCTGCATCCCCTAACACCAAAATCTCCAATCACTGACATCTATTTGTTTAACAATTAGTAAGTTTTACAATCAGAATACAGAAAAATTTCAAGTCTCTTCCTTCTTTATACAAACATAAGTAAATAACAGACTTATTTCTCATTATATCTACTATGAATTGATATCACAAATCACTAATAATGACACCTAAAAAGTGGGTAATAGCTTTAATAAAAAAAACGTTAATGTTAATTCTTAGACAAGAACTATAACACAAAACTAAATTTTGATATGTTTAAGTAGGTATTCATTAACATCTTGCACTCTTAAAAGACCACATCATGGTGGTAATACACTCTGACTTTACAATAATAAATATATGATAGGCTTTAAAAAGTGGGAAGTCTCTATTCTGAACACTAAAGGTGATGAAAGTAGTTATACTGCAGTAAGTTGGTGGTTTGTCAATATCAAACCGGAGGGATTTCTTAGTCTAATATTTAGCTCATGCATTGTAAATTTGCAGAAATTATGGAATAATACAATCACTAAACAAAACAAAAAATGAATTAGATTTTCAAAAAGGTGTTGATCAATGTTTGTTCCTTTTTGTTGTCATATAATTTATGGCAATTTGTTGATGTCTGCTATTAAAACACATCAACATGGTCAATGAAAAAAAAGCAGTTTAACCTCTTTATGCTACAAATAAAAAAAGTTTATTTTGATGGGATGTCCTGACTCTTCCTCTTCTAGAGAGCATGTTCTTGAAATATTAAAAAGATGAGTGACAACTCTCATCTCAACATGGAGCTACTGCACTGTTCTCATTCTTCTTTTATTTCACAAACTTTACCTCCGTAGCAGGTCACACTGTATTATGTCAAACTGGATTATACAAAAATATTAGACAAGCTAATCTCTGTTGATACTGTCAACAAAACCCTGAACTGTCAAAGTGGAAGGAGAAATGAAAGGATGTTTAGAGGCTGGAGAGCGACACAATCTCTGCAAACAATAGCGCGCTGGAAGGTTTTCTCAAGTTGATGTGTGAGCTATTGTTATTATTTTGTAATTATTTCATGAACCTTTCCCTGCTGGCAAGCTTTGCTGCTCTAAGGCAAACTGCAGAAATATCAGACAAGGTAATCTCTGTTGATATTGTCAATAAAGGCCTGATATGGTGTTTGTACCTAACCTTAAGGTGGCCTAATAATAACGGTTTCAGTCTGACTTGTCAGCAAGGGCCAGACTAATATCTAGTGAAGACACACACACACACACACACACAGATGACAATAAATACACTGATGCTGTCTGCTAGTTTGAGGTGAAGATGTATTTGGCTGTCCATCTTTAGATCCTAAGAAGAGCAACAAGGGGTGGGGGGAGTGTGTAAGGCAAAGGTCAATGTCAAGACCATAGAGATCATGTTTCTTTTCTTTTTACACACACACACACATGAAACAGGCTGAAGTAATGTAAATAGTAAGTACAGTAAAAGCACTGAAAAGCAATACCAGAGATGTATTTTATCACTGCTGTGCCATAGATTTAACATAAAGATTTTTAAGGTGGGGCACCATGAGCCAACTCATCAGGCCAATATCTACATCAGACAAAAATGAACCAGTATCTCTGTCCAGGTTGTGTAAGAACAAAAACAGGAAACCATCAGAAAACAGGAAGTGTGTACACCTATCGCGATGACAAAGCCAAGAGGTTATGAGCCTGCTGTGGAGGTCAGGCGCATGTGAAATGCTACATACCGCTACGTGCTTACTAGTAAATCTTTGCAGGGCTCATAAATTCCCTCTGTGTGAGACCATAAATACAGTAATAGTACATTGTCTCACACAAAGCTGTTGTTTCATAAACAATGCAACACCACAGACGTGAGCTCCCTGGCTTAGCTTGACAGTAACCACTGTCAGGTGACGACAGTAGTCGAAGAAACTCTACGGAACAACCACGAACAAAAACACTCAGATTCACGGAAGGTGTTTACAGTTCACTTTTAGGGGAAAAGACAACGGAGCCCTTTAAAAAAAGTCTGAAACTGGAACAACTCAAACAACCAATCACGGAAGAAGTGATGGTGCATTGTATCACCACGCAGTAGAAACAGTACAGTTACACCTCTCATTCAACCCCTAGTTGTGAAACCAAATCATTGTTCCACCTACCCCATGTGAGGTCAAAAGTTTGCTCATTTCAAACTACATTTGTGTGTGCATTAGGAATTCACAACAGAAGGCCAGTAAAGAAGCTTTTAGTGGAAAAATACAATGTGAAACTCACCTTGCAGACCTGAGATGGAACAATGCCTTGCAATATTGACACCTAGTTAGCATGAGCAGTGTGAGTATTGAGGAGGCGGCAGCTTTTAAAAAGGGTCCTGTGTCTGTGGTTTTTTCAACAGGAAATGGAAGAGTTGTTGAAACTGCATGTAAAAGACCCCTACATGTTTGAGTTCACAAGCAGAGGCTGCTGCACAGATTCAGTGATCAATTCTTATCTTAACCATTCTCTAGGTTTCACTGCCAACACTGTGTACCAAACACAGCTGCGGTGTGCAGTGTGGTTAAATGATTCTGCTGTGTGTCTGAATAAAGGACCCGAACTGTGGAGTAATTACTATATTTTCACAGATTCATTCATTGAAATCTCTGAAATTCATGTCACTGAAGACATCAAAGTAAAATTAGCAAATGAATCATGTTGAAGTTACTTTCTATCTTGAGCTCTTTGCTGCATTATAGGCACATTAAAGAGGATGAAATTGTCCGGTAACAATGTTTTTTGTCATTTAAAAAAATAAAGAAAAACAGGTAATATTTTGTCTCTGAAATGGATGTGAAGCATTTTTGAGAACGTTTCATTTTTCCAGAATGTGCCTCCTGTTCAGGTTCGTTGGTGTCACTGTGATATGTAGTAACATGAATCGCACAGACAAGCTGCAGCCCCCCCTCCACACCACAACCTTTTCCTCAGCAGATCATTTTGCATCACCTAGACCTGCACGGCATCACTGCACAACATTCTGAATGTTGACATGTTTTTCCACATTGACGTGTTTTACATGATGTTCACTGTAGCTCCCGTCTCTCTTTGTTTTGTTTTTTTTGTTTTTTTCTTTCCTTGGCCGTGGTTAGCAGCGTTCGGAAAACAGGAGCGACGGTGAAAGCGAGCCATTGTCGGCAAATGCTCTTTTCTATCTGGCATGACGCAACTAGCCGCAGTCATTTCCACTGTGATTGTCGGGCACCATCAGAGAGCATCGATAACCCCTGCCAGGCCTTGGCACCGCCAACAGGTGCCGGCACTGCCAGCTAGGTTGGCACCGACATGGCTGTGAAAACCCTCTGACATCCAGAAGGGCACAGATTTGCACTGAATGCACCACTGAATCAACACTGCTGATTATCAATTAACATATACCGTTTTGTATCACAAAGAAAAGAGGGAAAAAATGGGTTTTGAAACACAGAAAGCCTGTTTAAAAATACTAGCTCTGTGCTGTTATAATCATGTGCTGAATGCAGATTTAGCCCTGTTCAAGGTGGGTTTTTACAAGCCTGTGTGGCTTTGTGTTGGGGAGATACAGTATGTGGTGTGCTAGGCATGTGCACAAGTGTAATTGTTGAGGCAGTATTTTGTGCCTGTTGGCTACATTTCTAAAGAAAACATGAAAAATGACATGAGTAACATGACAGACTGAATGCTAAATTGCAACAAAAGACACTCATATTTAAATGTCAGGAGTCATACCATTACACCGCAGATACATTTCACCTTCTCTGTGTGTATTACCACAGATACTGTATGTTCTCATCATAACATACTTATCAAAGCTATCACATCTGGCCTGCTGCTTTTTAAACCACATGTTTAAGTCTCAGGAGGAATGAAATATGATGTCTTTCTTTAAAAAAAGACACTAATAATCAGCACACATCGGGGGAAAAGACTGAAAATGAATAGGAAAATGTATCATTGTTGGCTCAGCAATGAGAAGCGCTGTGTCAGGCGAAGCCAGCGCCTTCACTTACTGTACGTAGGTGTTGTGATGTCTTCATGCTCGCCACTTGTGATGCGTCTAATGGGCATTAATACGATTATTTGGATTACTAATACAAATTAGTCTGCACATCCAGTCTGAGCACACAACACAAACAGCATGGGGGTAAGAAGCGCTGTCACTGGTTCAACTTTGAGCTCTTTCTGCAAGTGTCTCCCACAATAAAAAACACACACACACGCACACACACAAACATAATAGTATTATTAGAGGCTGCAAAGGATTAAATAATCTGTCGGGGAACGTGTCAAAACACGCCTGCATCAGTGTGGGTGCACAGATGAACCTCAGCGAGACAGAAGATGTCATGTAAAAAAAGGAAAATGAGGGTGGTGTACATTAGATGCCGTGCAAAACCAACAAGCTTTTAAATGAGTAGTAACAGTGACAAAAAATGAAATCAATCTCATGTCTAAACAAAACAGAATTCACAAAGGAGGAAATAGTATTTAATGTATTAATTATTGCTACTTTAATTTTATTGTTCCGTTTGCATTTGTAGGTCGTTTTGTGGGTTCCAAAATACATTACAGACTATAGACTACACCAACACGTGCTAGTAAAAGAAAATATTATGTTTAAAAAAACAAACAATATGGAAAGTCTAGACATCAGAAATTGTCACAAAAAGCACAATGTGTCATCATTTTGGTTTCACTTCTTCTCTGAAATATATATGTTTGTTAGTGACACCTTTTTTTTCTCCCTGCACAACTGTTGCACAAATACACAACCTTCACTTCTATACAGAGTTCAGGGTCAATGTGGGTTATTAATGTTCCCTCCGAAGACATCTGGGGACCATGAAAAATTGCTTAATCAGTTGTTACGAGGTAAGCACAGATAGACTAAATATTCCATAATCGACATATTCGCCAAATCAAATTAGTTTCATGTTTTCCATTAGCCTCTCATACAGCGAGTGTGGCTTTCAATTACTGGTGAAATAAGGCGATTTCTACATTTCTCATATGTCCGCCGCTTCGGTGTGGGAGGAGGTAGAAAAGAGAGAAAGAAAGAACAAGGGGGGAGTAATGAACTGAGAGTCGGCTCCTAAGTGCTTAATTGTTTTATAATCACATGAAGTCGACAGAAATAGAAGCAGAGCGAGTGGTCTCCACCTCAGGTCTGCTAACAGGAAGGCCTAACGCCAGTTGGCCTCAACGGGTCTCTGCATTGCCTTGGAGGAAGAGCATTAGGACATTTTTGTTTTTTTCCCTCTTCGGTGTGGCTCTACTCACACCCCTCGTTCTCACCTCATAAGTCTCCGCTCTTGACACCCACCCTTATGGTGTGCGGTGTGCACTGTACACAATGCAACTCCTACGCAGATGCACGCCGCACACGCAGACACATGTGCATCCGCTCAGTGGCGGTGAGCACGCTTCGCTTGTGTCAAACGCAGCCTCTGCGCTATGGGTCCGGGCCTCATCCTGAATCCTGACTCTACGGTCAGCTTCTGTTGTCAGCAGGTCGCCATGAGCCGTAATTGCGATCGAGCCACGCCTGGTCAGTCTTGTGTCACAGGAATCTGTATTAATGACTCAAACCCTCGCAGAGAGGACCGCTCACCGCCTTGTTTATCGCCCCCTCCCTCTCTCGTTCTCTTCGCCTTTATCGAATTATAAAACCAATTAGTCATAGAACAATCAAAGAGCATCAGATACAGGGCCGTTCTTAAAGAAATGACTTTTCTGTCACTGCTCGCTGGACCCCGGTCATCACATGACTGAATAATTAAACTCTAATTTCTGCCTCGTGGATCGCAACAAATAAACAATTAATAGAGTTAGAAAGACAAGGGTGTTTGTGTGTGTGTGTGTGTGTATAAGAGAGAGAAAGAGATACTGAAGATGGCTTTGTGGCACAGAGAGGACAGACTGAAGGGGTGAGAAAGGTTGTCACATCCTGCTGGGTTTTTCCTGAAGTAGGGGGGAAGGCGGTGAAGGGCACAGTACCGCAGCCTTGTGGGGAGTTCTTGGGAGTGTTAAGGAAATGAAGGCAGGTGATGGGATGGTGTGACTCGCCTCAGTGTGCGAGAGGTGATGCTATATACTGAGATGAAGGGAGAGATGGAATATGAGCGTGTGGGGAGAAAACGGCTCTTAATATCGAGGCTTAGGGAGAAGTATTTTATAAGAGGTGCAGACTTAAGGATGTGGCTCTTTATCTACATATTTTTCTTTGCATATTTAATCCCTTGTCAAAGGATGCATCATCCATCCAGTCAAACAAAACAGTTGATAAGGCAGGGGTGTGTGTGTTTGTGTGTGTGCATGCGTGTGTATGTGTATGAGACACACAGAGAGAATACAGTATCTGTTGAAATTGTTTCATTGGAGTATGTGGGTGGGTATTAACAACCTGATCTTAGCAGGATGCGCTTTCCTCTAAATCGCTCTCTTTTTCTTTCTCTGAACAAAGGATTCAGAAAAACCTACACAGATCGGATGAAGACAAGCATCGGAATGAAAGACAATGAGTGTTTTTTTTTTCCTTTCTTCTCAAGACATTAAAAAAAACATACGTTGAGACTAGTAATAGTGTAATTTGAATCAGGAAAACTTAAATATGTATGCTTTCTTCAATTATATTTGCTACGGTGGCATGAAGCACGTTAAATAACAAGAACAGCAACAAAAAAATTCTACCATAGGAGGGATGTCATTTTGTAAAAGCGTGACAAAACCGACATGACGGACTTTGGGTATTTTATCTCCCGGGGAGGACACGCCAACCCATTCGACGAACGGGGCTGATTGTGAAGACCCAAAGACAATGTGACGCTTTCATCACTAAGCCAAGGAATCTGGATCAACAGTATGCAAAGCATATGCCAGAATAAATGCAGTCCAACATGCTGGGACAACATAAACCCCCACTCTCCCCTCTCTTTTTCTGCTTTTATAAAGAACTTTCCAGATAATGACAAAATGAGCTGTAACTCCTGAATCACACACTAAGCATGCACCCAGGGTGGTATGTCTGTTACCGTCGGGGGGGGGGGGCTTTCTTACATTTTTGAGCCCTGGAATGCAGCAGTCCTTATTAACACACCAGCCTTTTCTTTTTCCAAACTAGTTGCAACATGTCATCAAAAAACGCTGGGAATCATTGTTATCTTTCTCCGCTATTAGCAATCATAACAGAGCTATTTCATACAGGGGAGGGATGGGGGGGGTGGAGGGATGGAGGGTTGGAATCCCCAAAGAGCCACACATTAAAAAACGAGACAGGCCTCTTATTTACTGGCGACAGTCTAATAAATACATTTGCTGGCAGCTAAACAGGTATTTACTCTGCTCCCTACCACAGGTATAATTTCACTGTTTGCTGAGCTGTTATTTTGCTACAGTGATAATTATCGAGGTGGTAAAGAAAGACGATTAATGGTTTTAGCCGAGATATCAGTCTCAGCAAAGTGAGGCACAGCCCAGCTCTAAACTCCCAGCAAATACTCAACAGTAGGGGTTTTAATAATCTGCATCTTTTGCTGCAGGAATTCAAAGCACAACCCCAACACAAAGCTAAGACGGTGGAGCTACTGCAAGCATACAGAGGTTTGTTATTGTGTGTATGGGGACAACTCTCTTTCTTTTTATTTTTATTTTTCTGAAAGCAACAAAGCTGATTATTCAGAGCATAATTCAGTTTTAAAACAAAGTGATGAAGCATTCTTTATATCATTTCAGAACAGACAAGACAGCAAAAACAACAACAAAAAAAATCACAACCTGTGCTCTCCCGTGTGCAGACTAATTGGTCTCTCAGGGTCACAGGGCAAACTTCACCGTCTACTTTCGCTCTTGTCTGACAACCTGCTCTTCAGCGTCTGTTAACCTGACAATGAGCGAGAGCGCGGCACGCCAACGTGCAGTCGCTCCTTTGTACTTAACTAATCTGGTCTACACTGGAGGAGAAGAACTGGTCGTCCCTCCGGTCCTAGACTTTTCATGGAGCATAATCACTGGCAACCTGGAGTGACAATTAAAAGAGCTGTGATGCAAAAGTGTCACTGGGATTTAAAAGGGAAAGACACCAAGAGATACCTGACTGGAGAACATTACAAGCTTATTTCCTGCTATTACACTACTACAGTACAGTAAATGCAGCGTGCACTAGTTTCGATTAGTTGTAATGAAAACACTAAACTATCAAGGGGAAAAAAAAACCTGAGCGTAACAAGGTTAAAACTGTTAGTTAGAAGCAGAAAGGTAGAAAGGTGGAAACACTTAGGTGTTTTCCCAGGTCTCCTCCTAATTGTAAATCACAGTAGGGTTATTGTAAGAACTGTGAACACGACGGAGCACATTCAGAGGAATTAATTACACACTAATAAGCCACGACAGATGTTTAGGCTTTACTGCAGGATCTGTGTGACCTGGCAGTCATATGCAGCGTTGTCGTCCGTGCACTCTTGATTCTTATCATTCCTGCCAAACAAGTTTATACGGAGAAATTTTGCCAGACAGACTGGCATGCTGCTGTGGATGTGCACATGAGCCTTTTTGTGCCACTTTCACAACCACTGATAAAGCTGATAAAAAAAGTGGTTGTAATGAAGGTTCAGAGCTGAGGAGTAAAACCGAGAAGTTTTGTCTCAACGCTCTCAAGCTGCCGTTGAGGCTTTTCGCCTTGTCTGAGGACTTTTACAAGAAGTGACACATGGCAGCATGAGACAGGAAAAGAGCTGTGTGTCATTGCTGTCAAACACACTGACCAGATAAGCCACAGAACCTTGAACTGCCACAGATCTGCAAAGATAAAAGGCACCATACTGTGCCATAACCTGTTTTTTTCCCATGCTGAGGTGCCACGCTTGACCTCATAATCGCATGTGAGCGAGCAAAGCGCACAACCTGACAACAGCAGCGAGATAATAAACAATCAGTGACACTGAGGACTGAAGCTTATTTCAGGATAATCTGCCTTTAATTACCCGATCAAGTTTCTGATTTAATGCAAACTTGTTCACCAGATTTTATTTCAATTTGCTCATTTTCACAGCACATCAGTGCTAAATGACCAAATATAATCTTTAGGACAGGTTCAACCTACAATACAAACACTGGTCTTATCTTACATGAGTGTATTTGTGCTGATATCTATATCTATATATATATATATATATAAATGAATATCAGAGTGAAAGCCACTCGCCATGCTGCTGTGTGAAATGTCAGCTATTCTCTAAAGGAGCGGAGAGTGAAACCTTTAAAAACCTGTAAACCACAGAACATCAGTGCCCACGCACTTTTAAGATGGCAATACATCTTCTCATAACTGAGCTCTGTGTCTCTATCTCTCTCAAGCTCACACACACACACACACAGATCTGGTTACACGTACACACTTCTACACACACGCACACACACAGGTCTGGTTGCACCTGAAATTACTTTATCAGCACTGTGACAAAAGCCACAAGGCAGACCAAACAGCATTACTACACCATCTCTGTATCGTCACATCTATCTGACTGCCTCACACCAAGTCAGGCAGAAAAGAAAGTAATAAACTCATTAACTGTTTGTTTCCCTGTGAGTCTGTCACACCTTTTTTTGTATCTTGTTGTTGTTGGATTAGTCAGTGTATTTCTCGCAGTCACACAAAGTGTTTCATGCCACAGCAATAAAAGTGTTGAAGCAAGCTGACACATAATTAAATAGTAAGTATATGGAGAGAATAAATGAAGTGGCTCTAATGGCCTAATAAAAAGTAGTAAAAGTAGATGGGCAGTTGGGCTGCAATAGCTTCAGCATTTCTGATAGACATGTCAGCGGTTCGATAACAACTGTGATTTGTCAACACACACTTCATTATACTGAGAAAAAAGAAAGCAAAGGCCTGTTTTAAATGACAAACCAAGTCTTTAAAGAAAGATGCAAAATAATTTCTTGAGAGAAAATGTATAACTCTAATAAAGCAACTTTATTCACCCCCACCCAAAAAAATCCCTGGTTTCTAAAATCATCAGGTCAGGAGCAGCGGTGGCAGCATCACTTCTTGCTCCTCTGCTGCGCGCTGTATAAGTTGTTAAATAATTAGAGGAGATGGATGTACTTAACCCCGGGAATATCACGAGTGCTTTGCTTATTCGTGCAGAAATGACACAGGCCTGTTTCTGCACATTTAAAATTAGACGGTAAAAAAAGTTATGAATGCGTGCATTTATATTTACCATTAAGCATGACATTGGTAATCTGTATTTTTTTTTCTTTATGAAATATTAAATCCAAGCAGCCACTTTTGGTCTGTGTGGGTTTTAAGTGATTTGGAGGATAGGTCTATAAATTGCTTTTAATTCATTTAGTCGCGAGTAATTTCTCCTTCTTATTCCAAGGAGAGGCACCTTCTGTTTATAAGTCGTGCAATAAAAAAATGTGATTTAAAACAAACGCAGAGACGCTAAAAAGAAGAGGCATGTGACAGAATGACAGCTGAGATCACTGAGGATGAACGGTGTTCACTAAAGAACCGTACCTTTAAAGTCAGCAGTCGCCCGACCTCTTGTTTTCCATCAAAAGTTGAGCAACCTCTTGTCACTGCTCCACGACGAGAGATCCAAAAATAGGCAACTGCTCTGTGGGAGGAAAAACTGTTTTAAAAAGTCAAAAGTCCTACGTATGAGGAGGGGGGAAGTCGTCTAGTAGAAACCGCACTGGCGGAGGTTGAAGTTGGGGAGCGCACACGGCGGATGGAGCGCAGAAATGTGAGCAACCGTGCGCTGCGGGCAGCGGGGGTGAAGTAGAGGAGAGGAGAGTAGCGGCATGTGAGGAGGGCTGCTTTGAGAGGGTGGCAGGTAAACGAACCGCCCCTCCCCGTTTCTGATGCTCAAATCGATGATTTGCCAGCTGTGGCGCAGCTTGTCTCATTGCCCCACTTTGGTTTTTACAGCCGCTTCTCTCCGACGCGCTGATCTCCGGGGACAGAGAGAGAGAGAGAGAGGGAGAGGGAGAGAGAGAGAGGAAGAGAAAGAGAGAGAGAGAGAGAGAGAAGTCACTGCCAGGAGAGCTCTCACACTCATTCATTTTCATATTTACACGCCACATGTTTGCATGTCAAGAAGAAGAAGGGGGAAAAAGTCTGGTAAATAGTCGATTGCGCGCAGCGGCGTGCGTTTTGCTCCGTATAGAGTCAAAGCCTGTTGTTTTAACAGCGGAGGGCAACCTGCCAGCTCTGCTCCCCGCACACCTGAGCGGAATATGAAACCATATAGCCCAGTATAGTCTGGTATACATCAGATGCTCTTACCGACATAAAAGAGCTGTTTATTAAAGCAGATGGTTTGATTTGTTTGAACGGCGAAGTTTGCAAAAAAAATGAGGAAAAGTTTTCAAGAATAATTAAGTTTGAACAATGCTTGTTGAGAAAGAGGCTAATACTGCAGTCTGTTCTCTTGCTGTGTTTGCCGAAAGCTATTTTTTCAATTAATTTCGCCAATTTAAACAAGGCTTTTAGAGGAAAAAATAATTATTATTCTGACTATTCTGCAGTGAATATTTTTAATGCATCATTACTGAACCAGACTCACTTTTATTTTATCAGTCAAGCTGTTGCTTTTTTCTCCTTCAACTTAGTTTAACTCCGGCCATCAAAAACACACACACACATACACACACACAGAGCCTCTCCATCACATTTAAGAATCCTACCGCGGGCCTATCCAAAAAATAAAAATACAAATCTACGCTTAAGGGATGCAAATTTGTCAAATTTACGTGGAGAGCAGAATAATTTGATTTTGTTTTTTCTTTTCTTGGACATCTTTAAGAACACAGCCCGAAGCAGAATCAGCTGAGGCACAGAGGACAGTGACAGATAACGGAGGGAAAAAGCTTTTATTTTCACCCTCACAGTGTCTCAACGTATTTGTGCTATTTTAATTGATTTTCAGCTGTAACTACATTGACTGCTGTATGAAAAGTGTAGAATATATTTGTAGCTTTTTTCCTGCCAAAAAGTCTGAAATTAGACGGAAAAATCTCAAGTTTCAGAGAGTGGTAAATTAAATTAAAATAGTCTCAATGAAGAACATATTACAGTCAATGAAGAGAGTAAGAGATGTCTCTTCATGGTGATTCCTGTATTTATATCTCTACATGCTGTACATTAATCTTTCCTACAATAGATTTTCAAAGCAGGAAAAAAAGAAGTAGCTTCCTGCATGAATGAACATTTCCCCCTCACTCATTCTGTTTGATTTTTATCATGTCTGTGTCCATCATGTGTGTGTGAGCAGCTCCTGCACATGTGGCTTCATGCTGTATGTGACTGAGTGTGAGCGCGCAGTGTGTACAGTGTGTCTGCATCACAGATTGTGGTTTGCGTGCACATTTTTGTATTTGTGTCGTGTGTGTTGTTGAACTTGTGTGCCCCATTTGCACACATTCATACATTTGTTGTGTGTATGCCTTTGTTTGCATGTGTGTGTGTGTGTGTGAAATGATTGACAGTTTGCATCTGCATACAGGCTAACTGCTCTACACTAGCAGGTGTGCAGGAGCCCACAGGTAATGCAGCTGTTTACTTACAATATGAATGTGTTTCTCTAACCGGGTTTAGCATAAATAACACACTGATACATTTACATTTACACTTAATTTACACATCCCATTGAAAATAGAATTAGTGTGGAGTAAAAAAAAGAAGAAGAAGCCGAAACAAGACAACAGCAGGTGAGAGCTGAAGAAAAGGTCTGAAAAAACCTGAAATTTATTTTCAGGTGTTTATTTATCAGAGAAGACACAGAAGAACCTGAGCCCTTATCGTAAGCTGATATGTACAAATACTTCTCAGAAAAGTTCATTTGTTGTGGTTTTGGGACTCCACAAAAGTTTCATTATGAAGCATCTGAGATCTGCATTTAAAAAAAGAGGAGAAAAAAATCACAATCTCCTTCACACATAACGCACACACACACAATCTCTGCATATGATTCACACCAGCTCTGCTCTCTCCTGGGAGACTGAATGGGAATTGAAAAGTTCCAGTAAAGAGATTCAAATTTGCTTTCTGCATAATTATAAATTCATGCTAAGTTAGGGATGTTTTCATCATTACGGACAACAGCTGGTGATTTCAATGCAGCCTGTGTTTTATCCAACAATTGGTGTTGCTGCCTCTGAAGCCCACGTGCTGCAGTTGTCACTTTGACCACAAGGGGGACCAGTGAGCCTCTTCTTAAAGAGGGTAGAGTGAGGAGAAAAATGAGATGAGGGCAGCTCACAATGACCCCTCTTTATGAGACACTTTATACTTTGGGTTTCAGTATGTTGTGGTTGTGCCAGGATTTAAGATTCAACAGAGGCGAACCTTGACCCCTGCATTCAAACAGCGGTGTGCAGCGGTGACGTGTGAGAGCTGTGGATGAGCTCCAAAACGTTAATGCAAATTGTTAATGTGTATCTATGTTGTTGAAGCATAAAGAGGGCATGTGGAAAGCACACAAAAAAGGAGAACCACATGTGTGTGAAGTGTAAACAAATCAAAGCAGACCTTGAACTGAGACATTTCAGTCGTCTGCACTTTTTTCCCTCTCTGAAAACAATAAACAGCACTTGGAAAATTACAAGGGTTATACACCCCAGAATTAATCTTTCCAACCCATAACTAAATAGAGAGACACTGTTGCCTCTCCATCAAGTGGGTATATTTTAATTACAGGCTATTGACTACTGAAAGTAATTTGTCTCAGAAAGATGCCCAAGAGCTAAAAGACAGACGTCTCGTCTAAATCTGGAATGCTCAGCCACTTTTTTTGCTCTGGTTTTGTGGTTAGCCCTCGCAACTTTCTTCAGTAGCTCTTGTATAATTGTTCACCTTTTAAAGATTAACAAGGATTCCCGAGAAGACTAACACTTGTCTACTGGCTTTATCCAGGGTAAGCACTGGATTTTCTGATTTTTTTTTTCTTCCTCTGCAGAAATTGAAATTGAAGAGTGGATTTCTCTGCCTCCTCGCGTTTCTTCTCAACACCTCTTTGAATTTTGAAACAGAAGTACTCCACAAGCTCACCTCTCAAATGAAACACTATTAATCCTCATTTGAGCGCTGCTGAGGAGGACAGTGGAGATGAGAGCCAATCAAAACAATAAAAGCTGACCCACAGCGGCGCCTCCAAAGCGCACACGCCTCCAGCTGTTAATGGGATGTCAGTCAGCTGGGCGAAAGAAAACAGCCCAGAAGTGTAATTACTGTCTGGTGTGAACTCTCAGCTTAATGTCACTTAGTACATTACTGTGTGAGGAGCGTCAGCAGGTGGCAGCTGCCCAGATGTCAGAGGGCACTGTCCATGTGTGGAAAATGTTTCTTCAGGTAGACGGATTTACGTTTCTGCAACACACTCACAATATATCACCTGTCAATCACATAGTGAAGGCGGTACTGTGAAATTTTCCTTTAACTTCCTGTTAATGAGACCATCCATGAAACCAACCTTCTTAAATCATCATCATCTCCGGATTTTTGACCACAAACAAATCCTCTGATCAGGTGGATCAACAAGGATAATTTTTAAGCTCACCTGAGCCGAGAGTTTGGTGAAACCTTTGCTGCTTGTAAAATTGTGTCCTATGGTGTAAAATAAGATCTTATTGATCCCCAGGAGAGAAAATGAGTTGTTAGGGATCTTAAATTTTGTCATAGGTATTAAAAATAATTAACTGTTAATTTTTAATTAATTTAAATCAAATAAAATTTGTCTTAACGTAGTCATTTTAGTCTCAGTGCTAACCCACCCCAAAATTAATACATTTGTATTACTTGGGTCAGGATCGTGAATTTTCATTCACACCACCCATGTCTGATGTTACTCAGACTGATAAAGACAGTTTAACCACCGCTGTTTCTCAGGACAGTGACGCTGTAACGGGTTACAGTCGGTGTAGACTGAATGGTTGAATGCTTCACAGTGGTGGAAAGTAGCTACGAACATTTACTAAAGTACAGTACATGCACTTCTTCGAGTTTTTACATTTTATGCTACTTGATACATCTGCCACACTAAATGTCAGATAGAGAGATGTGGTATTCTCTAGTACATATTTATCTGACAGTTTTAGTTACATTGAAATAAGCTATTAAAATCCCAATAATTTTTATAAAGATTAAACTGGTAGTTCCCTCCCTTTTTGTGTCTCTGAATTGTAAGCAGTTCCATCAAATAAATATTTTCCTGTGTCTGTAAAATTCTCATATGGTTTCATTTTATTAACAGTTTAAATTATTAAATATTTTACAAAAGTTCAAAAAATGGAAACAGATATGTGTAGCAGACTTTGTTTTTTTTCTTTTTTCCTCTGCCATTAATCATCTTACAACTGCTCTGATTTATCTTTTGACTCCAGATTGGAAACCACTGAACTAAACTACCTAACTCTGTATAAAGCAGTTAAAACCTCAAGCCTCCACCTCAAACCTCCAACTCAAGCAGCTACGACAGTAAAATTGTGCTGACACATCATTCGCAGGGGCCAATTCTCACTTTTTCATTTTCAGTTCTAATACTTTAAGTAAATTTAGTACAGTGTACAGTGTTTTTACAGTGTGGTATTGGTACTTTTACTCAAGTAAAGGATCTAAGTACTTTTCCCATCACTGATGCTTCAGTAGCACTAATGTGCTTGAATTCCCAGTTAATTTTAAACAAACTGCTTTTGATACAGCTTCAAATATAAAATGGCCATTTTCTGTCTGCCAGAGGAGCAATCAGACAACAGGTCTTAAGGGCTTCTGGTAAATGGCCTTAAGAACTGGCAATATGTTGCAATAAAGCAGACATATCCTTATATGTTAATATCACAGGTTATTGACTTTAAGGGTGATGCCACCCACCTTAAATTTTCTGCCATGGGAGGGAAGAGCATGTTCAAGATATTAAAAGTAAGCAGCACACTTCAACCTCTACACAGGAAAGTTCTTGTTAGACATTCTACTGACATCCGTCCACAGTCCCATCTGTAACCTTCAACGTTTTTGTGTCAGGCTTGCAAACATGGTTGGATGCTGGGCATGTCAACCAGCACAGAGCCATGGGAGCCTCAGTGATACCAGGCCTCTGTGTTTGACATGCATCTCAATGCAGCACCGCTGTCACAGTGAGACACCCTATCTCCTGGAGAGTTTATTAGCTGTGCTTAATTAAACAAATGTGATTAGACTGATCCAAACTCACACAACTGAATCCCCGGTAAGAAGTCAGCCATGAGAGGCGGCTGCAGAGAGAAAGTCATGCGTGGCTTAGCTTTATTAATAGCGCCTATTACTCACTAACGCACACCTTGGCGAGCTGCGGAGTTAACGTGTGAGTAATGTTTGCGGGCAGCGACATTTCAGGTCCACTTCTGAAGTTTGTCAATCACAGTTTAGTGCTGACTGTCAAGAGAAAATGAAGCTCTGGTAATTTGATTGTAATTGATCACTGTTAATTTAGTGCAAGATATGTGGGTGGGATTTAGCTACGGCTGTCAGTCGTAACCAGGTGGAAAGCAACAGGGAAATTTTCACTAACTTGCAAAAGATGAATCACTCACAGAGACAGAGAAAGATGAGAGAGAAACTAAAGCAACTGCGTGTTCTAATATTTTAGGGGGATTTTAACTCTGAGTCATTTCAATTCACCATCAAGTGTAAACTCTTTCTGTCAAAAAAATATAACTTGCTACTCAGAAGTACTTTGGTTGAGGAAAGAAGTTGCAGAGCGATGCAGAAACTCAGTTAAAGTTTGAACTTTCTCTGCCCTCTGCATCTCCTGAATTTGATTGTGCACTCATTACTCAATCACAGACAACCTGGACATCCAGGGCAGTGCTATTTAAAACAATGGTCTCTCTATGTCTGAGTGAACTGAGGGGATCTGATGAGCCACCGCAGGTAATACAGCTACAATATGTTATTGGGTCAATGCAAATTCAAACTAATGAGGCCTTCAATAGTTTCTTAAAAAGTTCAGGCAACAGTTCACCAAGTTTGGTTCATTTAAATGATCCATTCAAACCTTCCACTGAGTCCTGTTATTGTCCTCTATATAAACAGTCTCTGTGGACCTGTGGGTATTCAGCCAGCATCAGGGGCAGTCAGCCCCAACCACAGCTACATCTGAACAGTCTGCAAAACCTGCAGTGAAATTTGACTTTATCTCATTTGACTTTTTCATTTAATGCGTTGGATGCATGTCTTACTTCAAGGCCATACAGTCTGTATCCTAGAATACCTCTTGAAGTATAGGTTCAGATTTTTTCAAGTACATCTTAAAACGATATGCTCATATGTACATCGAAAGGATTATTAGTCGTTGCTGAAGAGATCACTTTCGAAATCAGTTTCGGTGTGATTTGGGGACAAAATCCAGAGCCCTCTATGTAAAAATACATTCTGAACTTCAGGTATGAGGCGACAGCAGTTTGGGTTAGGCAAATTAAGAGGGTATTTTCACAGCCGGGGGGAAACAAAAGAAAGAGGAAACAAAAAAATATATAAGCGCTAACTGAATTCACTAACCTTGAAGAAACAAAAACAGATTAAAAAATGAAAAATAACAGACTTCGAGCAACATCAGCGTTGACATTTGATTATCCGGTCTGTACAAATAAAGAGTTCGCCTAAACTCCCATATTAGTCATGTCATATTGCTCACCATTTCCTCTGTCTTCCGCTAACAACCTGCTCTAGTGACAAGATTAGAGAGTAGGTGGATAGCAACCTATAGCACACAGTTCAGGTCATGAGTAAACAGGAGGCAGCACTAACAGCTCACTGTGGAGAGTTTAGTGTCATGTGACGGGGTAAACACTGTTTCAGAGGCTTTTGCACCCTGATGAGAATAAATCTGTGATGGAAAACGCAGATGTCTGGTAGTGAGTTGGCAGTGAAATCACTACAGTCAGTGATATTAATATCAGCCGCGCGTATCATCTTACAAAACCACAGATTGGCTGAATCCCAGTATTAAACTATTTAACAACCTGTCGTCCTCTATGACAAACAAAGACCTGTGCACGCAAAAGAAAAAAGAAAGAAAGAAAGAAAGAAGATGATGGCATGACATTCTTACATTTATTTTTCTGAGCTGATATGACAAACAACGGACATAGAATATAAATATTTAGATTTTGATCAGCAAAAACATCAAAAAACATGTAGTGGAGTTGGAAATCTTTAAGTTCTTCCAGTGCTTCCTGTCATTTTCTCGCAGAGTAAAGTGGATTAAGAGGAGACAGTGATGTCGGCATCAATAAAGATGCAAGAGTTAAGAAGGAGGGGTGGCAGATGTATTTACGCTACTTTGTTTTGTGGAAGAACCATGTCACGGTATCGCACATAATTATATAGGGCAAACAGGCATGATATAACCATGGCAACATACATGTGCACAGGCACCAAGGCACACCTGTGTTGGAGAGAAAGGGGGAGTGTGTGTGTCTGTGCGTGTGTGTGTGTGTGTGAGCGAGAGAGTGTCTGTGTGTGTGGACTGAACTACTTTGCAAACACGGTTGAAGTTTAGGCTTCAATAGAGACGTCAAAACAGTGAAGCGCAGCATTAAGACTGATTCAATTAACTTTTTGTTCAAGTGAAAGATTCTTTAAAGGCAGGGTGGAGAATGTTAAGCGCACAGACGTAGATGTTAGCTCTACGTTATCTTTCACATTATACAAACTAATTTCTTCTAATGTATACTGACTAGATAATCATGGACACGAGAAACACATTCTGCCATCGTGTAGCTGTAATTAGAGTAAGTCTGATGTGGATATAAGGTAACTGCATGACTGAAAATATTGTGTCAAAATAAATCTTTAATTTTATTTATTTTATAGAACAATATTTCTTCCATATACGAAGAATTTAAATAGAAACGTCACATATTTCCTCACACTAACTGCATCTGATTTAACTTTGGGAAAACTCTTCCTCCAGTTGTTTTCATTAACATGGAACACAGAGGCTGCTTGTGTCTATCTTTTAATGTGGCTATATCTGTACTGAACCATTTATCCAGGCCTGCAATTCCATTTTGTACTGGTGCATCCATCACATCACCATTAAGAATTGGAATGCCTTTAAGCCTCTTATGCACATTTCCCTTTTAGCCACCATGACTTTTTTGATACCACTGCAACCAGAGGAATCTCTAATTCTGCATAATTTTTTAGCAAAGCTTGGCTAACCTAATTGTGTTTTTAATGTCTGCTGCCGTACGAGTAAAGACACGGCAGGTTATGTGAGGTTAAGAATTTCCGGTAATGGTATTGTTGGGTGACTAAGTTATAATGGCACCTGTGCGTGAACTGAGAGTCCAATTTAACAAACACTGTTTTAATTCTTAGTTACTGAAGCTGTGAACAGAGCGAGTAATGACACTGAGTTCCACTGGATGCGATTGGATAAAGTGGAGCAAATGACTAAGATGTAACCACTAGACCAATTACCAGATTAAAAACAATGTAAGTCAATACATAAGAGCGTTAGTGGTGTGTTCAACATGTGTGATCCTGAATATTTGAATTTATTTATCAGTTCACCCAAATTACACCAACTATCTAACTCTGAGATTTTTGCTGTAACTATAGAGGTGAATGAAAAATGAAGTTTTTAGAGCAACATCTTCCAGAAACAACAGTTTTCATTTAAACTACGGTGTGTGATTGATAAGTTTGTAGCCTAAGGTAGAAGGAGATGAGTTAAACAGCTCTTTTTACAGGCATGTGCAGTTCAACTCTTGGTGACGTCATCATCACTGTCAAAATGGCAACCACTGAGCGGTTTCTTCAACTTGGGGAAGAGGTAGTAGTCTGAGGGGTCAACTCAGGAGAATAGGGCAGGCGTTGGACGAGTTCAAATCCACATTCAGTGGACTGCACAAAGGCAGTCATTTGTTTTCTCAGACAGTGCTGACTTGTAATATTCTTGTAATATTATCACCCAAAACAGAAATGCTACAAAAGTTAATCACTCAAAGACTTGAACTGCATGTTCACGTAACAAGAGCTGTTTAACCAATCTCCATATACCTTAGGCCACAAACTTATAAATCATACTTTTTACAGAAGAAATAGTCGATTCACCTCCATGGAAGCAGAAATATCAGACATATTTCTCAAAACTTGGACACAAAAAACCCCCAAACGGTTAGATATCATAAGAGTTAAAGGATTTTAGTGCTGCAGTTCCTTAAAGCTGGGATACTCACAAGAGACAAATTAAAACGAGAGAGGATAAAATATAAGTAGTTTTGGTCTACCTCCAAAAATACTTAATTCTTCATTTCCCATAATGCAACTAAATGGTGTCTTTCATTAGACCCTTTCTGCCTGGTATGTGCCAATGTCTTTCACACGTCCCCTCTATCACAGACTTTCTGTAAGTCTCAGTTTCAGTAAGTGATAACCCTGATGACGTCATTGGGGTTATTTTCTCAGACTTTAGGAAACTCGTTTACATTCATTATAAATAAGTATTTTCACGTGGTGAGTAGTCCCAACCGTGATGATTTCAAATATCAGCGAGAGAGCTCTGAAGACTTGAGGGGAAGTCATCAGAAAAAGTCTTGACTAGTCGGTTGTTTTCCTTTACTGCACATGGAAGCACTGCTTCATTTTTAAGTGTGCATGGAAGTGTCACCGGATCATCCATCAATCCAGAGACATCTCCATACGCTGCGATGCATCACTTCATTTCTAACAATCGCTCATACAGTAAACCTCTAATCCAGCTTGCACTCTCAAGTTGTCTTTGACAGCAGCTTAGCCACCCTGCCATCCAGTGTAACACAGCGGGTGTGGAGAAGCCCTCAGGGGTGAGATATCCTCCGCCCCCCCTTCCACCGCCTCTCCGGTTGCCCCCGGTGACAGTGACAGAAGTCTGTAATTGCCACCTCGTCAGACGGCTTCATTAAGACGAGCATTGTCTGCACAGCTGAACGACGGTGGATGGGGAAGAGAGGAGCGCGAGCCGAGGAGAGGAGAGAGCCCACAATGCAATTACTGCATCGCTGTGACAGGTGGGGCCTCCAATCCTCTGCGTCGGTGGGGCCCTGATACATGTTGGGGAGCCACTGCAGGCTCGCATCATTTTTCACCCCCCCTGTCATTAGTTGGTAATGATTGGATTATTTTGCAGATGAATCGCAGTATATGTCTTGCTCACAAACATTTCCTGGACATATTAATCAAAACCATCAAGGCAGAGCAGTCAGAGCGAATTAAAAAAACAACACGTCTAGATTAAAAATTACTGTAATCCTTCATCAGTGTGCCTTTAACCCATTGATTGGGGGGGTGTTGTGGTGTGTCATCTTTAATGAATGTCTTTGACATTGTAACAGTCTTTATGAATTATAAAAGCCAGATTACTGACAATATCTAAGGTTCATAACACTTAAGGAGTAGAGGCATTAATATAGTAATAAAGCCACAAACAAAGAATGTTTTCAGTCTTTTTGCAGCACCAGGAATTCTGTTTCTATTGAGGGATTAGACAGAACGCAATTTACATCCAGGGCCAACGTTCAGTGCCAATGAATCTCAACAGACTGCTATGGCCTGCAAGCTGAGGGTCACATGACCAACTACAGTAGCCGAACTAACACTACCGCTGGAGAGCTAGTCTGCAAACATGTTAGCATGTTTACTGCTGGCTGGCCCTTGTTGTATGAATAAGTTGGTACTACAGTGTGTTGGACACATTTCAGCCAATTTTGTCTCCTAGAAATTATGTTTATATCCAAGTAAACTGCAACAGCAAATACATTTTGCAAGAAAAAGTAATCACTGGCTAGATTTTGCATTATCCATTCATTATCTATACGGCCTTTAAGGGTCACGGGGGGCTGGAGCCAATCCCAGCTGACATTGGCCAAGAAGTGGGGTACACCCTGGTCAGATCGCCAGACTATCACAGGCTGTGGCTAGATTATGTTCAGAGGCATTTCCAGTAAGCAGCATATTGGATGTTGGGCTCACTATCACACAAGAGA
The DNA here is from genome assembly GCA_033238685.1 of Lates japonicus. Taxonomy (NCBI): domain Eukaryota; kingdom Metazoa; phylum Chordata; class Actinopteri; family Centropomidae; genus Lates; species Lates japonicus. The sequence continues at coordinate 2,532,758 of BRZM01000016.1, forward strand.
CTGGAGTTTGCATCAAGATTCATGTCTGTGTTAAGGTTTAGGTAACAGAAGAACTGAGAGGTTAGTGAAAGGCCGTCGATTTGGTTAAACATTAACACAAACAACCACTCACACTCACATTCATACCTACGGACAATTTAGAGTCACCAGTTAACCTAACACGCATGTCTTTTTTGCATTGATTAAAATTGGAATCACAATCATAAAGTACTAAACAAAGCTTCAAAGAGTTTTATAACATTTTTCAGGAACAGTGGCATTATGTGCTTCTTTACCGGTGACCAAAAAGTAGCCTATTTATGCCATCGGCTGTTTATGTCAGTTACACGATCTTCACCTTGTCATAACCAGGCTGTGGTATAACTGTGAAGATGGGGTGTAGCATGTTGCACTTTCATGACAAACACTAAAGTTTGTTTCCTGTTATAGACTAGAGCCATTAAAACATCTCTAAACATACTGCAATTATCTTGCTTAGATACTGTAGAAACAAATAATTAAAATCACGTAACATAATCCAGGGTTTTTCAGAATGAGTATCAGTGTTGTCTTGCATGGTGTATGTGAGGTTGATGTAGTAGATTATATATAATTCTATTGAAAATAGGTAGCAATATCATCTAAAAGATGTTGAGACATAATCGAGCACCAACAATCAAGTTCCACTCACATCCAGTACCACTGCACTGAGGTGACAGCAGAAACCTCTGAGACAAAAAACTAAAATATCTGCATGGCTATGAGCCACTAGGTACAAGTGAGGAAAGACTTTTATATTTTACATTGAGAGACTCTTTGTTGCCTTTTTATTTCCAGTGCTTTTTTTCTAAATACTAATGTTTTAGAGCTAAATTCACTATCATTTCCATGAAGAATACCTTCTTATTTCTGCTATGAGACCGGCTGATGTGTGGAAGCAGCAGCCTGACTTGCTCTCGTTCAGTCCACCCCCAGTGAAACACATTCCTTTCATCCATCGAAATTCCACATGATTGAAATTGCCCTCGGTGGAAACATATCATAGCCATCCACGACTCTTGGACCGCTCCCATTGGGCGGTTCGGCCCATGCCAAGCGTCTGGGTTGGCCGAGAGCCTCCAGGGAGGCCGGGGCTTATGTCTCCATGGGCCAGTAAGCCTAGAGGCCCCATAGCCCTGGGAAATGTAGCAAATCAGGGGTGCACCTTGGCACTGGTGCCCCCCCTCCTCCTCCCCTTAGCCCTAGGACTGTCATAGCTAAAAGAAGTCTAATGGTGGCCAACTGTGCAGCGAATGGGTCTGGGGTGTTGGGGAAGCGTGTCTGTAGGTTCATCTGGATTGGCGTCGATAAGGATGTGCGCTCTTCGTCCTCTGCCTATCACTGCCATGCACAGGGTGGGAGCTGAGTGTGACACGTTTATGTTTCTGTGTGTCTGTGTGTTTGTGTGTCTGTGTGCAGCGGTGGCACAATGATGAGAGACTGGCAGACCATCTCCAGAATGCCAGGAGTGACTGATGCCACACCAGACATTCCTTTCAGAGGAAACGGCGGCGTGGTCAGCACCATGCCAGCATCCACAGGCCCTTAGGACACCAACCCCCCACCCCCACCTCAATCCTTTAAGCAAAGACCACGGCAGTGATGGCACGAGCTTCCAACGGATGTGTGCAACTGTGCAGACGGGAAAACAAACAATGAGGGAAGATGTGTTTGGTCTCAACTTTTCAGGTTTTTTTTTAATTCTGTATAGTTTTAGTAGTGCTGTACTTTTGTTTTTCGTTTTGACTTTGTCTTCTACTGGATCAAACGCATTATACCTACTGTACAATACAAGCCTTTACTGATTATAGGAATACTTCAAAGTTCACGTGAAACCTCCATCACTAAATTTTTGCACACTAAATAAATGGTCTCATCAATATGTTGTGTTCAAAGAAATTTGTGATAATACGACTCTCTTTGGTGTTTGGTGTGGCCATTATTCCCAGCCTGCCTCATCTGCTGCTATTTTAGTTGGGGTGGGCAAATGTTAGAATTTTTAGAGCTTTTACAATTTGATTTACTGACTGAGTTTCCTCAGTGGTCGCAACCAAAATTAGGGAGTTCCCTCTTCCTAAATATTTGATTATCTCATGCTCTGATATGCAGACACACCCTCACTTGTTGGCTTTTAACTGAATCTAAGTTTGTGTTTTGAGTTTTACTGTAGATGTGTTGAATTAGTGCAAATTTTGTTTTATATTTTTTTTATTTGTAAAGTGTAATACAAATACAATTGACTTGTGTGGAAGATCTTAGACAGATAACCCCAGATTATGTTCAATAACAATGTTTTTAACATTCTGTCTCTCTACAGTATCTGCAGCATTTGTGGTATGATTAAGCTCAGGTATTATGATGAATAAAAATGCAAACATTAATCACAGGTCAGTGACAGGAAACTCTTGACTCCTGCATCAAAGTCTGATTCACTCAACGCCCATTCACCGCCCTAATCTCCATGCTGTTTATTTTCTGTCTCACTACATTAAGTGCACAGTACTTCCATGCACAGTGAATGTGGCAGTGGATGTAAACTGTGAGGTGCAGAATGGTCAAATATAGATGTAATCACTGGTGGAATTAGACGTAATGACAGAATTATAACCATCTACAACATGTGTGAAAGCAAGAAAAACTGTCAAAAACTGTACTGTATGACTCTATAGTTTCTTCATCCACTACTCCAACTTTTCTTTGTTTTCTTTATGCAAAATGAATAGAGGATCTTTGCTTTTTTTATTGATGTTCTTTTAAAAATCACGAGCAAGAATTTGTGCACCCATAAACTTTGGGCTTGTGTGATGCCAGACCTCTAATCACACCACACCTGTTGTTCAGTGCCATCCTCTGTTGTCGTTCAAAATGTGCTTCTTCGTGATTTTTATGATTTCGGGGGAAATCGATTGATGTATGTGGGGTTTCTAGTCTTTGTTTCTGTTCCTGGCTTTTAGAGTTTCACTAAAAACAAAGTGGGTGCAGTGCATCTAGGAAATAATCTGGATGTGATGTCTTGCTGTCTTTGTGTGGCTGAATAGCCAAAGTGATAAGAAATAGAGAAAACTAAACACAGTTGAAAAAATTCAGCTTTTTTAAAAAACAGTTTTAGGGTAGATTCTCCCTTTCATCTATTTGCTGGAAAAATAGTAAATTTCCCCTAAAAAAAAATCCACATAGCAAAAGATATCATGAGCCACCTTGCACTTCTGCTGTCAAACAAGCCTCTCCATCTTGTGTCTCAGATTATTTCAGAGGTTAGGGGGGTATTCAATCGCCAGAGCCCCACATGCTCCACCAGGGCTTAAGTGATGACACAGAATGATTATAGCAGCAGTTAAATACCTGGTCTAATGAGCCAATTAGCCCTATTGACATCCATGGCTGTCTCAGAGGTGGAGTGAGTACCACGTACATGCTCCTTAATCAGAACCGATAACACCATTTAGCCTTCAAACGCTAATCCTGACTCCAGGGCTCTCTCTGGAATCCACTGTGATTTCTCTGTACTCACGCTGAGAAACTTCACGCCTGATTCATTTTCAATTCCACTCTTCCTGCACAGTTGTAACTTCGCTGTGGTTTCACATCCATTATGAGTGGTGAGTTTTGATATGATTTTTTTTGCACAGGATGTTTCCTAGCTCAATATCTTTTGAAACGATTTCTGCAGAGAGGATCCCTTTTGCGCCTTTTGCTCTAACAGCATTCACATAGATATGTAAACCACAATAAACAGGCTTTTCTATTAATTAAAATGTTTTCAAGATGTAAAAACAGATAATGGAAAACCTTTATTCTCGGTTGATTTCCGTTTGATGGTCTACAAAAAACGAAACTGAAAAAGTGGTGACAAGTGCTTCAGGTAAATTTGGGGCATTTCATTAAAAACACATGCCACAACAAAGAGACTGAAAGACAAAGTTTTAGCCACGGGCACTTGTTGAGTCACAGTTGTGTGAATGTTTTGATCTTATTCATGTTACTGTAAAAATTATACATCCTCAGTCTTTCACCACCGTGAGAATATCTCAACTTGCGCATACGAAACTGTTTTCTTTTCTTGGTGTCGCATCGTTGATCAGGTTACTTTAAAAAATGTGAGAATAGAAAATCTGTTTGACCAGAGGCAGAAAAAAAAATCCTGCACTGCCTTCCAGGTCTCTTACAAAAGTTTACCCAAAGAGATTTAAATGTCATATTCAAGGAAACGTGCTGGTTTTATATCATGCACAGACAGGATGCACCAACTGGGTACACTTCAGTTTGATATGGAATAAACGGAGCATCTTCTTCTGTGTCTTTGTGGTTGAAGGGAAGCGAGAAAAGAAGAACAACTGAGGTGAAACTTGCTGCCTATCTGTTCATCTCTACTTCTGAGTAACATACATCAAGGTCAGTTACACAAGCACACAAGCGCTAATGTCCTTTCACACGTGGGCAGACAAGCACACGCACACAAAGAGAACTGACAAGTACATTTGCTCACACCTGAATTTAGGGCATTTACATTTGCCACATGTGGTACAGACACACACGTCTGTGTATGCCTATCTTTGTGGGGACCTGTAATTGACATAATGCATTCCCCAGCCCCTTGCCCTTATCTTAACCATCACAACTCAATGCTTAACCCTAACCCTAACCCCAAAATCAAGTCTTGGCAGCTGTTTAAACTTGTGTGGTCCAGCATTCAGACCACACAAATACAGTAAAAGAAGCCTACACACATCCATGAATACACACACAAACACACAACAGTCACAATTCCTACTACTTCCAAATGACACACATTTCATTCACATCTAAATTTAAAACTTTTAACACACTTGCACTAGCACACACACACATAATTTTAACTACCTCCAAATGAAACCTCACCGTCACACACCTACATGCTCAGGCACACACACAGACTCACAGACACAGAGGCACATGCCAAGCCCACAACAAACACGACCTTTAAATCATCCTACACTTTCTCTTTGTATCTCTATCTCTCGTTCTGTCTCTCAGACAAACACACTCACCCTTGTACTTCTTGACTTGTGAGAACTTTACGGATATAATGCATTTCTTAGCCTCAAACCTAAGCCTAACCTCTACTTTCCAAGAATGTTTCCAATCCTCACTCTCCAAAAAATGTGTTTCAAAAATGTGTGTCCTTTATCAAAATGTTCCGACTGTCCAAGGATGCCCACACTATTCCAACATTCTTTCCAATATTAAAGGTCTTTTTTTTTTTCCAAAAATGTTCTCACTTTACAAAAATGTCCGCACTTTCTAGAAATTTCCATATTGTCAAAGAATGTTCACACTTTCCAATATTCTTACTTTTAAAGAACATCCCCTTTTTTCAAAAAGGTCCTTACTTTCAAAAATGTCTACACTTTCGAAAACTGTCATCAATTTTAAAGATGTTCTCACTTTCTGAAAAGGTCCCCACTTGTCAAAAAACTACTCACTTTACAGAAATGTCCTCACTTTGTGCAAAACGTCTTCACTTTCCAAAATATCCTCAGTTTCTAAAACTCACCCCCAAAGCCTAAAATTCAAGCTGGTCCTCAGAAAGGTAGAAGTATAGGAACATACACACACATACACACACACACCAGACTGAACATACAGAGATGTTCTAAAAATCACGTTGAGTCTCTCTGGTCCCGATCGGTTCATCAGTAAATCTGGTGTCCAGATGGTGAAGGAGGGAGACATCAGACTGTCGTCCCTAAAGAAACAGATCCACAGAGCCGAATAGTCGGCGTGAATCTCTCATCCACCATCGTCCCTGAGGACCAACAGGAGTGTCTACGGGGCCACGTCTGCCTGCCTCTCCAAGTGGCCACAGGGGAGGGCCAATTAGCAGTTCCCATGGAGAGGCGCTGTGGCCTTAATAAGAGATGGAGGGAGAAGGAGAATCAATTAAACCTGCGCTGACCCTCAGAAACAACACAGGAGGATCCGTCGCTACACAACCTTTAAAAGGAGGCAGCAGTATGACGGCTGGTTTTAACTCGCGTCCCACTGAATTTGACAACATTTGCCTGAATTCAGAAGTCAGCCAGAAACAGCCAGCGTGGGGAAAAAATATTCTGTGATGGAGACAAAACTGTGCCAGGAAATAGCTTATCATTTGAAACAGCACAACAGAAAGTAAGGGTGTGGAAGTAGAAGGGTTGGATGGACAAATACATTTAGCTTCAACTCAACAACTCAAAAAGTTGGTATTTTCTGTAATTTCCAGAATTTTATTAGAAAAAAAACTCCTAATTGGCACTAATGTATGACGCTCTAAGACAGTATGTTCATATCACTCAGGTATTACAGGTGAGCTGTAGACCAGACCATTTAGGTTCTCATGGTGGTCCTCATAATGTCTGTGGAATAAATAGAAACACAGACTGTTATCTGCTCCAGACGTGACTACAAGAAGAGGCTTTTGTCTGTTAGAAAACAAAAATATTCGACAGAAGGAAGTTGACGTGTGAGAGAAAACTTGTAGATATGCAATGCATTGTGGGTAGCTTCCTCTCATTTATGTTTTGGGAGTTGGCAACAAAGACACGCAGGCAAAGCGGCAGAGGTACCTCAGGAGGGAGGAGAGGATAATGAAAAGTTTGATTATCTGAGTTGCACTCTGTTTTCGACAATAATTCATAGAAGAAATTAAATTCTGCATACAGTTCTCTTAATTCGACTTTAATTAAACAATACTCTATAAATGGTACTTTCAATGACCAGAGGTTCCCATGTAGCCTCGCTGAGGGTCCCCAGCCATTAAGACTGATATAAAGTTGGTCTCAGGGGGCCAGACTGGAGTCTGATTTGCAGGAATGACAGCTGATGACTTCAAAAAGTTAATTAACTTTTCAATTAGGACTGCATCTGACATTGCGGTTGTGTCTGCTGTAAAGCAACTAGACTGCTGTTCAGGGAGAAACAGACTTGTGTAATAGATTGATGCACTTCAGTGTCTTTGAGCACTTGAATAATGGTTTGTAACGTGAGCATGTGGCATTAGTGATTTTACTGTGTATTTGTTCTAGTTTTGTTATTAGATAGTATCAGTATGTTTACAGAGAATTTAGTTGGTCTTGCTCGGTTACATTTTACTCTAGAAATGTTCAGCGGTTTGTGTGATATTTGTGTGAAAATATTGAATTATAGTAACTCTTGCTGCTGTAATTGAGCTGTTTATGTTTTATGCACGCACTTTGTCCTGTTTTTAGAATCTGTAAATATTTCTTTTGCTTCTACTTTGTAAAAATGCGTGTAAAATTGGTCACACTAATGCAGTTATAAAGTTTATGCATTTATTATAACTGTATAAATGTTATTTGTCAAAAAATAAAATGTAATGGATAATTGATAACACAGTATAACATAGCTGCAATGAAAATTAATCATATATGACTACACATGTGAACAAATCCATTAGCGTGTTCTGCAGCATGTATTATCTGTTTATGCTGTGAAACTGTTGTGTTCAAAACTCAATAGATTTTCTGCAAAACCTTTCAGCCACATCTCATGTATGGTGTTTGCTCACCATCGCAGAGTGAAGAAAAATAATTTATAAATAGGTAATTACTTGATTTATAAACATAATTTACATAACTGATTCATGCTAATTTTTCCATATAATATATAAAGATATATTTTTAGATGATTACAATTTATATTATCTTGTGTCATTACTATTGTTGACAAATACATTGGGAAACACTTAAGAAATGTCCCTATATCTGCTTACAGCTACATTACAGTGTGGTCTTGTGTGTTATGATCAACTCGTTAATTGTCTATGTACTCAAAGGGTTTAAGTAAAGTGTTACCTTCAAAAATATTACTTCAGTTTTAATTAGTGACTTTTTACTGTTGCTAAGGTAGACTTGAACCCCAGAAATGTTGCTTCAACATTGGCAAAGTCCGTATTATTTCTTCTTAAGAATTTGTCAGATGATGTTTTACCTGTGTCAAAATTACACATACACTACAAAACAAAAAAGAAAGTAAGTTTTGAATAACCTGCATAATCTCAATACTCCCCTTGTAGAAGAGGGACAGTCATTTGTGCATCTTTACTGATATTAGATCAAATAGCCACACCATTTACTTCTAGCCTTCCTCGTCTTGAATGCAATGTTTTCAATTAGCGCGTGATTCCTCAATTTTCAGCTAATATTAAGGCGTGTGCCAGGCTCTAATTGAAGTGGCTGGGTGGCTGTGTGCACTGACGTGGGGACAATGCGCTAGCGTGGAGGTACTCATTAGCCCAACAGTGCCTTACACCTGGGGTTCATTCAGAGCACGGGTCAGAGGGCACGGGAATTTGTACGATAATTATTGACAAGCAGATGTTATAAAATCATTTATGGTAATGCAATCATAATAGATGGGCTTTGTGTGGCTGGGCGGATGAGCAGAGGGGGAGAAAGTTTGTGCGAGAAGGAGAGAAAAGAGGGAAATTCACACCAAGCTGCTGGAGTGATTGCATTAAAGTCTATGTAGATGACAGGAAAAAAGTATGGAGTACAGAGCATCTGCATACAGCACACACACACACAAATCCAGACATTAGAAATGGTAAAGAATGGGGGATAAAGCTGCTCTAATATGTTTTGTTGCCTGTAAATTCAAAATCTGAAAAATTAACAACCATTTAGTGCAGACACATGTAGATCTATATTTATTCTGTATAGGAACCTTGTGTGTTCTTATGTCACAAAAATAGGATTTTCCTTATGTCTGCAGACCTACAGCCCTACTTTAAATGTATGTTTAGGTATTTTTGCTGCATGTCTAGCTGCTTTTGATCCCAACGTCGCCGTTTAATTACAAAAATAGCCTCTATCCCCAGCATAAGGAGGCTCCTCACAAATAAAATATTAGGAACTAAAAGGGGGGGAAGCTAGGTGTCTTTACATATATTGTCATTTGCTATAAGACACCCTATCTGTCTCTCGAAATGTGTCAGGAATTACCGCCAATTCCAAAAACATGCATTAGCCCCCACCTTAGGTGCAATAGTTCTTTTTACAGCGGGCAAATATCGCAGTGAAACACGGCTGTGCGAGGCAGCTAACCTGGCAGCTGGCGAAGAATAACCCTGCACAGGAAGAAAGCAACCATGTTATCATGCACACACATGTGGCCTGGGTAAAGATTAAGCCGTATTCATCCCTGGCTGCTTCGCTCTCTCCTGCCTCAGTCCATCACAAGATATGGCAGCCGTTCAGCCAGGAAGCCAGGAGAGGTGCCACGGATTTCACGGCGTTCCCAAATCAGGCCGTCTGGAGACTCGGGCGAGGTGCTCTGCCGCTCCGCAACTCGCCTCGGCTTTCCCACAGATCATAAGCTCTGTACTGATGCCGGGGGTTTGGAATTTTGTTGGATGGGAGTGTCGGTGCTAACAGAGGCTCCCCTCCACCCACCCTAACACACACACGTAGCCTCATACAATCCCCTGTTGTGCATGGAATTGGGAATCATCTGCTGATTCATGCTTTCTGAGGACTATTGTTCGACAGCGTGTTAATATTTTCTGGGAGTTTTTTTTGGGGGGAGTGGATTTACTTGAATGAAAGACAGAGTGTAAGAAAGAAAATGATCATTTAGCATGGAGAAGTGAGGGATCATTGCATGTCCCTGCTGACATGTACATTATCACTAAATGGGGCTGGGGGCTCAGAGTGCTGTTGGCCTTGACTTGGGAGAGAGGCTTACACCCCGAGAGCTACTTAGGGGCCTCTCTGTGCTAAGCCGCTAATAATTCCTGCCGTTGCCTTAAAAAAGGAGAAACACAAAGGGGAAACAAAGTGATGAATGCAGGGTGCATGGTAATACATCAGGCCATGTTCACTGTGAACTGGAGCCTTTTGCAGTGTAGGTGTGAGTGCTGGGGCAGCAAGATAGGTCAACATTAATAATAATAATGCAAACCATATTCAACAGCAGTGTGCTGAACAAGTTGCAGGTGGTGCAAAACAGGAAGCAAACCATAGATCAGCAAGCAAAGATAAGACTCATTTTATCTATTAATCTGGTCAACAAAATGTCACAAAAAGTACCCAAAAAATGCCTGTTATGATTCTCCCAAGCTTTAGATGATGTCTTCAGATGACTTGTTTTGTCTGCCCATCAGTCCCAAACCCAAAAATATTCAGTTTTCTGTCATATATGACAAAGAAAAGCAGCAACTTCTTACATTTGAGATGTGGAACTCGGGAATATTTGGCATTTTTGACTGAAAAAAAAACTGAAACGATAATTCAGTTATCAAAAGAGCAGTCTATGAATTTTCTTTTTGAGCCCTAATTAACATCAGAGCTGGGATTAACCAGTGTTGATGCTAAATTAAATATATTTTTATATAAAATGTAGCACACTAGACCCACAATTATCTTGATAAGAACATTATTAAAAGGTCAAAACCAAAAGATGAAGATGTAGATGAATAAGATGTTGTTTCATGTTTTCATGTGATATAAAAAAAAAAGAGATCAAAGAACTACGTACGAATAGTAACATGCACTAAGTGACAGCATTGGTGTAAAAGTCACTGAAATTTTGCTCATTTGCACCAGCTGTTAGGTGGTAAAATCATCTTTCTCCTTTGTCATTCGAGACACACTCCTCATTGAGGGTGTTTGTCACAAAAAATTAAAATAAGTAGAGAATTGTTTGCACTTTGCACAGAACTCACAGGTTGTTAAAGCAAAAGAAAAATCAATTATTGGTATGAATTTATGCTGTGAACTTCAGTCATAAAGTCTCATTGTGTGGTCTAAACTTTTTAATGGAACCAAATGAAAACAAAAGGCACTCTGCATCGCCTTGAGAGAGCTAAGAAGTGATGCCAAAGGAGCCAGGTAATCACAATGGTGTATCCAGGCATAAACGATTAGCTTACCCATCTGAATATTCAAGGTGATGCCCGAGCCATTTGCGTTGTGCTTCCTACATCCTCGCTTCAGCACACACGGATGAGGGGGGCCGCAGCGCTGCGGCGGTGAATCCAAAGTGGTTTCCCTGTGTCAGTAATTTTTTATTTTCAAAAAAGCCACTGGTGCAGTGTATTAGTCATAATTTATGTTTATCATCCCTTGTACCCCGACTGACTTCAACAAACCGTTTAACGCTCCAAGCATATGTGCATATGGCTGCTTTAATAGCTATTCTGCATGGAGGAGCACTTTAAAGACTCTAAATCATTTCTTTGGACAAACACTAATGAATTATGTCACCACAAGTGCAATTCAAAAGTGCAGAGGAACCAGTGGTAATTATTGGGAGGCTTGGAGATTTTAATTATGAGGAGTGGGTTCCTTTAAAGTGTAACTAACAGGATTCACGGAGAGGGCGACGATAGGACATGTCAGTCAAAAGAACCTATGACAGCGAGGAAGAGGATGGACAAGATAGCTGCGAGTGTGTGGAGAGTTTAACTCCAAACTAAGGCATCAACTGTCTGTAAAAAGTTACATTTACTCTGAAAAAAACAATGAAAACGTGTAGAACTTTTAAAGGAGAGATCTCTTAACTCATTGCTTAACAAAATCCTCTTTAGTTTGGATAAACGGTCAAAAGTGATGACTTTCGGACACAGCATATCATGTGACTTTTTGAAAATTAGCTCTCCGAATGTGTTTTTGATTTTGTTTTTTAAATATGTGCTTATGAGGTGAAAATGTGGTCTCAAAAAAACAAAACAAAAACAACAAATACTATGTTGCTGCTTTGTTGTTGTTGATCATGAATTAATCAAATGTTTTGTGTCTTGCATGCGACAAGGCCTCGTGTCTCTGGGTGAACAATACTTTGAGCGTCCTCTTTAACATAGTCATTTAATAAAACATCACCCTTCCTCCAGCTCCTTTGTACCCTTCACTACACAAATAAGCACAGCATTTTAGATTTACCTTTACAATGTGAGAAAAAAAAAAAACATAACTCCACAGTAGACACGTTAATCTGTTAATGAGAGGGGTTCTGTTATTGCATGTGGACACATTTATGCTGATTTTAAGCGCCTTTTCTGAGCTGTCTGGAAATAGTAACTTGTTTGTCAGGAGCAGTGCCTGATTTTTGCTTAATGCATTAAATTCTGCTATAATTTCATCTCCTAATTTTTTATTTTTTTAAAAATCATATTTACTGACATTTTATGAAGTTTGTTTATGAAGCCAGTGACAGCTCTGAAGGCTCCTCTCACCACACGGTGTGTATTTATGTCTGAATACGTAAGCAGGGCCATTATGAATGTCCTGAAATCAGATTTATTCCAGTAAAAATATCCTCATTCCAAATCATTAAAAAATGGCAACAAGCTGTGGTGTTTTGTTTTTTTCACACACAAAAAATAGCTGAAATATGGCATGTGAGAAATGTGCAAGGTGGCCGTCTTACAGAAGGTGTAGAGGTGGGATAAATTTAATTACAGCTTCAAATATTCATTTGGCAAATATATCAAGGTTGGAAACACAGGCCCAGAAATGGCAAGCCAGCCTGGCAGGCGCTCACAATAGCGGATGGCAAATGACAGTAATCCATGAAAAGAGACCAGACATTTATAGAATTTATAGAGAAGGACTCGCCATTCCAGATCTCTGATGTTTGTGGGATTTGCTCATTGGCATGTTAAATGTAGGAAAATATATATAATAATCCCAACCTGTTTTTCTTTCCACTACTTTGGTTGCTAAATTTCCAAATTGATTTAGGTTAATTATTGAGCCACATGTGTGCACACATTTTGCAACAACTTACCTGACTTCTCTTCTTTCTCAATCAAAATGAAGTTATCCACACATTTGTGGTTTTGAATATTACTTTTTGCTTGGATATTTTGGGTTAGAGGTACAAAAGACAGAATCTAAATGACAGTTTTAGACTCACTGCTATTTAAATGTGATAAACACAGATTTATACACGACGTCTTCAAAGAGTTTATAATTTCAGTTAAGACAGAAATGAGCCATCATCTGCGCGTCTTTTGTTCTGCAGGCCTCAGACGGTCACTCATCACAATCGCAGTAGCAGGAAACGCAACACGTGAGCCTTGCTGCTCTCTGATCTAACACGCTTGCTGTCTCGTCTCCAGCTGTGCAACGGGTTGTAGCGACAGCGCCAGCGAGGCGCCAAGCACAAGAGAAAGTGCACCAGGGCACTTCCTCTTCCTGTGACAGCGAGTGAAGGTGGCCTACTTTGCCTTCGTTATCGCGCTTTACCCTGCGTAGGGTTGATTTAATCAGCAGGTTAGTGGGGAGGGGGGGGTTAAGGAGGGAGAGAGCCTGCCTCACCTTCCAGAACCTGGAACTGGAGGAGAGCACGGGGGCGGTAAGTGGTTCTCCGAAGACCACACAGTCACAGAGAGTCCCGGTACTGGTGCCAAACAACACCCCCCTCCAATGCCATCACCTCCTCCCACCGACAACCAGATTAGAGTAGATCAAACCTCACCCACCTCACCCACCTCACCTCCACCTCCAAGGGGCTTCTTCTCTGGTGCTGCGAGGGCTCCGAGCAGGAATCACTCTCAGGAGGAGAACACGGGGCATCAGCTGGTTTGGTTCTAATAACAAACGGGTGCAAAACAGTTAAGTCAAATGTGGAAACTTCACACTGACCTACATTGGCAAAGCCACAAGACATCTCCAGTTTACATCTTTCCTGCATGCATGCATCATTGTGATTTCATGTGAAGGGCACACAGAAACAGCTCAGTGTTCATATAGTCTGATGTAAATAAACATCTTAACAAAAATAAATATCTTTGTTTTCTTGCTCTTTTTCATTGGATATATGCTAACAGCAGCCTTTCCTTGCGATAAAAAAGAAGACTCGGGTTATCATGTGACTGTCCTCCCAAGAGGAACAACAGCAATGGTCATTTTTGCAAGTGCCCCAGAACTACATATGTTTATGTTCAAGCAATAAAGAACTTTAGTGGTCATAGTTACTAAGAAAGTAGGAAAGGAGCGAGTCAGTGGATGTTATCATAGAGCGGAAAAGTGAGTTCCCTAACTGTAACCATGTGTTTATTATTGCAACAACAATGAAGCTCCTCTAGCCTTGACAAGGTCCTAGCCCTCGCCAAGATCTTCCCCTAAACCTAATCAGGTGTGTTTTTGTGCCTAAACCGAACCAAGCAGTAATTACAGCACTGTCACATCATAAAGTGCTAACTACATTTTTTGTTGTTTAGAGGGTATGTTGGGCACAATGGTGAGCTAACTTTGAAGCAGCTCATGAATGATTTTACGTTACGCTGTTAAAAGAAATTCAACATATGTCTACTAGGTTTTTGCTAAGAAAACTGTCAACTAGGAGGTAATGCGCTTCTGTGCAAACATCAACCTTTGTTTAGGATTAAAAAATACTGGGTTATCATTGTGGCTGTGCACCACCTACAAACACTTGAACATCATCAACCAAAAAAATCAAAAGAAGAAGATGTAAAAGAGTTGAACATGGTGGTGTGATTGACAAGTGAATGGCGCATCAGTAAATGCTTAAACACCACAGAAAAAGAAGCAGCAAACTGAGCGTCTGACAAAAAAAAGGACACACAAATTTCAGGATCGACTTGCTTGAACTTTCCGCTGAACATGTATCTGTACGTCACCTCTGCAGCAGCAGATGTAGCGGCTCACCACCGCCTCTCAAATGAAAGACTAAGCCTAAGAACTGAATAAATTTGCCCACAAACAGGAGCCAAATCATCAAACGGCCTTCCACCCTCCTGATACAGGAGAGCGGACCGTGTGGAGGTATGGGAGACACTGGCGGCAGCAGCGGAACGGGCGGGGTAGAGGTGGTGATGGTGGTGGGGTACTAATCAGGGAAAGAAGGAGGGATGGATGGATGTAGGAGGAGGAAGGGAGGGAGGGTTGATAAAGCCTGATCTGTGCCACGGGGCATTTATGGCTGTTGGGGATGCAGGGGGACGGGGATAGGGGGAAACGGGTGGGAGGAGGCATTGTCTGCTGTGTCCGCGCGTTTATAGGATTGAGCTCAAGTTTCCTTTGTGTTTCTATTTTGTTGAGGGATTATGTTCTTTGAGAGAGTTGTGCAAGCAGGCAGGCACACAGAGTGGAGGCGGAGAGAGAGAGAGAGAGAGGGAGAGAGGATGGGTGAGGGTGGGGGGGTACAAGGAGGGAGGGAGGATGTCTTTGTTCAGAGCATTGATCATGAACAAGACAGATAGCAGAGCGTGTGTGTCTGTATGAGTGTGTGTGTACAAGTTAGTGTATCTGTGTGTATGGTTTATAGCCAGAGTGTGTTTATGTGTGTGTGTGCTTGAGTGTGTGTGAGCGAGAGCGAGCAAAGCAAGATGTCAGGACATGTAACCAGCCATGTAACAATTTAAAATCAATTTGCCTCCCAAGAAGGAATTGCTCTGTGAGACATTTTTCCCTCCGAGCGTTTACAGGACTTTCATTCTATCTAAATAGATATCAATTACATAATCGCTTTCCGTCTCTCCACCCGGCCGCCGACTGCAAAGTTTGTCACACTGAGCTGTGGCGTAATTGTCCCCCGCGTGCATAATGTTTGGTGATTGCTTGTGACATTTGCAGTGTCATTGATCAAACGGGGCACAGTTGTAATGAAGACACAAAAAGCCTGCGACTGAAGCAGGGAGGGGTGGAGGTGGAGGTAGAGGTGGTGGTGGGGGTGTGACACTTCTTCTGATTTCGCGTCAACTGAAGCAACAGTTTCATGTTGGAAACCACCTCCTTTCCCGCAAACGTGATTCCCAAAAGTCACATCCAAAACAGTTTTCTCTCATTAATCAATTGGTAATGGATGAAAGTCTGCGCCTCTCCACAATTCATCAAAAATTCAAAATGAGAAAAAAAAGTAACTGGAAGTCTTAACTGGTGATAATCTGAGTGCTGAAAGTTTTCAGCACTCAGATTATACACCCTGCTGCCTTTACCTCCTTCCAACCCCACGGGGTAACCACGTACCCATTGTGTTTTCCTCAACTTGTTAAAACACCACATGGTACATTTGCATAGGATAACCAACATATAGCGAATCATTTGCATGCCTGAAAGTGCACTTGAGTAACCGTAATTACACGTGACACCAATTACTCTGTTACTTTGTATTAAATTATAATGGAAAATTCCACTAGAGAATTGGAGCCTAATTGCATCTTAATTTGCATAATTTTGCATATTAATCACATCTCCAATGAATAATAAATTTCAGCAGATTTTTTAATTTATGCACAGATACAAAAACAAGTTGAAAAATAATTTGTGAGAGAAAAAAAATCAGGAACTATTACTTAGAGCATTTGTGCTAATTTCTCTCATTACCCCATGCTCAAGTCAAAGATATCTCTACTCTTCATCAACAAGCTTTGCTTTTTGAAATTGAGAGTTAGTCAAAGCTTAAATTTAAAAGAAATGGACAAAGCGGGAAAAAAAAGAAATGGAGAAACATAAATTTTGGAAATTTCCATGCATCCATTTTACATAAAACTTTGTGGCTCTATTTAAGGCTCTTTCCACTGCAGAGATGCCAAATGCATTCTACAATGATAATTCAAATCACTTTCTGTCTCTCCTTTTTCTCTCTCTCTCTTATTTTTTTTTCCTGGTCAACACCTGTGCCTGCTATTGTGCGTGGCTCCCTGCCAGCACACACAAAATCCAATACCTGTAGCCCAGATTAAATTCAAATTTACAAAAACAACATATTTTCAGATTTAACATGCCATCCTTTCCAGCAGAAAAGTTGACCGAGTTATTTTATAAACCCGATAATGAAGAAAGACGAAAACAAAAACTAAAATCTGCTCTTTTTTAAAGTCCATTATCACTTCACTGTGGAACATTTTCAAAACTATTAAGTTGGAATCAAAGCAAAGAAACTGCAGGAGAAGACATAAAACACTTCTACTAATCAGTTTTATATCATTTATATTTCATCAAGACATATTGTTCCCAACCTCTTGTGACTTCTGAAGAATGTACTTGCAACCCATTGACACAGGCCGCACACGTCTTTGAGTTGTGACCGGTTCAACTAACTTCTCTGATCACATTTTTTAGAGAGAGGCTTCAATCATTTATGAGAAAAATTGAGACTTGAGAAAATAAAGACAGAATAAACATAAAATCACTCACCGCATTCACTCATTCACCACTTGCTATGGAACAAACACTTTGTAGTTATAGTAAATGGAGATTTGAGTCATTCATTTTGTGTCATTGACAGGCACCGTGTTGTGATGACTGTGATTTTCACATCTATGAACGCATTATGGGACCATTCAGTTTTGTGCACCTTTGAGAAAGGACAGTAAACAAATTGCACTGTATAATGAGTAAGGAATTATTTTAGATACAGTTATAATTTTGTGGAGCTGAAACATGTTTGTTTTAATTGTCCTGTGACCCCTAAGATTTATTTAGCAAGGCCTTAGGGGAGAAGACTGACCTGAACTACAACATCTGACATCCATATTCTGCTTTAGAGGATTATTTTAACGGAGTGGTTTCATCCAGAAAACATAAAACTATATACTCCAGAGCTGATTAATTAAGTTGTCTTATCATTACTGATGCACCATATCCAACCTCTGCTCCACCAGTGACCTGCCCTAACACACTCTGGAGGTTTGTTGAACACAACATCTTCATCCCTGTCAGTGGATGTTACCCAGGAGCTCGGCTGTGGACAACAGTGCCTTTCAGTGGTTCAACAGAGGAAAGAGCTCAGTGCAACATTACAGCTCACACACACACACACACACACACACACACACACACACACACACACACCATCTATTTGACTCTGAATTACATTAGAGGGCCTTTGACACTCAGAGCGGGAGTGTCCTACAGCAGCCTAAACAGCAAGAAACACCCTAACAATTCATTCAGAAAGATTCAGAAAGTGGAGGAATAACACTGACAGTCAAGGCCTGGATAGCACTCTAACTGCAACTGCAAAGAATACACTGTAACTTGTGGCCAGACATACAAAGTGCCTCATTTCATTTTAATTTAACTTGTTTGCCTTAAAACTGTCACGTTAAAAGATACTTTCTCTGAAGATCAGAATCAGCCTCCATTTGTAATTTATCTGTATTTATGAGAACTCATTAACTCCTCCTCAGGTTGTTGAAAGCTCTAAATCCCACAAACAATACAGAGAACATGACCTCTGTGTCCTCAGTGGTGGCCACAACCCTGTTGCTGTGATCAATATGGCAGAGTGGTTTTAAACTGGTTTTCGAGGCAGTCTGATCGCTGAAGAATCTGTTAGTGCATGCAGTATGCTTACTTGCTCTCTTGCTTGTTTGCTTTCTTTCTGGGTGGCAGTAAACCTCATGTATGTGACGATTTTCTCATGAGACAGTTTACGAGTTAATTTTTCAAAAGCAAAAAAGCAGCAAAAAAGCCTAGGGCTGCCGAACCTGTAAAGGGCCAAAGGTTTAACTACATGTAAACCTGTTTACTACATATCTGTTAGGACAGATAACAGATATCAAGTACAATATCAAGTTAGGCTGGGTCTGACATAATGAACTACTTTTGTGACCCTGTCTTTAAGAAAGACACTAAAATCTTTACTATTTTAATGTTTATTTCGCTCAAAGATTTTGCATATTTAAATTAACACCATGTATTCCTGCATAGATGTACTGGTTTCAATCGATTTAATGGAAACTAACAATCAAATTAAGTTTTTCCTATTTTTATTTTTAACTCTCTTTTGTCACCTCTATCTTTTTCTTTCTCCATCATTTTTTGTTTGTCTTCCTTCCTATCTTCACTCCTTCTTTAATTCTTCCTCCTCCTCTTCCTCTAAACCTGGTTAAACACGTTGATTATGGTGTGATAAACAGCAGCCTGGACTCTAACTCTCTTTCACTTGTGTGTTTATCTGCAGATTCTCCGACAGTTAATCCCATCCAATGTGGAGTCGTTAATATTCTGCTCCATTCGACTCGCAGATGTAAAAAGCATTCTCAGCTGACACACATAATTACTATGATACATCCCGGAAAGGTTTCCGTGTCTGAGCGCAATCTCAAATAACCAAGTGCTGCGCTGCTAATTATTGATAAATAAAATTAGTTGGGAGAACTTCAGGTGGGCGGGGTTCGCGCGCAGGTGTCTGCCGCGTGCGTGTGAGCACGCGCGCGTAGAGGGGGGAGAGAGCGACGGGGAAACGGCACTGACCTGTAATCACCGAGAACAGCGGGGACTTAATGATGTTTTGGTCTGCTGATCAAATTTCACATTTTCGCACAATCATTTTAGGCACCTGCGCAGAAAACAAAGCCTGGGCGGAAACTGCTGGCCCGTAGGAACAACTGGTTCTGCAATGTTTGTGTGTGTGTGTGTGTTCTTGTATGTGCACAAGCACTTTTACTGGCTTTTTGAATGTTCGCTTTTATTGTGTTAGTAGTACATGCACGCCCAGGCACCATTTAAAGTTTGTTTTGTAGTTTTCTCACACTTTACAACACACACACACACACACACACACACACACACACACACACAGGACATGAGAGACAAGTAAATGGATGTCTATCTCCTCACACCTGGATTCTATCAGTGAAAGTCCCTTTGCTGCCTTTAAGTGCTCCTTGTAAGTTCCGGCAAACACAGTATAGAGACACCAAAACTCTTGATCAGTACAAATATTGTTATTTAAAATAAAATAAGGTATGTATAAAATAAACATTTGCTGCTTTCCTGAACACATTACTGATGAGCATAAAGCAAACCAGACCCAGCTATCACTCTGAAATAAAATGCTCGACTTTAACAGTGATATAACGTTGTAAATAACACATTTGATGTCAGATGTGAGTTAGGCTGCATCTGCAGTAAATCATATGTTAGTAATGTGAGTCATTGTATCCAGAGCTGATAGACTCCACATACGGTGCATAATTAGTTTGCACTTGCGTATAATATCACTGTATGACAAAATGTCAAATGTGTATTTTTATCATTTGGCCTGCATACTATTCTTCCACCACATCCCATCCTCTATAACTTCCACAGGCTTCAACTGTTTTAACTATCCTGAAGGAGATTTTGTTTGAAGGAAGCCATGACAAGGAGCAACGGCAATCTACTAGTCATAGACAAGTAAGCAAATAAAATGGAAAAATCTACCGATTTAAAAAGTGAAAAAAGCCAAAAGACAGAACCACTCCTGCCATATTTTGGAGTGGAAGTGTAACCAACGCCTGATAATGAACAAAATGAAGTGCTCACTGGTCGTTTCTGTATTTCCAGCAGCACTGGAAGGCAGCAGTCATGTGTGTGTGTACGTCGTGTACACCGCAAGGATTATGGGTACAACATGGGGTGAGTTGCATAAGGTTACCTAGGCAGCTGCTTGTTGACGATGAAGCTGTTTTCAGCCTCTTCTCCAGTTCACGCCGCATGTAACGCTGCATCCACCGGCTCAATGCAGCGGATCGCCAGCCTCGCTGCGCTGCAGAACTCGGCCCTCTCGCAGTTTGCGACGCGGGATCTGCGCCTGGAAGAAGCCCGAGCTGCAGCAGGCAATGATCCGAACTTTCTCACCAACAATGGGCGGGGTGTGTGTGCGTCTAGCGATCCTTTCACCGGGGTCACAGAGCGCAAGGCCGGAGATTCTGCTGCAGGCGGAGGTTTTCGTTTGCCGGTCAGAACACAGACTTTACGGCTCCCCAGCCTGGAACCGGCAGGCGGCAGGGGCGCTCGGACGGTCAACCCACGACTATATCCGTGGTCGGCATCCCGGACCCGCTCACATGGATCCGGTGTAAAGTCATCATGTACCTCATCGAAGTTTATACTTTGAGTTGAACCTCAACTCTGTAGAGTTTGACAGAGAATAAAGCAGGTAACTACCGACAAGAAGACCAGGTCTCGCCACCAACCACTACTGCATCCCATTATAGGAAGAAGCTGGGTAACCCCTCTCCATATGTGGTCGATAAGGCCTCTATCTCTAACATCATTTTTATTCTCTCTCAGTTTATGTGGCATTGGTTTTGAATGCTTCCTGTGACTCTTCAAATGTAAACATGAAAAACTGAGGTTTGACTTTACAAGGGGTTTCATAGAGGTCAAACTTAAGATAGAGATAAAAATGACTACAACAAAAGTAGACAAGACTAGGCACAATTTATAGCTTCTTGCTAAATAGGCGTTTTAAAAGCAATGAATCAACACTGCAAAACAACAGTTAGGGAAAAAAGGGAATATAAAAGAAACACATTCTGCTGATGAAGATGATATCTGATTTAAAAGCTCCCAAAACAGCTGCTAAAGGACCTCAAAGAGTGGGGTTCCACCTGACAGAAAGCAAAGTATCAAAGTTAACTTGCAGCCGAGGTGCAGCCTAAGCAATAACATGTATTGATAGGAACTGAGGCACTAACACACTATTGACAATGATACAGGTAATTAACACCCGTCTTGTCATCCATCAGGCCCTTGGTCCATGTTTCCAACACAATGTCCAGAGAAGGCAGATACCATGAACTGAGGGATACTGTCCCAGCAATTTAACAAATACACATACTGTATGCTCTAGCTGAAAAAAAAGTTTACAATTGCCCTGTTCTTCCTGGGGTCAACATTATGTAGAACTTTTACAGGCTGTAATCTCAAATGTCACAAATGTATATTCACTTAGCAATATACACTAATTAACCATGAATTAGACTCCCTGTGTTATGGGGAGTTATGTTCACCTCCACAAACAGCCAATTGTAAAAAATAATCCATTTCAATATGTGGCAGTCCGACCAGTATAATAAATTCTTCAAATCCAAAACAAGGGTCTACTGATCAAATATAAGTCATCGGTTTTTGGTCCTGACAGTCTCTTTGTTCGCTGATGGTAGAATATGTTGAGGAAAGGGGTGGGTCTCTACTAATGCTCAGAGACAGCAGCTAGCTATTTACAATGGATGATAATATATTTGTGCTTCAGAAAGGCGTGTCTGTTGTCTTTGATCAATATGGTAGGTTTTGTACTATAGTTTTCATACACTGAGAACTAGGGTTAGGCAGTATGGCCTGTAGATGTGGTTAATGAATACAATCGCACCAGTATGACAAATTTGTGGTGCTGCTGTCTTTTGTGGCAATGGTTTTATCCCATATTTTGTTCAACAAACTGTTTAACCATCCTGAAGGAGATTTTGTTTAAAGGCCGCGACAAGGAGCAGCAGCAACTACTAGTCATAGACAAGTAAGCAACAAATGGAAAGGAAATCTACCGATTTAAAGTAGAAAAAGCCAAAGACAGAACCACTCCTGCCATATTTTGAGGTGGGCGCAACCAACGCCTGATAATGAACAAAATGAAGTGCTCCGCCTGGGTCGTTTCTGTATTTCCAGCAGCACTGAAGGCAGCAGTCATGTGTGTATTGCCGTACACCATACTATGGGTACAGGCGTGAGTTGCATAAGGCGCCTGTAACGCGAAGGCTGTTTCAGCCTCGCTTCTCGGTTCACACGCCGCACAATCCACCCGGCTCCTGATGCAGCGGATCGCCGGCTTCCGGCGGCCTCGCGGTTTGCAGGTTCGGATCTGCGCCTGGAAGAAGAGCCTGAGCTGCAGGCTGGTCGAACACCACCAGCAATGGGCGGTAAACCGCGTCCTCACTGGGGACCTGAGAGCACAAGGCCGGGAGATTCTGTGTGTAGTTTCGCCTGGAGACAGACCTTACGGGCTCCCAGCCTGGAACCATAGCCGGCGGGGCGCTCACACAACCATACATCCTGTGGTCGGCATCCCAATCTCACACGCGGGATCCGTGGTGTCATCACACCACCATCATACTTTGAGTTAGACCTCAACCTGTAGAGCTGAGAAGAACCAAAGGTCTCACTGAACTACTATCAACAGAAATAGTTGGGTAACCCTCTCCATACAGTGGTCGATAAAAGGCCTCCTATCTCCTAACATCATTTTTAGGCCCTCTCAGCCATGTGGCATTGGTTTTAAATGCCTTATTCTTCAAATGTAAAACATGAAAAACTGAGGTTTTGACTTTGCCACAAGGCTCTATAGAAATGTCTTAAGATGAGATAGATAAAAAGCTGCAGCATACACCAGCACACTTAGCTTCTTTACTTTAACAGTGTTTAAACAGAATCAACAAATAAGTTAGGGGAAAAAGGCCATAAGAAACACATTCTGCTGATGAAGAGAGTATCTGATTTGTGCTCCATAGCTACAAAAAGGATCAAAAGGAAATTGAGGTTCCCAATTGGCTTGAAAGCATCAAAGCGAACAGTGCAGCCCACAAAACATGTATGTATTGATAGGAACTATAATTAACACTACTGATTAAATGAGATACAGGTAATTAACAATCTGCCTTGTTCATCCAACTTGTGCTCATCATGTTTCCAACACAATGTCCAGAGGCAGATACCATGAACTGAGGGGACACTGTCCCATGAGGTAACAAATAATGCACATACTGTACACATGCACTCACAAACTGAAAAAAAAAAAAGTTTTACAATTGCCTGTTCTTCCTGTAATAATGTAGAACTTAGAAGCAAGAATCTAAATGTCTGAAATGTTATTCACTTGTAATATACACTAAGTGTCGCTAGATTAGACTCCTGTGTTATGGGAGTTGTGTTCACCTCCACAAACAGCCAGTTGTAAAAATAATCCATTGTAATATATAAGTCCATAGTATAATAAATTCTGCACATCCAAATCCAAAACAATTCACTGATCAAATATAAGTCATCAGTTTTGGTCTGACAGTCTCTTTGTTCTTCCAGACAGTAGAATATGTTGAGAAGAGGTGCAGGTCTCTCTCACTAATGCTCAGAGACAGCAGCTAGCTGTTGCAATGGATGATATTATACGAAGCTCCAGAAGACGGTCTGTTTTGACTGGCTGCGTGTGAGTTTTGTACTATAAGTTTCATACACTGAGAACTAGGCTGGGCATGTGTGGAGTTGACTTAGACGAATACAATCGCACCAGTATGACAAATTTGTGGTGCTGGGCTGTCTTTTGTGCATGGTTTTATCCTATTTTAATGCAACATCATCCTTAGAATATCCAGACCAGTACCAGATGATGAATCCAGTGCCATTTCTTTCCAACACGCCCGCCTTATAACCATATTTCTGAACTACACACATAAGAATCCGCTTGGCGCTTCACTTCTGTTGCTCTCTCCTGGTTCTTTCCGTGTCCCTTTCAGATACAAAAACACATCTCACCTATGTAGGTCACACACATTTGAGAGTGGTCTGGACAGGCGGGCAAGTGTGTATGACCTACATAGGTGAGTTTTTTTCTTTTTGTGTCTGAGAGCCATATGAGAGAGCAAGAGAAGCAAAACACCACTGCAAGTCTCATGCCGGCAGCTTAAAAAAATTACAAGACAAAGTCCTAAGTCCTACTTTCTCCATACAGGTAGAAAGTACTGCTTCATCATCATGAGGTTCTGGCTCCTGTCTACACATGAAGGCCCAGATGACCCAGAGGGCACAAAAATCTTCAAAGTGACCTCTAGTGAAGACGGCAGCCCACAGAAGAAATTAGCAACTGCTGTCTATGAGTAAGTATTCAGCCCGTCCTCTGTACACATATCACAAACATGCCATGTGTCTGAAAGTATGGATTACAATCAAATCTTCCCTCCTTCAGCTTTGACATTTTCAGATCTATTTCATGCCGTGTGTGCTGGCTCTTTCTGCATAACGCCAGTTTTTCATCATTAATTTGCTCAGATGTTCTGTGCAAAGATCTGTTTGCTTTATTTCTCAGAATAGAGTACGGTGAATTGCAATTAAAAAGGTACAAGTATTTACTTAGAGAAATAATTATATGTTGGCAAAAGCTCAAAGTTACCTGCAGGCCTTCTAACATATGGCGAGTCTGTATTTGTTGGGTGGATAACAGAGCCACAGCTTCACAGCTGATGGCGGCGAGTTGAATGTTTTTCAAATAAATGTGACAGTGTCATGGGTATATGGATGCAAGTTCATCTAGTATTTAAATCCTTACTTTGGGAAATGGTGAAAGTGACATGAATTTTTCAGGGGGACTAATACACTTCAAAATAAGAAACATTAATAGAAGTACTGATTGGAAGAAAAGTAACAAGTGACAATCCTATGACTGTATTCACTTCAACACTGTGTCTACATAGCTGCTATAGTGGACACTGCTCATCAGTAGAGCAGCAGAAGCTTCAGTCCTCAGTTAGTGTCTATACAGGGTGTGTTCATGCACAGTACTGCATGTAGGTCATTTGCATTTTGGCAGCGCTTACGATCCCTGTAGATGTGTATAAAGCACAGGAAGGTTTACCAGGTTAGATGCTTTAACATTTGTGTAACACTTTCAACACGGCCAAGTCTGAATTGAATGGCAACAGATTAATGTAAAGTTCACAGCAGCACAAGGACAAACATGCAATGAGGAAAATTAAGTACAAATCTTGTCCTTATTAAAGGCACAGTACAAATAAATCTTAAATAATATATGGATGTATTTATAGATAAGTCTACAATCACAATAATAACAGTTTTAGCTCCCTCCCTTTTTACATTTGGGATTTTAATTCACGCGTGGATACAATTCTGAATTTCGAGCACAAAACTTACATACAAGCATGCAAGTAAAGACTGTCTGGCTTTAGAAAATAGTAGACCTTTCTGACTAACACATGATGACTCATTCGTGATGGTCATTAACTAAGGCTTATAAATATCACTGAGCTTCCTCCTTGATATCTATTTAACTCACCACTGCAGGTACTGAATATTGTGCAAGTATTGTGGCTTTCTGTAAAATGTCCTCTCATGTCTGAATAAAGCCAGAAGGAGCACTGACATAATGGACATCCATGTCTGAATAACAAAAAGCTGTTACTTTCACAGATGGAGCCAGCAATAGTACATAGTCTATGTGGGCTAATGACTGTTTTGTCATGTAAAGAATCTAGTTCTGGTTCTGCATCACTTCAGCTGCTCTGATTTTAGTTTAAAGAACCACTGACATTTGCTGCTGTAAGAAAAAACAAGGAAATAATTTCACTCCCAGTGCATGTAACAGTTAAAGCCTATCAGTAATCCAGTTAGTTGTTGGACCACACGATGGGGTCTATTCTACCTAATGCCCACCTATCTAGTTGGCCAGATTCTCCTTCCTATTGTTTCAGGTCTTAGAATCCCCTCTGAGAAAGCCTGTTATACTTCAAATGTTATCCCAGAGGCTAGCAAACAGACAGTTCAGCAGAATAAGGGCACCATTTTCAGAATCCTCACCTCATTATTTTCAAGGTGAAACACAAAGCAAAACTTAGTTTGAATGTCAGTCATTGTCAGTCTGCCTTTATCCTCAAGACTTAAAATGAACTTGTACTACTAAGAATTTAAGATGCAGCTTTTATGAATTTTCAACGGAGGAGACCCTGGGTATGCATGATTTACATTAGTCTGGGGAGCTGTTCATGTTTTAAGTGAGGGTAAACTAAGAAAGTTCCTGTTAAACATGTCTGCGTCTTTCCTTCCAGATTCCACCGAGAGCTAACAAGGGGGGCCTCTCCTGACTGGACCGTCACGACCGTTTGGCACTGGCACTGGAAACTGGCTGAATAATTTGACGCAAAGCTGTGAGGCCATTTGTCACTCATCAGGACGCAGCAGCAGACTAGTGATCAGCTGAATTTATTTACCCGTGAAAGACAATAAACTGGACAGCAGACGAGGCGAGCAGCAGACATGGATCAGGACCCAAAGCCATAGCACTGAATCTGCACAGACACCTGAAGGCCTCAGAACTTGATACATGAACCAATCCTCCTACTTGAAGGTCGTCCTTTGACCCCAAGATGCCTTTAGAGCCTTCCTCCAATGATTCACACAGTTGAAAACAAGTCAAAGCAGCAAGTAACGCCCATTAAGTGTTTTTAGCTGAGATAAATGGACAGAGTGATGAGGTCACTGGAGGAAGACTTAAACTGTTTTTCTCTGAAAACTGAAAAGGTCAAAAATGAACTTTGACCCTCAGCCACATTGAGTCTGTTAAACCAACATCTTGTGTCAATAAACTGTTTGATCATGGCACCAAATTGTACCTATAATCATTTAATGTATACAGAAAATCTGCCCTCACAATCATCTGGCATTGCACTGACAAACTAAGGGACTGTAAAACTAGAATTACGGCCTTGCAGTTGTATTCCTCAGCCAGTCAAGTTGCAGGAAATATGTTCACAATCTCTCCTTCCTGAGTTCGGGTGTTCATTAATGACCTCATGTTATCCCATTAGACATTTGTGTGAAATTTTGTTAAAATTAGCGTATGAATTCTTGACTTATGTGTTTTGAGAAGTCACAGTGACTTTGATCTTTGACTTTTAATAGTCAAATCTAATCAGTTCATCCTTGAGTACAAGTGGACGTTTCCACGTTTTCCTCTAGATGTTCCTGAGATATTATAATTGGACACCCAGATGGACAACCCAACAACATAATGGCTCTGACCACGGCTGTCGCCAGCACAGAGGCATAAAAATTACTGGTGTTGTAAGGGTGGCTGAACCTTATGTTTCACCAATAATAAAGGCCCTCCCCAACCCTCCCTTTCCAAAAATATAGTATTGTCAAAATACTATAGCAAAACATGTCTCCTGTGCATGGTAAACTGCACCTTTAGGAACCCAGGGCTCAAATTAAAGTGTCATTTGGATCTTATTATATCATCTTAATTAGCCAGAATGAAAAACAAATTCAGGGTGAAAAAAAAATCAGTGTTCGCAACATTTCACCCAGCAGTTTTTGACCTCACCGCCAAGAGGTAACTGTAACAGCTGACTGCATTAGCATTAAAGACAAAGTCCTCATATTTCATAAATGTATTCTCCAAATGTGATCAGTGAAACATATAAGGGACCAAATATATTAGTATTCTGGTACTTGTGATAAGAAGCAAAGTGAAACAAGATAATCCATTTTCCATAGTAGGCAGGAGGGGGCGTATGTTCTGGTACATGGTTGTCGGCAATGCAGCTGACTGTTCAAGAAAGTACTTCAAGAAATCACAACACGAGTCTTGGACCAAGTGAAAATACTTGTTTAGCATCGCTGCAAGCAAGAATGACAAATTCTACCAGAAAAATTCTCCACCTGTTTAACTAACTCAAACACAGCCTGTGTCTGAGCCCACGGTCACTGCCAGAAACATGTCAGTTGTCAAAAACATCACGTCTGACAGGCTCGTGAATGCCGCGTGTCATCCCATTCTGCTAAAGCTTGCTGCAATATTATTAATGTTGACAACATATCTGACAAACAGAGAGGATTCTGTCATTAGCGGCCGCTAATTCATGCATAATGAAATACGCTGAGGATTATTCTAATTTTCCTGCATAGTAATATGCAGTCTGTGGAAGTTTGCGTGGGGGGTTTTTGGTTCCAGTAAAGCATCTTGCAGAGTCATAATGAGATTAAATGAGTGCGGTTAGCTTAGCACATGTCAATATGCTCATGGATATGGTGAGAGCACATTAAACAATTTACCACGCCTGTGCATCACTCAGTTTAATGGAAATTAACAAAAAAACAAAAACAAGTGGTGAATATACAAAAAGCTAATGTTTTTTTATTAGTTATTTTACTGTTTTGTAATGTTCTGACATGTGGATCAGTCGAGGCTGTGTGCCAACCGGTTTCATTAATCTGGTTAGCGAAACAGATTGCAAACAATTCCTCGCACCTCTTAGAGAGTCTGTGTCTGTTTGTACGTCTGCATGTGTCTCAGCTCCAAGAAGCCATAAATTAATTGTACTCTCTCTGTCAGACTCTCATTTTAAGGTTGATTAATAGAATTACAAGATAAATATGCTTGGAAATCAAATCTAATATTCTGACAGAACAAACGATAAGGTACAGAGAGTGTACCTCTCTATATTTACTCAAATCTTTTACAAGCATGGCAACAGTCTCGCCGGCTGTTGTCATTAAGTCCAAAGCAATCAATTAAAGATTTAACACTGTTTCACAGCAGCTTAGGTGTACCAACAAAAGATGGCATGTTGCTTTGAACAAAAAGACGCTGAAATGTTGACATGACAAATTAGCGGTTTCTATGCATGAAATTATATTTTTCATTTTTTAATAGTGAAATTGATTCTCCATAAACAGACATGTAATGGGGAAAAAACTTCTTTTGTTTACTGACATGTTTATTTCTAGTGAATTTGTGGTGCAACTAATATTATGACTGATGAATACTAATGATGGTTGAGAGCTTCTTAATGCCTTACTTTGTTTGGAGTGCAGGAAAATGGAATCAAGACAAAAAATCATAATAATTTAAAGACACTATACATTTCAATATACGGAAAATATTTCCAACTATAATCTACACCTCAGCTTTTGAAAAAAAAGGAAACTGGATTCAATATTCAGGCAAGAGCAAAGACAACTGTAAGTCCTAACAGAGACAAGGCACAAAAACTTGAGATATCATGATCAAGAGCTGAGTTAAACATGAACGTGTCACAGTAAATAGTCATGATAGTCACATTCTGCTTTGTACCATCAAAATGTAACAGAATAGTGAACATATTAACCTGGTTTTTATCTGCAGATTTGTGTGTATCTAAAGAGGTAAACCCCACCCCATGCCCTCTTTGAGAACAGTTAAGTCAAAGTTTATTTATTGGTGTAAAATGTGCTTCGTGGTACAATGTTGGCTGCTATAAACACTGCAAGTAAAACTACATCAAAGTTGTTTGTTGCCATTCACAATGATGAAGACAGAGCTTCAAAATGTAGCTCAGTTCTCCAGCATATTATCATATACAACCAACCTGATGGTGTAAGATATAAGTCCAAATATTAAAAATGCGTAACAGGTGCAGTATGTCTCTTCACATAACCTTCTTTTGAATGGGTGCTCTGCCAGAAACTAAGTGGCTTCCAGCAAATTCATGAAATAACAGGAAAGGCAGCACTCCAAAAAAAACATAACCCAAAAAATGGGTCAAGAGGAAGCTCAGAAAAGGCTTATATGACAAAACACATTAGTCTGATGTTAGCCATTAAAAGATGTTTCATTTTTAAAAGATGTTCTATGGAGAGCTGCTGTGCTGTATTTATTGTTTCAACGAATTCATAACCAGAATCATGCTAAAGTAACAGTGGGAAAGTTGAACAGATTAATAGCATGTGGGATTTACCTTCGAGTTATATATTATATTATTATATTTTATATTATAATAAATTGAGCTGATCGCGTGCACAAGGTATAGTTCTTAGCATTTAGTTAGTTCGCCAGCCAGTTCAAACAGAACCCACTGGCAAAAACTCAAACTGAATACTGACTTTGTTCATTCAGACCTCCAGTGGCTGCCACCTACATTCATATAAGCAACACTGTAATAATAAAGAATTGTCATATTGCTCCAGATGCTTCAGAATAAGTGTCCCAATTGTAAAGACAGAAAATGCAGAACGATTATGACTTGCATTAGGAATGCCTTTTTTGTTACTACGCGACAATAGGGTTACTAGATTTTTACTTAAAGTTGTCAAGTAAAAAGTTTGACAACACAACTACCTTGCACTTTAGATTAATATTTCTTCCTACATGTTTTGGGCTGCGGAAGCCCAATCTTCTTAATTATGTCAAAAATACACTCCCACTAAACTAAAACATTTTCCAAGTTTTGTGATGGGGAAACACCGTTCCAGTAAAAAACATCTTCAGGACTACATTGCTTTTATTTCCTTAAGTACAGTACGGAAAACCTCAACACAAACCTCCCCGTCCGGTTGCTTTATGGATGCCAGTTTCCAGGCCTCCTCAAAGGTTTCCTCAGAAATATCCACACCCACATTCCTGAAGATCTCTGCAATCTGTGAAGAAGAAGATGAAAGATGTCAGTAACAAAAAACCTATTACACGGTCATATAATAGCTGTGACATTTATCCCTTTTACTGTATTTTAGACCTCACTGCACAGAAGCAACCTGCAGCAGCAGGAGACCTATAATGAGTAATGTGGAAAAAGAACTGAACGAATATAAAACAGGCTGGTGATGGAAAACTTTTCCTAGATAAATATAAAAAAAAAAAAAGATTTAACTCCTCAGAGGTAAATGATGATTCAAACAACAGATGACAAACAAATTGAAGAAAAGAGAAAGGGAGTATTGATACTACAGGGAACACCCAATTTAACAAAACAGAGGCTCAAACCATATTTGACACAAGCAGCTTAAATTATTAATAAAACAGCTTCTCAGCATGAGTTGAAATTCCATTGAAGACTTAAGAGTTCAGAGACTTACTGAATATGTAATAGAGAAAAAACACAAAAGACTGTCTACTGCTGAAGTTCCCAACAGTGCATTTATCTCATACATTAAAATGAAAATGTAAGTGGAAAGATTATAACCCTCTAATGTCTGAGAGAGAGATATTGACAGTTAAAACTGTTATATAATGGAGGATGAATACATGTATTTTAAGTTGCTTTAGACAAAAATGCCTGCACTGGAATAGAACACTGTGTGATTGTTTGTTTGTGTGAACCCAGGATTCAACAAATGTGACGTTCAAGACAACAACATAACTGCAAATTCTCATAATTTGTTTTGTCCAAGTTATAGTGTAAGTAAAAACAGACCAAGGATTGACAAAAGCTTAAACATAGGCTTTTCTCAGACATATGTTTTGATTTGTCAAACACAGGGGTAAGTAAAAGCAAGACAGCTGCATTCATTTTGTACAACAGGTCCAGGGTGCTGGCATTGTGCATGCTCCCTCATTGACATGACTTACTGAGACACCTAAGTAGAACAAAGTCATCATTAACGTTGTTAGAAAACACCTGTGCTTTCCTGCTGTGACAGGAAAAAAAGGTCTGCTACACTAACATCTGTGGTGGTCACTAATAAAGGTTCAATCTTAATTTCATGGTTGTTTTTCCAATGACATATAAAAGAATATCTGATAGAATAGCTAAGCCAAGGGTAGCGAAGGTATACAGTGTCACACTGCCTTCCCTATATTAACTCACACAGTCATTCTTATTTTTTGATTTAGGGACACTATAGCCAAAGCTATACCACTGATCTGGTGCAAAGTGCGTACCTCAGTCTTGGTGCGAGGACAGAACAAGTGTTCCTCGTGAACACCCCGGAGGGCGTGAACTGATGGATGCAGGAGATCTGCAGCTGTGGATGTATCACCATAGTTTGTAGTGTCACTGACTCTTTTGATGCGTGGAGCTGGAAGGTCGGAGCGAACAGACGGGATGCCGTAGCAGCGACTGTCTACGTAAGAGAGACCAGATGTTGAGTCAGGATTTTGAAATAAAATGTATAAAATAATTGTAAAACTGTTGCTTATCGATCAAAAACAAAATGATGTCCTCAAATATGTGTATTTTTCAGTTTACACCTTTTATGCCTCATATAAATATATATAAAGAATTGATGGTTGTAATAAGTTCACTTATTTTATTGATCCCACAATGGTGATTTCAATTGTGTCACAGTGATATGTGCTTACGAGGGGCTGTGTCTGCAATCCTAGATATACACTGTACTACTCGGCACTGTGCATTCTGACTGCAATCATGTTTTCACCCACCAGTCCCACTTGTTGGGCTTTAAAAGACAAGAAAAATGTCAAGTGGTGAAACTACAGTCATTTTGTCGGTCTATTATCTTCACGTCTACAGTAGACACATGTAGCATTGTGTGTGGATACGTGTACAACACACCGCAGCAAATAACTATTGCTGACTTACTTGATGTGAGCGGAGCATCACTGATGGCCCCGATGAGGGAGGAGGAGGTGATGAAGTGGTCTGGGACTGCCCTGGGTCGCCTCAGGGTCCTGAGAGTCTTCTTTGAGCTGCCTGGCTCTACAGGCTCCAGGTCCTCAGGTTTAATCAAGGCCTGGGACGCAGGAAGCTGTTCTGATTCTGTCAAAGGCTTCCTCTCTGTGTTAGCTGGAGCCGAGCTGGTCTGACGCTCTGCAAGACACACAAAATCTGTTCCTAAAAATGAGCCTACAGGTAGCCTCTACATCATCTGTGATGCACAAAAAAAATCAGGCTTAGTCTATTGAGTCTTTTATTGCTAGATTATGATGTTACTTTCATTGTCGTGCAGTTCTAATCCAGTGCCAGTTTAAATAAAAGGATCCTCTTGGAACAAAAAAAAAAAACATGCCAATGCATTTCACTGACCATTTGTTATGATGCCTTGGTCCCGAGCGTTGATGGGCATCTTGTCCTTCCAATTGAGGAAGTTAGCAAACTCCACGAAGTTTATTAGTCCGTCCTTGTCTGTGTCACAGAAATCCATCAGGTCATCAAGGACTGGCCCGCTAACATCTAGCTGGAACTGACGGCACACTGCCTGAAGGTCTCCTTTGTCAATCATTCCCTTTCCTTTCTGGTGACATATATGAAAAGAATGAATTATAGTAGCATTGTTACTTTATTACATGTCTTAACACCACAGTCACATCACAGGCTTTATGTCAAACCTTGCAACTGGCCTTTCTCACAGCAGATAACCTGACTTGTTTAAGCACAGGTGTAATCAATAATGGTTGCCAGGGAACAAAATAGAAAGCAGTGTTTATTAATGTTACAAGTTGCACCTGTGCTTTTCCTGCTATGACAAGTAAAAATGTTCACTATGAGAAAGGGCAATGGTTTGCTTTCTTTGACTATTCTTTGATGAAAAATATGTGTTTGCACAAAATCATGCTTAGCACACTAAACAAAGTGTCACTGTATTTTTTCAGGTTACTTTAAATGTGATGAGTTAAATAGTCAGCAGACTGAAAATGCAGGTCAACAGCAGTGTGTGGAAATGTCACCCTGCCTGCTGTGATTCCAGTTGTACCTTGTCATAATGTCTGAACGCCTGCAGCAGGGAGGGGAAATTGTGGAAATTGACCCTCTTGAGGTGGTGTCGCACTGCGTTGACCAGGCTGCGCTGTCGGTCTCGACCTCTCACGTACTCCCCTGGCTTTGTGGAGTGGATTATATCTCCAACACCTGCACAAGAAGCAAGCAAGTTGTTTACTGTCTTGAACAAAAATAAAAAACCCCAGAATGTATATTGTTTTCACCCCATATCTTATACATTCCAATATATAACCCAGGAAATACATTTTTCATATAAACTTTACCATATTCATCTGGCGGCAAGAGCAATCCAAAGGTGTGATCTGGTGGAACATTCAAAGGACTTCTGAAACGATGGGTTTAATCAGAGGATTAAGTTAAACCTTGCACAGCAAAGTATAGTCAGAGGTCACAGTGTTGGTCAGAAGACGTATGACATAAACTTACATCTTGATCGCTTTGTCAGTTTTTGGCTCAATCTTTTCCCTGTTCCCAGATCTCTTCCACACAGCCTTTGGATTGTAAAACCTATGACATAATAACATGAGTACTGGATCATGTACAATTTTATTTTTTTAAATTGGATACATAGATACACAGTGTTATAGAAAATAACAACAAAACACTTAGGCTTGTGCCCAGTTTATTTCAGCACTTACTTCTGTGACTCCCCGAGCCAGTGGAGGGTTTTGCCAAGATTACGGCCATCATTAAAGTGAGGTGTGAGGATCCCAAACCTGCTGTCCTTACTGTAGTGACTCCAGTCATATTTCCTATCAATCCTCTCACCTGAGGTAGAGTAAGATGATTTTATTGTGGTGAAAAGTAGATATCACATTTCAAAACAATCAACAGAATTCAACAAATACAAAGTTGGTAGTAACAGTAAAGGCCTCATGCATAATTTTTCCATTCCTCTTACCAACAAAATAGGCATTGTGGCTGCGAACATAAGCCTCATGTCCCTCCTGAGCTTCCCTCTCCACCTCCTCAGCTGTTTTTAAAGGGTTAATGATCTCCCATACATCCAACCCTGGACAACAAGGAATGTGAGACATTAAAAAGAGAGGAGGATCCTCATTTCATTTTTGTTAAATTGATCAGCAATTACCTTATTTGATGTTGCACATACCTTTAGCTGTTTTAACACCAAACATAGTTTCGTCATTATACCACGTAGGAAGTCCAATATGCTGATCACGTGATCTACCCAGAGGTGCTTTTTGACTGGAGGTGTACACTGCTTCACTGAGCTCTTCTAACTTCTTCTGGAACAAGGTCGTTTGAGGAGGATTTAGCAAACTTCTGCCCTGTTGGGATCACATAAAAATGAGGAACTTGTACCCATATTCTGATTGTGCCTCATTAAAATGTGTATGCCTAAAACTGTGTATGCAAAGTCAGCTTTAGTCAGAAAAAAACTGCAGTCTTTTAGAGTATTTGCATGTGCTACATGGTGAAACAAATACAGGCTTTTTCTGAAATTGATCCATTATACCAACAATGACATATGCATGAGGTACAAAGTAATTAATCAGGAGCGTCTTAGTGCCAGTAGGTTAATAGCTTTTGGTCTTGAGCTTAGGTAAGGCAGAAGTTTTGAGAGTTATACATCACATCACCTGTACAGTGATGTTTGGCACTGATCTGAAAATTGAGGTAGTAAAAACTCTCCTTATTGTCCCATTAACCCCTAAGGAGGCATGTGTGCCTGTGAGGTACTCACAGTGAGGGATGATTTGGTGCTGACGCCATGAACAAGAGTGCTGGCAATATCTGGATCATTTGCCTTGCCTGGGTGCACTCTGATGGCTCCTGGTTCTGGTTGGACGTTGTTGCGGAATTTCCTTATCACCGGCGGGGTGGAGGGCTGAGAGGTAAAAATGCTAATATGGCTCATTGGAGAAAGTGAACATTTACAAATCCGTCTGTCACTTCAAATTATATTCATACTTTCAGTTATGCCAAAGCATCTAGAGATAAAACCTAATGGGGGAAAGTAACTAAGTACAGTTAGTGTTGTACTTAAATACAGTTCTGAGGCATTTGTACTTTGAGTATTATCATTTTATATAACTTTATACTTGTAATCCAGAACATTAGCAACATTATTAATGCTTACACGTTAATGCAGCAACATTTATAACCTAATGATATATTTATCATTCTGAAATGGTCACTCCGCATAATGAACACATTACTTAATTATTTTTAGTACTCTCACCTGACTGCAGGACTTTTACTTGTAACAGTAGTAGTATTGCTACTTTTACTTATCCGTGTGACTACTCTCTCCACCACTGGACTTACCTTTTCCCCTTCTTGTAAGCAGGTCTTAGCCCTGTCTCCTAAAGGTATTAGTTTTCCGGCCTGGTGTTCAAAGAAAAAAGCGAAGTTATAGTTTCCAATGTAAAGTATCCGCCAAGACAAAGGTTTATTTGGATAAAATGTCCCAGACACAGTTAATACGTTAGCAGTACGCTAGCGAAAACTTTAGCTAGCTAACATTATCTTAAAGTTTACTTACCGTCGGTATGTTTGGACATCTATCTATATATTTCAATGTGTAAGTGGTATTTCCGCCAGTCATATTCATCGTTAATTCACATATACCAGCAACAGAAGCAACCACCTTTATCTAGTCTTTATCCTTTCTCCCTGGTAAAATTAAAAAAAAAAAAAAAAAAAAAACTTTCTCGCTAGCGTTGCACTAAATACTTTCCCTCTGGTCAGTTAGAAGACGCTGAGTTGTGCACCTGTTTGAGTTCCGTTGCCACGCAACTGCAGCCACTGGTTCAATTCAAAATACGAAGACAGGGTATTTTTAAAATACTTTTCAGGTGAAACTTAAATTATCTAAACTAAGGGGTGTGTCAGTAAGCTCTTTAAATTCATTAGAAATTGGAAATATGACCAATAATTGTTGTGGTATTTTCTTTTTATTTAGGTATACAGTTTTTTTTTTAACCAAAGAGTCTTTACGTTAACAAATTCCCTCTTTTCGGCCTATATCCTGGTGCGTGTCTATACATTTTTTTATGGTTGTGTCATGTAGTTATTTGGAAAGGCACATACCAATAAATTAGGAATAAATGCTAATATATGATTGGTCCGCCGCCCTGATACGTAGGCGGATTGTCAATTCCAGTCATCTTTCGTACAATGCGAAAAGGGAAGTTGAAAGAAGTGGGAGAGCCTGGCGGAGCCTTATGAAATCTAACGTTGCAGTTGCTGGCTGGGTACTGGACACACTGTGAACAGACACTGAAGTGCCACAAATATTGTCCTGGAGACAACATTTACATTAACTAGCTTCCTCTTTTTGGCAGGTGAGTAGCTAATATTAGCGTTAGCTAGCTGGCTAATGGCTATCCGGAGGGCTCCTCCCGATGCGGCTACTGCTAAACAACGTTAGCCAGCCCAGTGTCTATTATCTGGCTAGCTAACGTTAGCTAGCCGATACTGGAAGGGCCAAGCTAGTTAGCATAGTAACCTAACGTTGTTCGACTGATGAATCCGAATGAGTCATCATGTTTAGATCATCAGCCAGTTAATGTTCAATGTAACGATCATCGGCGACTCTGTTTAGTCCACTGATTGATCAGGTAGGTCACTGATTTAACGTCATGCAGCTAACGTTAGCTAGCTGTCATTAGCTGTACACACCCAATCTGCATCATCTGTGTTTTGGCATTCTCAAACGTCATATAAATGTCAGTTCTGAGTGGTGTGTGTGAGCTTCGTGTGTCAGATGCTATCTAGATTGAAACCAACGACACACAGGGTAGATTATGCTCCATTACAGACAGAGATTGGTTTTGGGCTAGCTGTTGCTAACGCTAGCAGTCGTTACTCTGCTAATTCGAGCCAGTCAGCAACAACAAACAGGTTATTTGTGGTTAACTGTGTGTCGTAACGCGATTTCGACGAAGCTGTCAGCATTTATTTCTGGACTGATACTCTGTGTTTACGTGGTTGGTGATACTGAGAAATATCGAAGTTACAGAGATAATCTGCTGTTAACTGTGCAATATGGTTGATGTTGTTGTTCTCCCTCAGTCTACAGACCCGTGCGTAGAAAACTGTCTCTAACCTAACCTTGAAACATTTTCCCACATATGTGCCCAGACCCGTGTCATACTAATCCCCTTTGTAACAGTCTGCCTCACATAACTTAAAGCTACAAGCAGAGCAGGAGTTGCCAAGGGTGTTGCTGTTGCAGATTTTCACAGCTACACTATTTGGCCTGTTTCACCTCACATTTTTAGAAGTTTAACTTATAAAGGCACAAGTGAGAAACTTTGGCAACTTTGGAGGCAGAAGTTCAGATGCTCTTCAATAGTCAGAATGTTGTGGTTACTGTTAGGTGGGAAAATGACACTCTGCCAAAGTCTAGTATTTTTTTGCCTTACCTGTTCTACTTATTTGCTCAGCTAGTTATTATAGCAAGCAAACAGCTATTGTTTGGTGAAGAAAGAAAGCGTGGCTGGTAATGTGAAACCCTTGTTAACTTGTTTGTCTATAGTGAATTACAGTAAATTTCCCTCCATGGTGAGTTATCAGTCTCATTTTATCGTCTGGGATTCGACTGTTTGTTTTAAAGAAATTGAAATTCCTGAATATTACCACCGTCCTCCAAAGTTAGGCAGTGTGTGCAGAACTAGACGGCTTAGATTTTTACCTGAAAGTATTTACACTAGTAGTTTAGTCAGTTATTTTTCAAGTATGGTATGGTGTATTTTAAAATCGGGATTATACTATGACGTAACAACCATAACATTAACCAGGTATGCTGCTGTAGTAAGTATTATTCTGAAACTTTTTTGGGGGTTACTCATACCTTGATTTGGGAAAGGTAATGTACTTAATCTAGGTGATTAATGAGCTGCACACTTGGACTCTTTGTTGTAGTAAATGTATGAACTTAAGCAGCAGTATTTCCCTGTCAAGCTCTTGGCATATTGTTTCACTTTAAACCTAATTGTTACAATAGAGTTTGTTTGTACAGCTTTTATGCTCTCTTTGCTGTGGCCATTATGTTTCAGGGAAATATATAACTTACTTAGCCTTAAGTCACAAGATAGATAGCTGTGTTCCAGTTGCTGAATGAACAGCTAAATAATTTAAGAACATCATTATCACTGTCCATGTGAGCAGCTCATGCCTCATAGCTTGTGACAATAAAATGTCAAAATATATGTTTAATTTTCTAATAAACAGCAGATTTGTAAATTTCAGTTTTAACCAAAATTATCTAATTTTTGAATCATTTAGATTTTCTTTATGTGACAGTGACACTTTCTGCTCTCTCTCCTGCTCAGGTATTTTCTGAGGTTTTTCACAGTACGTCAGTGTCCAGAGGAAGAGAGCGGACAGTGTGACATGGCAAGTAGAGGCGGAGCTACACGACCCAATGGGCCAAACGCAGGCAACAAGATTTGTCAGTTCAAACTTGTGCTTTTAGGAGAGTCAGCAGTTGGGAAGTCAAGTCTTGTACTTCGTTTTGTCAAGGGACAGTTTCACGAATTCCAAGAGAGCACAATCGGAGGTATGTATCGTCATATCATTTTGTGGCCTTTTTTTGTGAACACACCTGCAGACTTGCACACACGGTTTGTTATGGATCACACAAGTGGAATGAACTTTGAATATCAAGATAATTTGCATTGTTGACAAATAGCTGTCACGAGAGTCATATTTCCTGAGTAAATAGATTTAAAAAGTGACAATTAAACCAGAGTTTGTGATTTCACACTAAAGGAAATATTACTAAGAGTACAGGAAATTAGAGGTAGAAAAGTTTGAAAAGAAAGGGAAATGAAGAGATGACTTATCCGTTTACAACTGAAGATAGAGAATTTTGAGGAACAGAGAACAGTAGGAATAATTAGGTGAATTCCCAGACATCCACCCCTAGTTCCTGGTATGTCCAGTTGAGTACGAGAGGTTAAAGCAGTCTGTTACCATTTACATAATTTTACACTTATTAGTCAGTGGCAAATGCACTGCTGGCTGGAAATAGCATGATTGAATCAAATTCCATCCACTCCATTGCATTGTTATGCCCAGACTCACCTCAGGCCAAATGAAAACACCTGCGCATTTATAAAATCTCAGGCAGCACAGATCACAGAAAGTAAATACACACTTGATGATAAGGCACAAACCAGGCATTGGTACATTTGATGTTATAACTCAGGTTATTTCTCTAATATGAATCAATATGTGTTCATATGGATAATTTAGTGACATGGATTTAAGCACACTGAAGAATCAGTTAAAAAAACACACAAAAAGAAAGTCTGGGTAAATCCATAACAGAGAGACACAGTCAGTGGACAGTGATGGTTTGTGACTTGAAGGTTGCTGGTTTGATCACCAGACCAGCAGGATAGGTCTGGTTTGGAGTTGTACAGGGCAGTGAGTGAATGTGAATAAAGTTTCTTAAAACAAAAGAGAGAGAAAGCATTGCTGTTACTGAAACTTCCCTGAGTAAAAAAAACCCTCCTAATGCTTCAGCCCCCATCCAGATTTTGTATGTTCTGTGTGAAATGTGTTTAATATTACTATGTTTTCCAAATGTGGACTAAGTCAAGCAGATAATCCCCCTGTGTGTCTCCAGCATTGGTCTTAAATTATTATTTCACAGGAACACATTTTGTGTAGCTCAGTTCCTACAGGCCCATTTGTCATTGGCTCCTCTGCTTTGTGCCCCCGCAGCTGCCTTCCTGACTCAGACAGTATGTTTGGACGACACAACAGTCAAGTTTGAAATCTGGGACACAGCTGGTCAGGAGCGCTACCACAGTCTGGCTCCCATGTACTACAGAGGTGCCCAGGCAGCCATCGTGGTCTATGATATAACAAATGAGGTGAGTCAGGAGCCAGGTTTTCTGTCATGTGTTTATTGTTACCTGCGCTGCTTTCACCAACCGTAGCGGAAGCAACATTGTTGTCAGTGATGAGAAGATAATGGGGCTTTCCATCTTAAATTTTTCTCAGTCAAGCCAAAAACAGAACCTTATTTTGGTATCTTGACAACGTAAGAGATGAGTCATCACCATGTTTCTCAGACAATGTATTGTGTAATAACCTCATACATACATCAGTCACTTGACTCCAAAAAGGTTACACATAAGGACACTCAAAGTTAAGTGTACATACATGTATGTGCTGACAGATTTTTGTTTACAAAAGATGTATTTGACTTTGAGCTTGAAACAGCAAGTCTCCTCTTTCTTTTAGTTCTAAAAATGTTGCTTACATCTGTAAATAGTTTTAAAAATATGTATACACAACTAAAGTTACATTTTTTTATATGATTTGCAAAGTGGTTAAGTTTCAAATAAAAAAAGTCAGTCAAAGCCAGACACAACCCAAATAGATGCAAGGACAATTAGGCCAGATCCAAAATGCAGTTGACCTGAACAGACCCTAACAGAAAGACACTACACACTGTTAATTAAATCAGCAGTAGAGAATAGCAGCAATGTTATATCATTGTCCTAAAAACAAATGTTTAAGTCATAGAAAGTAGAACAATTTATTTATATGCTTCAAAGATAAATTTATATAAATAACTGAAAGTCCCTCACCACCAGTAAAACATTCTGAAGCCAACTGGGCGACGGATGTTGCAAAAGACAATCTGACTTATTTAATATCTGTGTATCAAATTCCAAAAAGTTGTAATTTAATAGCATAAATCTAGTATGCTTCTGATTTTTCCCAAAATAAGTTCAGCTTCAGTTCACTCATCACAACAAAGCTCTGGTGAGCTGTGAAGTTTGAAGTTGTCACTTTCTCAAAACACACCTGATACAACAACATTCAGGTCCACTCAGGTATTGGACATGATGACACACAGACCCGAGGTATCGGGTCTGGTCTAGATTCCTTAGAAGTAAGTGGACCTGTGAAGACCTCTAGTATGAAGTACCTTCTGACACTTCTACTCAACAGTAGGTGAACGAAAGGTCCTAGACAAAGACAATCCTTTTTCCTCAGAGTTTAAAGAAACAGTCATGTTCTTCACATTTTTTACATTTTTGACATTGTCTCTTGTGTGTGCTGCATAGCTTCTGCATGGCTCTATAACACAACCGTGCCTCCCATATTGTAACAAATGCTGCTCTTACTGTACCCAGGGACATTTTTGTTTGTTTCATATGTCATTAAAAGCAGAATTTTAATGAGACTTTATTCTGGTCCTTGATCAAAAGACTAGAAAAGGCCGGTGCACATGTCATAGGAAGGCTCCCGTTGTCCTCATCTCTCTGTCACATGGAACTTATTGTTATTTTGACTAACTGAGTCACTCCACAACCCCTCCATGTTTTGTTTGCCAGGAGTCATTTGTACGGGCGAAGAACTGGGTTAAAGAGCTTCAGAGACAAGCCAGTCCAAACATTGTAATAGCCCTGGCTGGGAACAAGGCCGATCTCGCAAACAAGAGAGCACTGGACTTCCAGGTTTGTCTTCCTCAATTCCTTTTTAATCAACAGGAGGATGTAAACAGAAGCAGGAAAATCGTTACTGGAAGTTGTGTTGTTGTCTGTTGGAGCTAACATTAAATATTCAGAGACTGATTATTATTTATGACACATTTTGACCGAAGAACACACTCTCTGTGTGATTGCCCCACCATCCTGTGGACTACTTAAGAACTTTGTTTGCCACACATTTAGTTTTTCTTCCATACAAACTAATGGTTTCCTGATGTTTGTTTCTCGCTTTAATAGGATGCACAGTCATATGCAGATGATAACAGCTTGCTTTTCATGGAAACATCAGCAAAGACCTCTATGAACGTGAATGAGATTTTCATGGCCATCGGTAAGTGTCTCTGCTGTAATACCTGTGATGAGTTTTAAAAAATGTTCAAAGGTGATTCATGTAGTTTCTGCAAAATAGATTAAAAGATGTGACTTTATGAGATCAGTGACCAAAACTACAATTCCCAGATACCCTTTATGTTTCCTGCCTCAGAGTCGATGTTAATACCTGTCTCCCATCATCACAATGTGTGCATGGTATGATAAAGTATGATATGCTGGATCTTCTTTTAATATCATTGTGGAGGACACATCTGGTTCACCCCTCAGTATCCCATAATACATTACAAAGCAGTCAGTTTTACTGGTGTATTCAGGCTGTTTTCTCCAGTCCATAGTTACGGGAATTGCTGCTTGGTTGGCTGTTTAGGCCAAGCTCTTGATGATAGTTTTAGAAATAAAGGCACATTTTGACTGTTCTGGTCTATATGCAGTGTTGTGGAGGAGGCACAGGCTCAGCTGGGTCTTCAGGTCCTCTGAAGGACACTGTCTGGTTTGAGAGATGCAGCCACTGAACTAGAATGCAGCATTGTAAGCTGTCGCTACATTTGCATTATATAAGAGCACACAAACAGATTTTTTTTTTTTTTTACCATAAAAGAATCAAGCAAATTTCAAATTTCTTACAAAATAAGACCAGTCAGCTCACAATTTAAAATGTAGTGAGGTATAACCAGTGTGGCCAGGACACTGAACGTCCACCAGAGAGTGCTGGTTAAATGTATTTTTAAACTGTAAATCATCTTTTACAGTACATGTATTGCTTATGGTTCTTTAGGTCTGACACACCTTTAGTCCACCCACACAGGTGTTTTCCACTCATAACGCCTGATTAGATCCATTCTCAAGACTGTATGAACCTGTGCAGGCTGTGCGTGATTGACAGGTGCCTCAATGTCCTGCACAGCTGCAACTAATTAATCAGTCAATCAACAAAAAAATCAACTAGCAACTATTTTGATACTCATCTAATTGTTTTTAAAGCAAAAACATTTCCTCAAATGTG
Organism: Lates japonicus; assembly: GCA_033238685.1. NCBI lineage: Eukaryota > Metazoa > Chordata > Actinopteri > Centropomidae > Lates > Lates japonicus. Next base: position 2,576,526 of record BRZM01000016.1, read on the forward strand.
AAGATTGATGCTTTTTTCTTATATGACAGTAAATTGAATATTTTGGATTGTTGGTTGAATAATAAATTTCTCCATTTTCTGACATTATAGTAACAAAATGATTTATCAGTTAATCAAGAAAATAATCATCTGACTAATTGATAATGAAAACAGTTGTTGATTGCAGCCCTATTCTCCTGCTAGCTTTGTTGCACCTGTATTGTTTTTGTCAGTTCCTGGAGGAGAAAAAAAATACTAGAATTTCTCTGGAAAAAGGAAAATAACTTCTGTTGTTATGACTAATGCAAACTGGGACCAGGATCAAGTAGTGTAATAATGTTAAGTTGCTCTAAAATAAATGTTGGTGTCCTCACAGGTAAGGTCGTTTACCCCGCTTTACTGACCTTGTTGCTCTGTCATTGCAGCAAAGAAGCTTCCCAAGAACGAGCCTCAAGCTGCTGGAGCCAGTAGCGGGCGGAACCGGGGAGTGGACCTGACAGAGACGGCTCAGCCCACCAGCCGTCCCTGCTGCAGTAACTAACCCAGCTCTTCCTGCTCATCCTCCCCACACACACATCCCCACCCACTCTGCCCCCCTCCCCACACACCCCCTCTCTCAACTGAACAACATCTGGACATCGGGCTCCTTGGCTCTCTGACGTCAGACCTGACCCTCAGCCTCACTCCCCTGGATTAGCTAAAAGACTCTGTATAGCTGCATTTCTAATACCTTTTTTTTGTTGATGTTCTTTTTTTTTTTTTTTTTTTAACTTTTTTTAAGAAGTGTATATCAGTATAATGGATGCATGTATCACTACAACGCCTAAAACACACACATTTTTGTTTCTTATTAAGTTGGAAGACTAACCCCCATTTAGGAAAGCTGAGTGAGTGAGAAACCTGTGAATGTGTGATTGTGTCGAGTGTGAGTTTCTAAGGGTGATTTGCTGATGAGAAGGTGTAGCCTCATTTGTCACTTCACAGGGTCGACTGGATGCAAATTATGTTGCCTGTAATACTCTTTTATGTGCGGGTTAAGTTTTGCTCACAATCAGAAGAAAACCAAATTGCTCCCATCTTGAGACGCCCGGCTTCTCAGACTGTTTGTTGTGAGGCATCGATGTGTTGAGACAGTGCCAGGAAAGGACTGTCGTGCAAACTGAGAGCCCCTCCCTCCTCACATCTGTTACTCGAGAGGACATCTTCATCCAAGGCTCCGGATGGAAAAGTGTGGAAAATAATCCTAGTACTCTCCAGTTTTTTTGAAAAAGTTGGAAATACAGATGGGTGTAGAAGAAAAACAGCCTTGATACATGTCAGTAAAAGCAAAAAAAAAAAAAAAAAAGGTGACTTCTCATCTGTAGAACGATATGGGCCTGTCACATCATATTGAACGACAAAGTCTTCATGTTGTGGAAAACACGGAGGTTTGGAAAAGTGCGGGAACATCAGGAGTCCAAACCTGAAACCGGTATGACAGGATATTTAAATTTAGCTTTGCTGCTTTCGTGCTGCAGCATCATCGAGTCCATCGCAGAAGTCCCACGTCAGTCCTGACACCGATCACATGAAACAGAATCAACAGGAAAGCTGAAGACTGTTGAACATCCTGCTTTGTGAGTCATCTTGCAAAGACTCAAACACACAACTAGTGCTTTGTTACACTCGGTTATTTTTTGTGAATCCTCTCTGTTTCTGTTCAGGCCAGTAGCCAACCTGCATCGGTTTGGGTGAGGAGTCAAAGAGGGGGAGAGGGGGGCTGGTTTTTAGAATAGAGTTCAGACAGCACACAAACAGAAAATTGGACTACTACCCATTGTCACAAGTCTGTGGAAAAAAAATATACTCTAATGTTGTTATAGGGTGCAATGTTGCAATGTTGTCTTCTTCCTCCTTTAGTACAGCTTGCAGAGCTCATGAGCTCACCAGGAAATTTATCTAGAGATTCCGAACAATTGTACAGTTCAGTAGAGGTCTGCTTTTTTTTTTCTTTCTTTTTTTTTCATTTTCATTCTAGACCTTGTCACAAACTGGTCAAATGTTAAGCAGTGGTGGTCTTTTTAGGTATATGTAGTGTTATTAACAAAATCCCTATGTGGTGTCTTGTTACTTTTCTCCGAAATGGTCCATGGTCATGTTTGAAAGGAACTTTTATTGCATTGCACAGTGTTGATCATGTTTTAATTAATGATGACTGCCCTTCGATTTTATATGACAGACTGTATTGGACTTGCTAACCTACGGCTATAAACAGGTAGCATAATTAACCTAACTGGTGGTCTCTCTTACAGCTCAATGAATTTTAATGATGTAAAAACAGCATTACTAGTGATGGGCTGATCAGTTTTGAGTGTCTGAATACAACTTAATAAATTCAATAAAGAGGTCTCTTGCACGCCTTTTTGCTCTAAATATGTCAGTGAAGTTCAGAAAGAATTTCACACAAGCTTCTGCTTTTAATGAAACCAAATTTTATGATGCTCGCTGAATCTGACAACCTTTGACCTGTCAACACAACTGAGATGGTTTTTCTCTGTGAATGCAGCAGTTGGTTTCAGAGTCAGTCTCTGTCCAGAGTTCAGCTGCTAACCAGAGCTTCACTAAGTCATTTATCATCCAACAAGACTGAGTCTACAGCCATGTTAGCATCTCTTAGAGATGAGACTGTACACAGCAGTACTTTGAGCTAAAAGCACAGCGTGGCAATAAGTTCACTGACAATACTGGCATGTTATGTTTCCCCTGGTCAACATCTTAATATAGCATATTAGCAGACTAATATTTGCTGACATTTGCTAACCAGCACTAATATAATGCTAAAGTACAGCCTAGGCTGATGGAAAGGTTATTAGTTTAGCAAATATTTTGTTAAAATTTTGACCTGAGAGTGCTAGATGAAAAGCTCAGGAACATGAACGAGTGTACCAAATTTCATTGCAACATTTCATGCCTTATCTTCTGAATTCCAGATTTTCACTTATGCTTTTTATATTAACTTTTAACTCTTCAATGCACAAAACAAGCCATTTGAAGACCATTTGAAATTGTGATCTGCGTTTGTCATTATTTTAGAAGAATACTTTTAGAGTGGTCAAAGTCAAATCAACCGAGGCCGAGATATTCTGACTTCCTGGCTCTAGTATAATAAAAAATACTGGATCTTACAATTCGCATTATGTAACTTGATAGTGCTGTTTTGTTTTCCCTTCATCTGCCAAACACCCACGTCTCTTCACTCCCCCACTGTAACTTTCGTTCTTTATCTCTTTTGTCAGAATTGACTAAACTGATCTGAAAGTGTAAATTATATCTTTGTCAGTTAATCGATAACAAAAATAACCACCAGTTGCAGCCCTGGTTTTAACCAAATTTTCCACTCTCTTGCTTGAGCTCTGTTCTCAGTTCTAGGTCCCATGTTTCCCACTTATTTCCATCCTCTCTCAGCTCTTGGCTCTGTTCCATCCAGACACTTCACACAGCCTCAAAGCCCTCTCTAGATGAGTCCTCTGAACTCCAGACCTGTGTGATCACATGTTTGGCCAAGACTCAAATCCCTGTGCAGAAATGACCTCCTGGTCCTGTCAATTACAGTCCTTACAACCTCATTAACAGCCTTGTTCATCCAGCACCACCCACACACACACCGCTGGAAGCAAGAGGTGATAGATAGACAGAGGAGGTGTAAGGGTGCCCCGCACAGGGATCAATAACTGATTAAACTCATGATCTCTAAGTGGTCAAGACCTCTTGTAGACTTGATGATGTCCCTGGACTCTGCTGTGTATATCTAAAGGGCCGGTTCATGAAAATTACAAAACATTTTCTCTCTCTCTCTAGTGGTATCTAGTCATGGAGATTTGCCCAGGTTTTGAGATTTCTCAAAACAGAGAATCACATTTCGTTTTTAGTGCTCACAGCATTTAAACATTATATTTAAAGACTGAAATAGGAACGCAAAATAATTTATCTGATCATCTTCACAGCCCACTGTCAAAAGTTGTCATAAGGGGCTATATCAGTAGACGTTAGACCACATGAAAACTCTTCACATTTAAGTTTTTAAAGAGATTTTCATTTACCTCCATAGAACTGATGTGGCACCATAAATCGTGACCTGAAAAAATAAAACCAAAACCTCTGAAGCTTTTGATCATATCACATTGGGCAACACGGGCAAACTGATGAATCTGCTGGTGAAGTTGCTGATCATGTGATATGATCAAAATCCCCACAGAACAGCTACTAAATGGACCTTGTGGTGAGACCTAAAACCAAAACTGTCTGTATTATATATTCAATATTCATTTTTTTCAATCACTTCTGTGTAAAAATTCCATTACATATGTTTTAATATGTTAGTTGTTTTATGTTTGTTGCCTAAATTTTAGTAATAATTTGCTAAAGTTCTAAGCTGAGGCTTATTATGTTGCTTCAGTGCTTTAGAATAAGTATTTTAGTTTGCATTAATCTATTTGAATATTTTGTTTGTAAGGAAAGAGAACATTCACATCAAATGATCTTAGATTTAATTTTCCAGACGATTATACAAATCCATAGGATGGTAACTGTAGAGATTCAAACTGAAAGAGATTTTTCTACATGTCACAGGCTATGTGTTACTCTGCTTTACCACAATGTGCCCTTATTCCTGTTGAGAACCACCACAAACCACAAGGCGACACAAGGCAACTTTTTTTTTTTTTTTTTGCATAAGTCGGATGGCATTTTGCTCTCATCACAGAAAAAGCCTGCCAGAAAAGCTTCAAACAAATGTTGGACCCTATGAGTCACTGTGTCGCCTGCTGCTGTGCTGGGAGAGCTGCCCATCTACGTTGTCCAGAAAGTTAAATCACAACCCTTTGATGACAAGTTCAAACATAAAATGAATACCGACCACAGTTTGAGATTACAATCTTTCCACTGGGAGATTATAACCCCTGATCTTTCCCGCTGTCAATCAGGCACTGCGCAACCGCTCAAACAGACTGGAAATTTACTTTCTGCCCAGTGAAAAACTGTGATCCATCCTGCGGATGGACTTCTCCCACTGTGGTTGAGTTATCATGGTCTGGTTATGGGGTCTCTGTGCTCTCACTTTGAAAGTGGGACAGACATTTTTCAGAGGCCGAGGGAGGTTTGAAGAGCTGGTCCAGAACCAATCATACATAATAAATAGTGAGTTTCATCTTTGAATCGTTACATCTTCCATGCCTTTCATCCATTTTGAGTTCCTAAGCCTATAAGCAGTATTTTTATATCAACTCAAATGAGTCATCACCTGATTCTGCGTTTCCCCTCAGCTCTACTTTATAGCATCTTTCAGCCCACCATTGTTATTTTTGTTTTTATTTCACCAAAGAAAATGGACTGTGTTCCAATGCATGTTACTTATTGACTAGATGGAGAACATAATGGAGCTAATCGAGCCAGATATTTCCCTCAGGAACTGGTGGAGAGTAAAACAAAGTAAAAAAGAAGAGTGAATATTGGACTTAGATTCACCAGGTGGCTGAAACACTGCTCTGTATCTGCTGGATGTTAAGTGTTTGCTAACATCACCATTTCTCTTTACAGCTTGTTTTCATTGCCCCAAAGTGGCCAAATCATTTAATGAAGGTTTAATCTCACAAACTTTGAGCAGCACGTTAGGGGAATAATCATTTACTGTTCCATAGTCTCTCTTCAAACGTGTTCACTCCGTGAACTCAGTGTAGACACGAAATGTCACAGAACTAATTGCATTAATAATGAAAAAAGACAGTCAGAGAGGGTTTAAACCCTGCTTACCCTCTCAGTTCTGCACACCCAGCTTGCTGCAAGATCTGTTTGTTTGTTTGTTTGTTTGTTGTGTTGTCGGGTTCGGAAACTTATAGAAATTGATGGACACGGCCTTCAATTTCTGGCGTCAGAAAGGTGTTGGTGCAGGTTGTTTCAGGCGCTTTTCGACCTTTTCGTTTTTGGCACACACTTGTTTGAAGAATACTGAAGTTCTTTCCATCAAAGTGTACTGCTATAACATCTCATAGGGATAGATAGATTGGCTTTGGATGGGTAAATGTCTTATCCACTTCTCAGAGTCTGCACCAGGCCATAGTTTGAGGCATAAAGCAACAATGGTAGAGTCCATCTCTGCTTGTCTGAAGATATCATAGTCCTTTTAACTGAATTCAGCTGTTTGCAGACCTTTGCACAGTTTCCCTGGAAACAAAATCTTTTTTTTAACTGTGCAGGATGTGACTGTCTGCAGCCGCCAAAGAGGAGAATAAAGTATAACCAAAATGTTTTGTTGATGTTTTGACATTTTGGTTGTAAGCCTATAAACAAGGTGTATTAAAGTTTTCCTGTGTAAACTGGGAACTGCAGTGACGTTATGACATATTAAAGGATTTCATTACTCAGGCTGAACTCACTGTGGCTGAAACTGATGGTATTAGTATTCAGTGCTGTCTGTCAGAGCGAGGACTGGTGGTGATTGTTTCACTTCCAAATCTGGACCCTCACACTCTCTGGCAGTGTTCCTGAGGTGGAAGTGGAAAATACTCCTTTTTGAAAAATGGACCAGAACTGAGAATAAAATTCACTTTTCCTTCAACAATATATTAGAGGGTGTCAACACTGTTTTCAAGTGGATTTGAAGCATTTTGGCATTGAGCCTTCTAAATGGAAATCTAGTATTAAGCAACAAGAGGCATTTTCTGAGGACAGAACTGCATTTAACACTTAAACAGATAAATCATCGCTGCTATAATAAATACCTCAACTCGCGTAACAGATCCTTGTTTATTGTCAATGGATCAGCTCCAGTTTACACTTGAGACACTTGTTCATGTCCAGAAATGTCAAAGCAATAGCTTGTCCTGGGATAGAAAGGAAAAGTCCCTAAATCAAGCTGGTATATTTGGCATTTGGTCAGAAATGTCCTGTAAATTTGGTGTCAACTGTGACAGGTGCTTTTAAACATATTTTCAAGAGTTCTTGCATGGCCAAGAGGTCCATAAAATGTGCTCAGTGCACAAATGTTCATGTAACTTTTACTGGTTTTGTGTACCTGATGTGTTTTTAAACTCCTCACAGGCTCTAATAGGCCTCATTCATGGGAGATACTCATGACATGTCACAGTAGGAACATTACATTCCTTTTAGCTGCTTCAGTTTCAGAGTCTCTCTTGTTTTGCCTGCTGACTCACTGTCACACTGTCATGGTTTAGTGGGACACGTGAATGGAACAGAGACATTGTTAATGGTATTTGTAACGTCTGTGCCTTTCCTATTACAACAAGGCAAACTATCAGCTGTGTCAATAGCCTGTTATGTAGGCCTAATTAGTTCTACCATAGGATAATGGACACACCTCGATCAACTGATTAATTAAGACACTTGACACACTGTATGGGTAAATTTATGTGACAGCCTCCACTCATGGGGCCTTTGAATTGGGCGCAACAAATACTCCTAAAATATAATGTAAATAAATTTCCCAGTTGCTCTCTGAACCATATATACTCCACTCCGTTATAGTTCATACTTCTAACTGCATTTCCCTCTGCTTGCCATGAGAGGGCAGCAGTGCACTGTACCTATGTAATACTCCCATCATCCCAACCAGCTTTTAAAAAAAAGAAAGAAAAGAAAAAGGTTGGTCTGTTTTGTAAAATTGGCCTGGAAAATTATATCACTCACTCACCCCTCACAAAACTGATGCATTTGCACTAAAAAGATGTTGACCTGCTGGATTGATATCTGCTCTTCATAACACACCAGCTTCATCACATACCTACATAAAATGTCAGATGTTGAGCTGAGGTGAATTACAGAAAGGATAATACAGCATTAGACTGTTGACTGTCTATTTTATCACCATCTTGCTTGAAGCTGCTGTGATATTGTTTACAAATGAAACAAAATGTATTTAATTCTAAGTAAATAAGTCAGAAAATTGAGATCATTTGCAAAGTGGTGGCAGCAATAAAGAGGTCTGAATGCACAAGTTTAAGTCTTTCCATGTACTGACTGCATTCATGAAGCAAAACACCAAATATGTAAAGAACCAAGTCCACTTGGTATCTTGTCCAAGAACAATCAGTCATCAGATTAGTCACTGACCATGTTTACATGGGCAGTAATATGACGTGTTTTCATTTAGTTTTGCAACAAGTTTGGTTCTGGGTGATTATTGCTGTGGTGTGTTTACACTGCCCTTATCAGATATCACTTCTTCCAAACACAAAGCTGTTGGTGCTGTCAGAAATATTAATTACAACTTCCAGGGCACCAGAGACCTTTTTCCAAGGAAAAACTAAGTGTTCAGAAATGTGAACACTTTCTTTTTTCAACATATTTTAGTCTGAATCAGTATTTTCTTCATACCAATCTTCACAGAGAATATCAAAACAGAAATGTGAACATTTTATGGAAATTAATAGTAATTAAAGAAAGACAACAACACCCTTTCACCCCTTCACCTGTCAGTGAACAGAAATGCAAAAGCATACAGGAAACAACAAAGTGCTGTTTGCCTGCCTGCATTTGATATGTCAAGGAAAAACACAAGGTTAGACCTCGAGAAAGTCACGCCTGTTGCCCGCTGTGATCTCCATAGCCGGCGGCATGCGTCACCTGTCCTGGCTGTCACTGGTAACCCCGGGACGTCACCACGGTGACAGCCTCATTATAGTGATAACTCTGCAGGCTGAAAATATTTCCGTTATGTTCCTTGTGATGTTATGATGTGCAGTGTTCCAGTGATGACCAGGCGGTGGGGGGACACTTCTGCAAACTTTTAACTCCTGAGCTACAGGCTGTGAGAAATTTCATCCACGTACGACCTGCAGGCTAAAGAAGGGGCAGAGGAAACAGTTACCACGGTGACAAACCACAGCAGCCTCGGCTCATAAGCTCCTGTGGTTTATCGCCGGGGTGGCTGATGCTTATCTAATCCACCGGAGCTCTTCAGTGTCTCACACCTTGACTGCATGACTGTATTATATATTTCCATACAAAAACATGCATTTTCATAACAAAGCTTTGATGTTGTACTTAAGAGTCCAGTCAAGTCTGATGTGTGCTATCTATCGGTAAGGAAAGTCAAAGGGTTAGGGTGAGTGAATGGTTTGGGGAGTGAAGAAATTTTCCAAATGCTTTTCAGGTATTTATTTATTTATTTTTGAGAACAGATAACAGTGCACAGAGAGAGACGGGACACATAGGGAGAGAGGTGGACATGCAGCAAAAATCCACTGAAAGGACTGAAAGATTTCTGTTGTGGTTAAGTGGGGCACCTACAACTGTCAACTTAGATTTGTTCAAAATCATTGACATACACTATGTGTTGTCATCTCTAACTAGGTCTACATTGTCTTGTCTGATGGCCAGGTGCCTGAGAAAGCTAAGTTTAAGAAATAATTTGACCACTCTCATATATTAAAGTCCTTTCCTGAGGTGGCAGTGGCTTAGGAGGTATAGAGTGGTATGCAGTGATTGGATCCCTGGCCCCTGGATGTATCCTTAGGCAAGAGGCTGAACTCCAAATCGCCCCTGATGGTGCACCACGAGTGCTGTGTGAACGGGTGAATGTGACCTGTAAAGTGCTTTGAGTGGTCGATAAAAAGCACTTTATAGATGCAGTCCATTTACTATTCTAAATATCCATAAACATACATGAAGGTATAGTTTGACATTTTGGGAAACACATTTAATCCCTGTCTTCTGATGAGTACAATGAAACAATCACCTGCAGTCAGTACCTGTAAAATCCATTAATTCGGCACGTCTACATCACATAACATGTCCTGTTTAATGGATGCTTTTATCCAAAGCACCACAAGTATGATAAATGAACATACATTGTCACTGTTCGTGGCCCCAGAGGGAATAAAAGCCTGAACTCTCAGAGCTTTAGTGCAGCTCTCTACCAACTGAACTGACTGAAATAAGCTCAATAACCCAGAGCAGAAGATAAAATCACCCTCTAAGCTGAGCTTTTTTCACCCTGCAGCTCCAGGAAGGTTATATTAAGAGATTGTGATCTTCAGCCGCACCACCGTGCGTCGTACCATCCAGTATCTCCAGCTCTTTTACAGATACTTTACCTTCATATGGCCCAAATTAAATGCGTTAATGTCTTCTACTGGGATGCTTATGTGGTTCCTTGAGGTGAAATGGAGCAGTGCGAGTATTTATACCATGGTACAGGCTAATATATGAGCTAGGCATTGTCATGGAAGCTCTCCTTTTACTAGTTCCCCGTCCTTGAAATTTATAGCACCTCTCAAATGTGTTCATACATGAGTGCTCATGGCCGGATGGTCAGACACATACTCACTGTGTGTTTATAGCTCTGTGTTATTCACCAGGGTCAAAGTGTTCGTCTCACTTGACTGACATCTGTTTGAGCCAATAATTAATGGCTCAATAATTGATGTGCCCATCATCTGGGCAAGGAGATTAGAGAGAGGTTAGGTCAGTCTGTGCTGCATGCTAATGAGAGGTCAACAAACAACCTCTGCAGGACTTGATACTGTAATTACTGCTGCTGTTACCTTTAACACAGTAAACATTTAATCTGTCTTCACACTGCATTGGCAGAAAGCTTTCAAGGACTAAAACCTATGAAACAAGTTTGATTTTAACTTATTCTTATTAACACAGATTGCATATTCACACAGCTAACATAGGAGCCATGACTGGTGTACTGTGTGTTTGTGTGGTGAAGACCAATAATCATTTTCATTTCATTTTCCCAAATCAATAACTGGAGAAATTATTCCCTAAATTTGCTGCAGTAGTTGTGTTTTCAACACTTATTTCTTTCCTACTCATTAATTCCTCAGTGTATATATAACCACTTGGATGTAATAGTTTTAATTTGACCTTAGCCTGAGATTAATATATTCCAGGTTTTAAACATGTTGTTGTGGTATTTTTTGACATCTATTTGCAAAGAGCCTGTCAGCAACTTTGACTCATCCCATCTCAGAATGACAATTTTTTCTAAAGGTCAGATATCAAAGATACATGTTGTTTTAACTTGAAGGGGAATAATGCTCTGACAACCAAGAGGAAAACATCTCACTGGCACAGTAAACATCTTTTTGTCTGTTGATGCAGTGAGAGCTGGAGACATTAAAAAAGTTTTTTTTTTTTTGTTCATTTTCTTGTGATCATTTTGTGCTTTCTTTCTCATAATGACTAAATAATTATTTTGAAATAACTAGTTTGTGACCCTGACATAACCCACACTGTCACCGTACAATCTGATATGTGATCATGTGTAATCAAACACAATCTTTGACACAGACGAACAGGAGAATAATACTTTCTTTTTCTTACATGTGGGTGTGTGTTATATTATGTGTTATATGTTTGTTTTTATTTTAAAACTACAATATGTTGGAATACTGCAAATTTTGCAAGAACAGTCAATGTGAAACAAAAGAAACACAAGCACTAATAATAATCAGAGTACTTCTAGGTAAATCACACAACTCGGCAGCCATCTTGGCTGGCTCTAAATAAATGGGGATAGAGCTGTAACTTTACTTTCAGTGGTCATCAGGACATAGAAACTGCAAATTATCAGTTAAATCTAATAAACCACTTGAAAGTTTGGTGACTTTATCCCAAAATAAAGTTGAATGAAATAAAGCTCATGACACCAACTTCTTTTGTGGCTCTGCTCATCCAGTTTAAGAGTCAGAGTTTAAGAGTTTATGTCTGATGTTTATATAAATACAGTTGTTGTTTTGATGTCCTGCTCGTCCTTGCTTATTCAAACTCTGTTTGCACCCACTGCTGTAAACTGTAATAAGACCTAACTGTACAGCATGCATGCATCAGAACAACACCACAGTTAGCTTGAAATGCTTCCTGGTTGTGCAGCCAGTTGGCTGTTTCATTATGGACTATTTGATTCAAGATTCTACAAGTGTTTTTCTCTCTGCAGTAACGTGCTAGTAAGTAAACTGGAGATATGCTGTTAGGTGGGTTTTGGTACTACTGTTTCTCCAGTGTTTTGTGCTAAGCTAAGCTAACAGGCTGCTGGCTGTAGCTTTGTACTTAATGGACAGAAATAAGAGCGTATCAGTCTGAACATCTAACATGATGCTTACATATGACAGTAACTTAGCCCCACCTCTGGTTCATCTTGCAGTTTTACCTATGTCTACTAAAGCATGGTTAGTGGACTACAAACCACATCAGAGTCAAAGGGAGATGGACAGTTAAATTGCGAGATGATTTTCTGTGTCAGCTGAGTCACAATAACAGCAGAAGGCCATGCTGTCTATATTCATGAGCGCTGTGCTAACACAGCTGTCAAACAAGTCCTTGAAATTTTTTGGATTGCACTCACACTGTTCATGTGCCCATGTTCTTTTGCAGAGTCCGAGAGTTTTCAAGAGCCAGATGCAGGCTTGTGTCTGACGGTGAGACACTTCACTATCTGTGGGTTATCAAACTCATCACACTGAGTCTGTGCACATCAGGTCTGATTTTTTTCAGTCACTTCAGAAAAAGAAAAGAAAAAGAAAAAAAAAGAAAAGAAAAAGAAAATCAATTCAGTGTGGATTAAAATCAGATGATATCTACCATATCCATCATTCCACTTTAGGGAAGCAAGTGGTCATGACTGATGTTGACATGTAATACATGTTACTATTTGATTTACATTTGAATGATCGGGAGCAGTTCGTCAAACGCAATATACCTGGAGGGAACCTTGATTTTAAACGTTCTCTTTGTGTGTATTTCCAACATTTTTTTCCCTGCCATGATAGTTAAAAACTACATGACCCCGGTTTGAATCCCGTAGGTGATCATGTTGACGACTGTGCTGTCGGACTGGATGTTTTCAGAGATAATTAGTTTGTTGTGGGGCAACTCAGATATTGTCATTTGCTGGTCTTGAGGGTGCAGTGGAGTGGAGATTTGCTGATTTCTTGTCTGTACTGGGTATTTTTTGCCAGAGGGCGTAGTGAGTGTTTCCCCCTGGGACATCATTGTCTCCACATGTTGATGGAGGCAGGAAGGATTTTAGTATTAATAAATTATTGCAGCTAGGATGTTTTTCTGGAAATTGTAGTTGAGTCTGTGCTACACATGGAAGGAAGGTTGTCTATTGACAGCCTGGAGGGGAGCCCTCACTTCAGTAATGCCTTAAAACTTTGAAAACAATAGCCCAACATAGCTGACCAGATTCAACTGGATCAACATGTCTTCACCATAAACATATCATGGCACTGCACCCAATGTGTCTATTTAAATGATTCTGGTGTGTATGTGTGTGTAGGTGGATGTGGATACTATCCACAGCTGTGTGTACACTGTATATGCCTGTGTGTATCTGTGTGTACCTTAAGTAAGTCCCCAACCTTTTGCTCTGAACCTATTTTGGTCCTCAGTGAGTCATTTGAAAAAACTGCAAAGGTGTTCTGAGAGCAACCGGTGAGTAAACCTTTCAGTGACTCCTCTGCAAACCGTCCCTCTCGTTAAATCTTTATTGCTCCTCACTGGAGCCTAAAAGCACACTGCAAAAACACACAGGTCACTAAAACCAGGGCGCTTTTAATGCAGGTGTTCTGTCAAAATCACAAGCGGGACCATGTTTCAAAACGGTCGCTGCCCGGGAGCAAGGCTTTTTGTAAACCGTGAACGTCCAGATGAAGTAACAATGTCAGGGCCTTAATGGACTGGAATGTTAATTGAGGCATTTATCATGATGTTGAATCAAAGCTTTTACACGGACATGGAAGTGAGCTGCCTGGACCTGCCCGGCCCTGCCAGGAATCCCGGGGGGCATTGTCAGTGCAGAGTCTGTTACAACATCCTGCCTGAGTGCTGTGGCCTTTCAGGGTTTCTCCTCTCAACCAGCTGTAAATGAAAAATGAAAAACAACTCGATATCGCTAATGAAAAGCCATGAACTTCTTTCTTGTTACTGTGACAGAGAAGCACAAAATGATGAATCTGACAGAGGAATTTGGCCAACACACACTTCAGCTGTGCCAAGCAGGTAGCTGCCTGCATATAAATCACCTCGCTGTGCACTGAAGTGAATGAGGCCGGTTGCAGAAATGAAGACCACATGGAGGTGAATCTACGGCAACTGCAGATGAAATAATCTCTTTAATTGATTCCAATAACACTGAATGTTATGATTCATTTTAAAGCTCGCTGTTACCCACTACCATCACTGTGACACTGTTTAACAATTCACTCACTTTCTACCAAATTTTACAGGTAAAACTTGTATATCCCTCTGGAAATTTAAATTTGTTGCCCTGTATTTCAAAAACAGATGTCTACATGCTATTAAATATTACTGTGGCTTGTAACCTTAGTACAGGGCTTGTAACTTTGGTAACAACCATAAATAACTTTGTCAGACTGCGTGTTGTTATTATTTTTTATTGGTTGAACAGCCAGAGCTTGTTGTATGTCACCCATAACTGAGCATATAATAAGCCGACGAGGTGATGTTTTTATTCTATTGTTCTCTTTGTACATCACTGTGTATAAGGAAATGTCAAATATATCTGAGAAGGAACTTTTTTGATCACAGGAGCTGATAATGTCACGTTATTATGAGTCAAGATCCGTGTCAACAGACGTACTGGAAAAGAATCCTTTTTATATTTTAGGATCATAATGAGCTGTGTGTTTTGCTCACAGCTTTGTCAGGGCCTGATGATAATGACATGCAGGTTTTGCCCATTAAAAACTAATGAAATGAAAAAAAAATGTCTTGCACTGGTTCATTTTTCCAGGTTCTTAAGCTACAAATATGGTATAATAATGAGGTCTTTGATATTCTTTTCAAAGGTGTCTATACATCTCAATGCACTTTCAGTCATGTCTGTGGAGATTCTTAGTCATCCAGGTCATGGTTATACAAGAGGGGATGAATCAAGGCGAAGAGACCCTTTGCCTGTGCTTGTTTACCCTGAACCAAACAAAGCTGGTATAATGAGTGATTTTAGATAGCGTGACACCATCACTGAGACAGAGACATAACATGTAACACACAGCATCAGGGTCTGTCAGCGTCTGTCCTGACATGTCAGCTGAATCAGTTCAATCAATGTTTTTGTACCTTTTTTTTATACAGTATAGCAAGACGGAATAACGATGCAACATTCCCACCTTAAACGGGCTGTAAGAACGGAGCTACAGAAGCCATCCCTGAACAGAGTAAGAGGTCTACAACACCACCCATCCCAGTCCTGCAATGCTGTCCTCTCATCCCCTCCCAGGAGGTTTTACAATCATTCACACTTGGCTTCATGCAACTCTAAAAATTCCAGCAACTCCCGTTCATGCTTGGCCTCAGGGGACTCCAGCTACTCTAAAGACTGACATTACAACAGCCAGGAGCACAAAAAAACAGAGCCACATCAGTGGCCTTGATAGCGACCCCACAGAGGTCAAATACCTCCCTGACCTGTCAGTCAGAACTGAAGACGCCTCTTGGACGAAAGGTGAAACGTCCTCAAGTATCTATAACCAAGTGTATTTGCATAAACTTTATACAGGCTATAATTTGAGCCTGGTAATCAGGGTGAATTGCCATTTTATGTCACTTCAATATTCAGACAGACATCATTTCAGCTGATGCTTCAGCAGCAGCAGTTGCCAGGAGCAGCTATTGTTTTTCTATAACAATTTAAAAGTCGTTATTTCTCTTGTTCTGTTGACAATTTCATCTGTATTTGTTGCCATTTTGTGGCTCTGGTACATGACCATGACATCCTTGTTCTTAATCCCACAAACAAAGCTCAGATATACTCAATTGTTTTTGCAACTGGGAAAGCAGAACCACTGTATTTGAATCTCTGTAAATCCTGGAGATGTCGGCTTCATATTTATTCATCTTTAAGGTGAATTTGTGGCTTTTATAATTGATTTTATTAACTGATAATATTAACAGTATGTTTAGACATTTACATAGATGTTTTGACTACTTTTGTCCCAGCCAAAATAATAAATAAAGTCTTCAGCGTGTTGTGGAACAACCTTCATGCTGGGAAATAAAAAGGACAAGATGATTTTATTGAGTTATGGTAATAACTTACTAAATAAATCTAATGGCCAAAGGCCAAACTATTAGTCTGTTCCAATAAAGTAAGTTACAAACCTTTCTTTCTTTCTTTCTCCCATATTTTTTTATATTTATGTTTATATATTTTGTTTTATTTACAGAATATTGCTTGCCATTTGGCAAAAATAAAGAAATAAATGCTAAAATATTTGCTGACTGGCAGGGATTTTTGTTTATACCACAGTCTGATGGGCTTGAATATGAATAAATAGTTGCTGAAGATAAACAAATACTGAGTGTGCACATATTTACAAACTATTCTCATTTTTAAAATGGCTGAATCATTATTGTATTCATGGTCTTGAAACATGCCTCAGTTAAGGTTCCCTTGTTTTCAGTGTCAGTCTGGTCATCATCTGAGATTTTATCTTTTCTGAGTCACACTCAGGGGTAATCTACATTCCAGTGCTCGCCTGGTTGGACATCCAGCTGTTCACAGCATTTTCCCCGCTGACGGAGAAGGAATCAGGCAGTGTTTTTCTGCTGATAGCTCTCCTGAACAGCAGATAGAGAGGCTCTGCATCCCACTTACAGATGTTTGTGATCATTGCTCCAGTGAGATTAAATGGAAGCGAGATGGTGGCCAGAGATTCAACTCGCAAAGCAGGGCCCAGGTCCTCAGGCGGCCTGCTGTATTGGTTTTGGAGCAGGAGCACGGGGGCTTAGGTGGAAAGAAGCTCCCTCATCTGGCTGGACAGCCAGCTTTCATGCGTCAGGGAGTTTGAGCGTAGATGCACTACAAACGAGGAATGGGTGAATAAGCTTATGGGTTCATGGAAAAGTTCACAGGCTGAACAACTGAGTTTAATATGTGCCGTATGAGTTATGTTGTTGTGGTGAATTGGGGTCTCTCCAAAATGTCAGAGTTAAGACGCTCAGATCTGCTTTTGTCAGTGATGTTATTTCCTGGATGGAACAAAGCCATCTGGGCTTTAAGCTTGAAAACATCATGGATGTATTTATGGTGTGTAAGTGTGCATCAGTGTCTGTGAATTTTGTGTGCCTATCAAAAAGTAATGTATTGGTTGACGTCTCTCTGCCACGTATATGTTGTTTTTATTAAAGCCTCTGCATGTATTCACCTCAATATACTGTCTCTCTGTCAGATTTATTTTGATAGAAACAGGTGGCTGTCAGCAGAGGAATGTACTGTGTCCTTCATGGATTAATTTAATCAGTTCATGTTTATTCTGTTGTCTTCAGTGAATGTTTTATGGCACAAAGGGAGATATCCAAAACAGGGGGAGAACTGACTTTTGTTTGACATATTGCACAGAATCATTTACACAAACAGGCTGTATTGATGTCTGCCTATGTATGACGTTGCAGTCACTTATTACCATGGAGCTGTGCTGAAAACAAACTCCACAGACCCTGATCAATGAAGGAAAAGGCTTACTGGCTGGTTTTCTATATTTTTCTTATTGTCAACAGATCCCATGAAAAGACTAAAACCAGCAATGAGTATCACCTTTGTGCCTTATTCCTTTGTGCAATAGAGCTCCATTGTCCACAACATAAAGCCTCTCTGCTGCACTAGGTAACATGTTCTTTCACCGTGAACATGAGCTCCGTAGCTCACAGTATTTTGTGTCAACCCTGCATACACTGCTCTGCTGCTAAAGCACCAAATGTATATTAATCCATGGCTGAAAATAGCCCCTAACAAATGCACTATTTACTCCTGTTCAAGTAATGTTTGCAGTGCCCAGCTGTTTTAGCAGATTACTTACATTTATTAAAAATGAAATGATATTAGTGACTCGTTTCCAGATTTACATCTTCAGTCAGGCTGAATGGGCTTGGGGCCACAGACAGAGCCAGGAAATCAGACACACTAATGCACTGAATTTTTTTTCTTTTTTTCTGGGACTTGTTGACAATATGAAAAATACAGTTATCCTCAGAAATAAAGGATTGTAAATCTTAAAATGAAAATAACTGTTATGCTGTTCAGGCTCAGCTGCTGCTGTAGTGAAAGGACTACATTTAGGTAATAATCTGCTGCATCGTTATTCCAATAGGTCATCTGTCATTCAGTACCACAGCGGCCTGTTTGCCAAAATGTTTCCACAAATGTAATAAATTTCTACTTAAATACAATACAATACTGTAAATAATTAAATTTACTAGCAGCAATATTTACATCAGGATTATAGATTAGTCTCTGTATTACAAACACAAATTATAATATGAACAAGGAGAGTGAACGTCCTTCAGAGACACATTTTGTTAGTAGTGGAGTTGGAGTTGTGCTTGAGAATTTTAATCAGGTATTTTGAATTAGAATTATGTTCTCTGAATGAAAAACATCCTTGAGTCCATGGTAAGAGACACATGTTTTATGGACTGTGTTTCTGGATCTCCACATGTTGCTCTCATATTTTTTAAACTTGATCTTAATGTAAAACTCCTGACCTTTAGTTTCCCATGTTTTTGGGTGTAAATGATCGATAAGGACAAAAATCTTTACAATCGACGCAGTATTGAGGAAAAATTATGTACCATGTCAAAGTTTGACAATAAAGTGCTTGTTCTGGGGCACTGACAGGCTCAGACTGTTATTGTAAATGTCTGACAACATTATGAATGAGATTCCTTCAGAGACATTTAATAGTAAGATCCAAAACAGTAATTTTACCGTATATTCTTGGTTTTATCACTTGTGTGCTAATAAATAAAATGAATGAATAAGAGTGAGAATTTCTATAAACTCATCTTTAATTTAACTTCAAGGAAGTGCAGTATGTTCCATGACTACATGTGATATCAGCCACTGAACTAACAAAGGAGCACCAGAATTAACAAATTAGGACTCTTTTTATTTGAAATTGTTCACCTTTTACACACTGACAGTTAATATACACAAGCCTTTGTGGTCCCTCTGGCCTGAGACATGATCAGAGACAATGTGTGCTGGATACCGACAGGGATGGCCTATAGGTGGGTGGAAAGCTCTCTCTCACACACACATAAAAATACGCACACTCATACACACATGGACAAGCACACATGCAGAAGTACGTACTCGCACACACACACATACGCACACACACAGATAATGCAAGGACGAATACAAAAATGCACATCACGACACATACTCTAACCATCTAACACATGTCTAGCCATCTAATGTAGACATCAACAGAGGAGGGGCTTAAAGTGCATACAGGAACAGAGGAGGGCCTTGCTCGCTCTCATGATCAGTAACAGCCTCTTAAATTACGAGCTACAGTAATCCTCCACTAAAGCAATGATCTTAGTGCCACGCTGTATTGATACAAAAAGCATATCCCTACTGTATTTTTAGCTCAAACTGTGCCTTACATCATGAAATAATGACACTGCATAGTTCACGGGGTTAGTCTTATACATTATTGCGGTACAATGTAGGTCCAAGTCTGGGGTCTGGGTGTGAGCCATGGGCTGCAGGATGGCACAGAAAGCACGTATAAGTCCAGGTTTTCAGTGGGATTAGAGAAATAAATCCATCATGAGAAAGCGCCCGATGCCTCGCCGTCATCCAGTTTAGCTTTAAATGCAGGATAATCCATATGAGGACAGGTGAGAGGTTTGATCTCTGTGTGATGACGTTCAGTATCCTGGATGCATAGAAGGAGTACAGATGCTGACACGACTCCTTGGTGTGGTGTGGGGTGAAGCACATGGTTTGGTCCTTGACCGGGGAGTGGATCAGCTCCGCCCAGGTCAAACAGGTCAATAAGGGGCAAATAGGACTTGTGGGTGGGAGGTCCTGACAGGCCCAGGGGCCGGGCGGAGAAGTGCAGCGGGGAGGGTCTGTGTCTGGAAGAGGGCAGGGGTCGGGGTGTGGTTAGTGGCGTGGTTCGTGCGATGCGTGAAAGAGTTGCTGATGGCTGCGGCGGCCGCTGCCACTGCTGCCAGGTGAGCAGGTATGATCTGGGTGGTCAGAGGCTGACACTGGCGCTCCTTACCCAAGGTCAACTTTATCTGGTAAAATGAAACAAAATACACTTAATACAAGCTGTATAAACACAGGGTAGATGAAGTAATTCAAAAACGTAATGTAAAATACCTGCACTAATCACCATTGTAAAGCAGACTCTATGTTTTTAGTAGGGCTGGATATTATTAGGAAATATTTTGGTGAGATTTGGTCATTATCAACTATTCTCAATGAATTGCTTTGTCTATAAAATATCAGCAGTTATTAAAAAACTGCCTTTAATGAGGCCCAAGGTTACATCTTCAGTTTGCTTGTTTTGTCCAACCAACAGATCCGAAAACAAAGAAAACAAGAAAACACATCAATTTGAGGAGTTGGAACAAGAGAATATTTGCATAAATAATTTCTGCAATTACTCATCAATTTAAAAAATCCTGCCAAGTCTCTTTCAACTCAGTTGACTCATTGCAGTTCTACATTTGATGCCAGCTCTCACTCAGTAGCTGACCGTTTTTAATCTGCAGTTATCTGTAACATAAAGTATTGAGGTTTGACACTAAGCCCTCATTTTCTTACTCACATTTTCAGTTATTCAGTCAACAGAGAGTTCATTAACATCTGTTTTGAGACTTTAAAATGTAACAATATTCTGCTTTTTTCTGTTTTATACATTTGCAAATTGAATGTCTTTGGCTGTTGTTGGAAAAAACAAGTAATTTGGAGAAGACATCTTGGGCTATGAGGTGGTCATTTTTAATATTTTGTGACATATTAAACACATCTTAACACAAAATTGATTAATTGTAAAAATAATCAGTAATCAACATATTAATTGCTACACTCCTACATATATTTTTAGCTAGTCTCTGTATGTGTAAACTTCCTATACTGCATGGAACTCCTATCCCTGTCTGTGTCATGACTTTCCAAACAGTTTCTTGTTGCAAACCTGAATCAACAGCAGCAACACGTAAAGTCACAAACAGTGTTTTAATTGTACATTTTTATGGGAAGAGACATGAATAAACCGACACATGTTAGCAGAGGACACTGCTGCTGCAGAGAGTTTAACAGGCATCGAACAGGTGCCAGAAATCAGCTGCTAATTGCTGAAAGTGTTCCAGGTGATCTGCAACACACCAGGGCTTGTATAGGAAACACCAATGGAAACGAGAACCCCCTCAAAAACATGTTATTTAAACAGTGCACCTACAATCTGAACATCAGGTGTTTGCAAAGTTTGTTTCTCTGTTATTGTCTCCAAACTAAAACTTCAACTGTTCAAAAGCTGAAGCCTCTTTTTGCTCATTAACAGTGAAGAGTGAAGTCAGGTTGTTCTTACTGAGAAAGAAAAAAAAAGAAGGAAACAAATATAAACAATGAAAAGGAAAGACGGAAGGAAAGAAACAACAGAGTGACAGACATACAAACAACACCCAGCCTCCAACAACAGCCTAATAGGGTGAAAAGGTCACTAAAGTTATCTGGCTTAATCTAGCATATCAGTAATGGAAAAGCTACGGTCTCACAGCACCAGGATGGCAGCCGTTGTCATGGGTTATCAATCACTGACTCAGGCATCGTAACCCTATGGGAAGCATTCTTTACTCTCCGCTCATCAAAGAAGCTCCTCTCCGTTAACTCAGTCAATGATGGGTTTCAGAAAAACTCATTTCCCCCACACTGGTAACCCCCATGCTTCGTTGCGGCAAACAGTGGGTGTGATGAATGCCGTTTTCTGAGGGCTTCTTTAAGATAAAAAAAAATCATGTTCTTCTTTATCTTCCCCACTATGAATCCACATGGTACCTTCATGCATCCTAGCAATCCTGTGTCAACGTTTAGCATTTGTTTTAACTCGCCTAAAGTCCAAGAAGGTTGGCATTTGTAGAGAAGAACAGAGAGTACCCGAAAGTTAAACAATTACCTCAGCAGAGTATGTTAAAGTTATTTCATTACACTTCTCTTCCTCTGTGGTTTGTCAACTTGCCTGACACTAATCTGAGCTGCCCTGATGCAGAAGACCACATGCTGAGGTACTCCAAGTTAGTTAAAACTGACATTTACAATCACCCCTTAGTAGAATTTGACCCAAGTCTGCATTCTGCCTCCAGTCTGCTGGCTCCGATGAGCCTTGATACATGCGAATTTGGTCAATAAAATATCAAGTTTTCAAATTAAAGCATAGTGTTCCCTGCCACGAATTTCTAATAAAAGTTGGGTAACAGGTGAACCACTTATGAAAGTTGACATCTTATCGAATTAGGTGCCGTCAAGGGGATTGAATGTGACTTAACAAAGAGCAGAGCCCAGCGTTTTAGGAGAGGTGTGTGTGTGGAGTTTTTGCTGATGAACAAAGAAACTTTAAACTGTAAAATTTCTGCGTGCAGTTTTGTCCAGTGTTCTCTCCCACACTAATAGCAGAAGAGAACAGTACATATTGCGGTTGTGCTTTTTATTTGACCTGCAAACTGTACAGCCAGGAAGTGTCTGGAATAGGAGAATGAGGATGAACACCATTTCAGATATCAACAAATAACTCGTCTCTCGCGGGCTGATATGTCTGTCTCCTAAGAGGCTGTTGGGACTGAGTCACTGTGATTGTTGTGTCGACACCAGGACTTTAGTTGCTGATAAGATGACTGAGGTGTGCAGTGACTCACCGGCTGCTTGGTCTGGCCTTTCTGCGGTTTGCTGTAGGGGCTGTATTTAGGTTTGGCTGGTTTACCTGCCGCTCGGTCTTTATGACGCCGGCTGCTGATGTGCTGAAAATGAGACAGAAAACAAGCTTCAAATGAGGCAGAGAGGTGTCAGTCCCTAGTCACGCTGTACTG
Organism: Lates japonicus; assembly: GCA_033238685.1. Classification (NCBI taxonomy): domain Eukaryota; kingdom Metazoa; phylum Chordata; class Actinopteri; family Centropomidae; genus Lates; species Lates japonicus. Next base: position 2,599,356 of record BRZM01000016.1, read on the forward strand.
CAAGTGTACTGTTCACATTTACACAACATTGAATAAACAGGACAGAAAAGATCATTCTCCATTTCTGCATATCCGTGACTTTGTATATAAGCCTAAAATCCACATTTGCTTACTTCTCATTTTTCACTGTTCTTCAGAATATTTTTGCTGTTGGCACGGTCAGGGGTTAGCGTGACTGTGACAAGCCAGGAAAGTCAAAGCATAAAAAAATTAAGAAAGGCAGTGAAGGTTTTTTCAGACACTGAGCAGTTTCTGCCACCGCCTCTGTTGTTTCCAGCATAAACACAAAGACAACCATGGTGCCAAGGTGGGCAGCGGCAGCATGGAGAGACGGGCTGGCTGATGCTCCTGTGAATGCACATGACTATTTTCCGCATTTATGATGACTAATGTTTTCTCAAATAATTATGGCTTCTTGTGTAACCATGGCAACAGAGGAAAAATTATGTAGAAGCTAATCTTCACTAGCTATGAATGAATGTACCAGCAAGACAAAAACAGTTTGAAGCAACATCATCTTCAAAGTTTGATTATAGTCTGGGTCAATTCGCAATATTATTAAACTAAATTTCTCTACTAATTTTGCATTATTGCTAAAAATTACTGTACTTGGCTATATGGCTAAAAGGCAGATTTTAATGCCTTCGGCCCTGGTCCAACTGCACAAATTCAGCTCTACTGTTCCACGATGTCGTTGCCAACAAATTTCCAGCGTCAGGCCAGAATATGAACATTGGGAACAATGAACACCTCGACAAAAAATCTAACACATCTGAATTTGTAGTGTGACATCTCTTATGATATGTTCCCTAATGTTGACCGATGGGGTGACAGAGCATCTGGCATAAACATGACATAAGGATTATGTATGCCTGTCGGTTTGGCATGCTGTGTTGGCACGACAGCGTGTTTGCAATTTCTTGACCCTCCTCCTTGATGATGAGCAAGGACGTGAACAATGATTGGTCAAGATTGAACTTCCAGTTTCTCAACCAAGATGCAGCAGGAATTTATGGCACTATGATTCTATAATCTGACATGGTGACCATTAGGAAATGTAAAAAAAAATCATGTAGTCTGATCTCGGCCTCTCAGCATGAATGCTCCGAGTAAATCTTTTGGAAACGTGGGCATTTTGTTATTTCTTGTTTGCAAGTGGAGGAGAAATCAGGAGGTCACCACAATCATACGATTCATCCTCTAGAGATCATGAAAAGCCACAACAAGTTCAATGGAAAGTCAGCCATCAGGTGTCAAGATAGCTTGTCAGACCATTTAGTTAGTCAAGGGGAAAATTCAACCAAACAGTAGCACTAGAGGAGGTGACCAACGTAAAAGTCTGTGAATATTTAAACCCAGTTTCATGACAGTCTGTCTGAGATAGAGCATCTTTCTCTGGAAAAGATCCAGTCCAAAGAAAAAACTATGAAAGTTGTTATTGTTGTTTAAAATTATTATTACAGATGAACTGTGAGGCTTTATAGCTGCCAGTAACTTCGGCCTCAGGCAAGATGCCATTTCAGGGTAGATAGCTTATCGTGCGCTGAGGTGGGAACCTGACCAACAGGGAGGGAGGGAGGGAGGGAGCAGGACTAAAATTACACCTCCTGTCTCAAGGCGAAAGGTATTAAAGCTTGAAAGGTTTCATTGTGACTGGAGCCCCCCCATGGTGAAAATGACTGCAGTTATAGCAGTGGTACAGTGCAGAGAGCATTCACACAACAATACATTTGGTTCCCTCATTAAAAGCAGTATGTCATCATGAGAATGGATGCAGGGAACTATTATTAAATGTTTTCTGACATTTAAAGACCAGAAACAACTGGTGGATCTGAATAAACAAGTAAAACACAAGAATTTGGAATGACATAGACGAAAATACACTGTAACTTCAAGTCAGTAAATATTTCAGTGTGAGCACACGTGGAGAACAAAAGGCAGATTTCTGCCCAGGTCCACATTTCACAAGTTCTTGCAGTGGATTTAACAATCACACTTCTCCTCTGGTTTTGAGCTGAAACTGAAATTTGTCAAGCTGGATTCTTTTCACAGAGAATCGCCTCTATTCAGAAGTACTCAGTGAAAGTCCCTGCATGAAAAATTCATACAGAGCCTGTCTATTTTCAGAGAGAAATCTCAAGGTTAGCTCAGACAAAACTGAGAGGTTTTTGAGTGTTGTAGATGAAACTCCCTCCCGTGACAGAATGATCACTAGCTACAAGAAAAGAAGATTTGTGGAGTGCCCCAAAGCAACAACCAAGATACACATTCCTGGGTAGTTTTCAGCCAAGCCACACTGAGGAAAATATCACACAGAGATCAGATTATCGTCAGCTTTCCATATTAACCTGATTTCCTTAGCATCATGTAAACTAGAAACGCTTTTCCTTATTTGAGGAAAGGGAATAGGAGAAACTCAGTTAGCTTTATTATTACTGGAGAAACCTGATTTCTTGGCCATATACTGTCTCTGCTTAATCTGATTTCTTATGAGTTTTTGCAAGAGTGTACGTGCATAACAAAGACTTCAGAGAAGGAAAGCTTTGCAGTAACAGCAGCACGGCAGGATGAAAGGAATTATTACTAGAAGCGGTGGATCTTTGTATCCAAAAAAAGTTAATCTTAAATCCAACAAAAAGGAAAATCTGACACTGAAGTAAATTAGTCTAAATAAGTAGTTTTCAAAAATGAACAGTGGACTATTTGTAAAATTCAGACATGCACACCATAAATTGCGGAGCCAGTGAGTCGTCCATCGAAATACTTCTGACCAAAATAAAACAAGAACTCTTAGTGCTGCAGCTTGATATCACTAATACACTTCAAATATGTCATCCTAGGTTCAAAAACATGGCGGGGGGTGAGGCAGAAATCTTATTACTGAGCAGCTGCATGAAAACAGGGGTTTAGAGCATGTAAATGTGTTTTCCTGCCTCATCCTGATTTCTCCATGTAATCCTGGTGTCTTTTGAGTGAGCCAAAGCCTTACAGGCAAAATGATAGACGAAAATTATTTAAGCTTTTAATTAACTGCAGCAAAATATCCATTGCTAAGTTAAAGTATTCTAAACTATTCCCTTGAACTATTATTGTCCAGTGATAGATTAGCAACCATAAATAGATGTGACAGTAGTTTGGAAGGTGGGGTCTTTTGTTTGAGACTTTCAAAAAGCAAAGCACTAGAGCAAAATTGTAAGTGTAACTGATATATTTATGTAATAAGTTTAGATTTCACCTAAAAATCTATTTTTGTTCACATTTAGTTATTTTCCTAATATATACTTGTTTCCGTATTTATTTATTTATTTTGGGCTTTTATTTTATTAATTGTATTTTTGTTGTGTGACCTTTGACACTTTGGTGATGTCACTCCTTAGTTAGCATCACGCTCGTGAGCACAGTGAATCAAGGTTAACTGTCAGTAGCGTGCTAAAATGTGGTGAAAACGGTAAGCAGAGGAGCAAACTTTTACTTTGTATAGGTCATAAATCTTGTTCTTTGTTGTTAGAGTGTTTATTTCAGCGTGTTTATGTGGTTTTTTAATCGTGTACAGCACTTTTGTGTTAACATGCTAGCTTACCGATGTCAAGCTAGGCTAACAGAGCACGTTAGCATGTCACGTGCCCGCTGTTCTCTCTCCTTTAAAGGCGTTTATGTAGAAAACCGGGTCATGAGAAGTTGCTGCACGGATAGTGGTGTGTTATACACAGCTATGTGAGCCCCCTCTTTGTTATTTTGTCATGTAAATTTATTGTGTACCGATAATTTTTCAAGAATATACATAAAGGATATTTGCCGCTGGTGTGTGAGGAAAGTAGCTTTTAAAGGAACTTTGTGGTTGTAACTATACGACAAGAATGGGATGAATGTCGTTTCATTGATTTAATGCAAGATGTTTATGTGGTAAATGTAGTGGCACATGAATCATACAGTGAGTTAGCCTCAGGCTATGCTGAGGAGAGATGTAAATGCAGAAAACTTGGTCATGAGTAGCTTTACTGATATTAATGTGTCTTGTACAGCTCTTAAGGAAATAAATTCGGCCCAGCAGGCAAGCCAGCAGCTATCCCCATCTCATTCCTGATCCAAGGTAACCTTACATTGTTAGCATGTCCTGATTTCCAGCGCAGCACCTACAATAATAAACTTATGTTATTTCCAAAGCCAACTGAAGCATAACTATTATGTTGAGGAGTCATAAGTTATATTAGCAGGACTTGGGCATCTGCTGCATGGAAGCCAAGAGCTACTATATCAGAGTTTAGAATAACATAAATAACTCTGTCCTGCTCTTTATTTAGTTTGGGGAAGTAATACTCCAGCATGCCCTGCCAAACCCATTACCTGAAATAACATCATGTTTGTCAAACACCTTGATTTAGTTCATCCTCAGAGCCTTCTCTTTTGTAAAAGTGAAAGCTATTCTTTGTTAATACGAACAATTAACCATAAATCTAAGTTGCCTATGTTGCTTGTCCAAGTATGTTTTATAAATTAAGTAAGTAAAACAGCTAGGATGAGCAAGAATAACATATAATTAAGCCGTTATTTAAAATACTGCTCTGTTATTATTATTATTGTTATATATTTATCTTCTTCATGGACCATCAACCGGTGAGATCTTAGATCTTTTAGAACAGTATCATAGGCATATTTAATATCTTTTTAGGGTTCGTTGTTTTAAAACTAGTCATCTGGACACATAAACGATCAGTTAGTGTTGGCTAATTAGCTAGTGCTAGCTAACTAAAACTGATAAAATCTGCTAGCGACAGCCAGTCAATATAGTCAACAAATTAAATGAGATTGTGTGCATGAAAGTTATTTATACAGTAATTAAAATTTTCTCAGTTCATTGTTGATTCAGTGTGTCAGTTTTCATCCCTCTCACCTGTTTTAGCTGAGTCTCAGAGTTGACATGCACATCACACGTCTCACAGTAAAATGTTTTGTTCTGCAGGCCTGTCAATGATTTGGAGGACGTAGCCAGTTTGCTTTTGACTCCCGGCCGGGGGAAGGACTTGATGGAACCCACGCCGCTCCTGGCCTCGAGCATCGTCTTGTGCTTCGTACCTGCAGATTCAAACAAGAAGTGGTCTGGTAAGTACATGAATCCAACCTATAGATGCTCCTTGAAGGAAAGATGAGATCAGAGGTCAGAGGCTTTTCTAAGCTGAGGAAATTGTAATGTGAGAGATTGTTCAGGTAAAATGATCCTAAACAGAAACCTTGTTAAACTGTACAATGGTTACACATTAGTCCTGAGTGTCGTGTCTGGAGTGGGAATTAAAAACAATCCTTGACTTTTGCCTTAGACCAGCAGAAAAAATCCTTAACGCTCCTCACGCAATGATGAAACATCAGGGGAAATAAACAATATATTATTACAGGACAAATACAGTCACTAGACTTAGAATGCTGCAAATAATTCATGATGCAATTTCAGCATGTGAGGAGAAAAATAACTACACCAGAGACTCAAGGATGGGACCAGTGACCCATACTGGTATATTAACGAGCCAGTTATAGCACAGTCAGCTGTCAACACCACAGGTTGCTCAGTGGGTTTCAGCAGCTTACTCCCTGGGCCACTCGTCATTTGTTGCCTGATACTTTGCTTTTTGTGAATTTTAAAGCTGTTCTACACATGGATTGTCTGGCATTGCCTGTCCTAAAGACTTTAAAAACACATATTGGTCTGCAGGGGATTAGGTTGGATGCCCAGAATGCCTGTTGTTGCACAACATAACTTGGACTGAATGGGTGCTCTCTTTCGTGAGAACTGTGTAACCTTTGCATAAAGTGCAAAAAGGTTTTTGTCACACACAGAAGAATTTAATGTGCCACCATCTTGTAAGTGATTATATTCACTGTATACTATATTATTATATGCTAGTAGTTCTGCAAAACTCCCTATTTTGGCTTCAACCACTGCATTTACAAACTGTGGCTTCTTAATTGAAAGGAGATGAAACATTTTGGCTATTACAACAGATAAGAGGATACCACTGAGACATTAGAGAGAAAAGTATCCAACACATGTCAAGAATGAGCTACAACAATGGCTCAGCAACTCTCTGTTGAACAGACTTTATCCATATGAGTTCATGTTGGACCCTTTCACTGCCTGGCTACAGAAACTGTAACTTTGAGGTCACTGGCGTAATCCAGTGTAACCAATGGTTTGCAGTACTTTTTTGTGAGTGTTTCTCTCTGTGATGTTCCCTGTAAAAATCCTTATTTGAGTGTCCTCTCTTGGTCAAACTTTCAGTAAAATTGTTGTAAGGCAAAGCAGTGGGACATTCCTGTGCATGGCACTCTGTATTGTGTGTGTCTGTGTGTGTGAATAGGGTATTAGAAAATTGTCTGACAGGGTGATTCATATAATCTTTGTTTTTTGAAAGCAAGGAATGTCACACAATACCTGATCAAAGTTGGATACGAGGTTCCTATGGTAACCACTGACAACCTCCCCCCCAAAAAATTTAAATGTGTGTTTTTCAGGCCTGACAGCCGATATAACTCAAATGTGATGACAAAGAACACTTCAGCACTGCAAGCTGCGGGCTGATTGTGTAGAAACCCAGCAGATAATAACCTTTTTCACAAAAAGCATCGACTCTAAAAACCATTTCAGTACTGATTCTGGCATGTATTTTTCATGAAAATAGCAGTATACAGAATGGAATAACTATGTTAAAGTCTCTGTGTTAGATGAGGAAAACACATGTAGGAACCCAGCAGGTAAACACCTCACTTGTACAGTACACACAGTCTCTTGTCTTCTGTCTAAACATCTCTGTTATAATTTCTACAAATACTCAACTGATGTTTACATGTGGCGTAAATGTTGGCACACGTCTCTTACCACTGTTGTGAGCCTCCAGCTGTGATGCTGAGTTGACTGCCACTTTGCAGAGCGAGCAATACAGAAGACGTCGAGCTTTCTCCTCCTCTGTTTCCATATCTGTCTCTGCCTCAGGTTCGGCCTCGGGCTCCAGGTCTGGTTCTGAGGGCGAGTTTAGCTTTGATTGCCTCTCGTCCCCTCCAGTAGCTGAGGTAGTCTCTGGGGCTGTGGCTGCTGTGCTGTTCAGGACTATCGGCGAGGCCACGGGCACTGGCGTTGGCATTGTAGGGCTTGCCAAGGGTTGTGCCGGTCTGAGCACAGGGGATAGCGGTAGGGGCGCTGCACCAGGGATGCCATCTGTAGAGAGAAATACATGATTTATTTTGAATCATATGGCTTCATCCATCATTTTGGGGCAAACAATGTTCCATCAACAGGTGGCTGACATGTTTATTTTTTCAGACTTCAGAGAATCATTTCTATTTTATTTATTTTTGGCTGGACTGCATAATTGAGGCCAGCCTCAAAAATTAAAATGTCTGTTCCTGACTGACTGACTGACTGACTTACTGACTGATGAAGTTACACCATTGGTTGGCCAACCGTGTGTTTGAGTTTCCCTTTTGGCCTAACAGTTTCTGTTACATTGTGTTCTGTGAGAATTGCAATCCATTTCTGTATTTGCCTGTTTTCTTTTTTTACTTTACTGGGACATTGGCACTGTATCCTTTGGGTCCTGTGGGTTGCGGGGTGGGGCCTTCATGGATCTGGCATGCTCTGGGGCATCCCACAGATGCTGGATCAGATTGGGATCTGGGGAGTTTGGAGGCCAGGTTAACGTCTTGGGCTCTTTGTTGTGTTCCTCGAGCCATGTCGGAGCAGTTTGTCAGTTGAGCTATTGCCATGGGGGGTGTGTGGTTTCCCAGGAGAACGTTGTTTTGTAAGGAGATAATCGATGTGGTTTTTATTTTGTGGCTGATTGGTGTATATTTTCAACTAAAGATGGAGTTTTTTTTGGAACTTGTGCTATCAAAAGACTGATAGACGTGAAAGAAGAGCCCTTGGCTGTCAGCTCAGAGAGCAGCAGCTCAAGTCACAATAACCTCTAACATACTGTATAGAGTGGTTGTGGATAAAGAAGTTCACAAAATTTCTGCGGTGCAGTGATTGTAAAGCCCTATTTTGCCACAGAGTGAATGAGACATTGTCATGAGTCAGAATGGTGATGTATAATGATAACACTTGTGTAACACTGTGTTAGTTCTGACAGGAAATAGCACAAACTATTTTATCGCCTGATGCCTCACCATCTAACAATGTATGCAGAGTGTAAGAGCAAATTAGAACAATCTGTTGGAACAAAGCAGAAAGGCTCTTAGAGAAACATCCTGAAACAAAACATACTAATATCTGCTCCATGAATGTAAATATTTTACACTGTTGAATTTGTAAGCTTTTAAAATGATGAGAACCAAGATTTTTAGTCATGTATAATTTATTAATTTAAACAGATTGTCCATTTGCTACTCACATAATTCTTTTCCAACACATATAGTGACTTAATTTATTTTGTGATATACTGTACATCGCTATCGACTGATATGAAAAATAGCCTGACCTATAGCATCATCCATTACTCCTCAAAATAAAGACAAAAGTAGAGGAGGAATGATCACACAGGGAAAACCACTGTATACACAAGCTCATATGGTAAAAATGAAAGACAAAATATAAAATGTCACAAAATTATCTGCCTGTCTTGAAACAGATATTTCTGGATAGGCAGAAAAATTGAATCAAGACTAACACTAACCACGTTATGCGTGCACATATCAACCAGTGCAGTCTATATTATTGAGATGGACCTTTAATCCACATGTTACATTAACAATATTAGCATGTTATACGAATAACTGCTGCGCAGTGAAATAACTGTCTGATAGTTTTAGGAAAAAAGACAGCAGTGGATCAATATATTCGACTCATAAAACAACACCACATGTCAGTGTATGGAATACAGAAGACTCCTGCCACATTTACGAAAATGAAATTTTGCCTTGCCGGCACCACCTGATCGATGCCAATGCCTCTGAGTTCTCCGCACTCCAGTGTCACGAAATGAAGATCAGCCAGCCAGGAGAGCAAATCAATAGTGAATTATGTCATGCTATTTTTGTGAGCCATTATATATGGTCCTTATTTATCCCAGTGGAGGTGTCGGCAGTCGGCGCCACAAAACTGCTCCAAGTTACATCGCCACGGGGGTTCACTTATGCCAAAGGTTAAAAAATACATCATAGGTTGGAGCAGCAGGTATGTGTCTGTTATTACTGGTGGTGAAAGAAGTACAGGCTTTTACATTAGAAAAATCTGAAAGGGCCTCTGGATAAATATGTCTATTTATTCAAGCTGAGGTACTGAATGGTGTCCAGGGATTGAGGTTTATTTTACTGTTGTACTGACACTCTGGATGAGAGCCTCAGCTAAATGCTTCATATGTATGTAAATGTATGCACTGTGGGTTTTTCGTTTAGTATCTCAGTGTTTGTGAGCATCCAATCCATTAACCTTTGAAATGGGTTTTTGAGGCACATTTATACTTGTTGTAATACTCTCCTCTTACAGTTGACTGACTCCAGCTATGAAATTTGCTGCACTTTTCATGAAACATGCTGCATGTTTTTAATGCATCTTTAAAGTAATGAACAGGAGCAGGTGGAGGATACAGTAAATGTACACGGAAATAGTACTTCTGCATTGAAATGTAGTCAGATAAAGCTGTGAAGGTTAGTTTAAAATTTTTTAAACAAAAATCATAAAACAAACACCTTACTTTCTGCAGTGTTGGTGAGCAACAAAGTAGAACCTAAATGAAAGTGATGATGGTACTTGAGAGGATAATTAAAATCTGCTAATAGACTATCCCCTGGTGTTCATCTTTTCCACAAATACAAATATACAAGACCCCCAATATTTGGCTAATAAAGAGTTAAGAAAATTGTATGTACTTTGGCATATATGGCACCTAAACCTAAGATTTATTAGTAAAGAGTAACCTCAGTAAGCTGAATCAGCTTCCTGATGTATTGGTCAGGCTCTATACTTATTTTACTGGTGTGTTGACTGTGTTTACGCAGCAGGCCTGCCTGCTCTGAATCAGCAACAAAAACACAAATTAACAGCCAAAACAGACACCACCCTATGACTCTACTTCTCTCAACTGCACAAACTTTAAATCATTAAGGCCAACATTGCTTTACCCTTGGATAAAAGACACTGCAACCAACCCAACCACCTTCTCTCTTGCCTATCTGGGTCCTGGTTGCAGTAACTAAGCAAATTAGCCCATATGTCTGTCTACTTAGCTACATCTTCAGTCTCCTCCTGGGGGATCGTTGGGATATTCCCAGGCCATATGGGATTTATAATTCCCTCCGGGGTCTCCTTTCACTTGGACATGGCTGGAGTACCTCTACAGGGCGGTGGTGTCAAGGAGGCCTGAACCACCTGAAATGGCTCCCCTCACTCCAAAAAAGCAGCAGCTCTACTCCGAGCTCCCTCCAGATTTCTGAGCTCCTTATCTTCCCACGAACAGGGCTTTCACAAATGCACAAGTTTGACGTGACACAGATCGAGGCCGTTTTTTTTCTAACAGAGAGATGATGTGCTGTCTCAAGCAGCTGTGTGACCCAAAGCAACACGCGCCACGCTGATTTTCCACCAGACTGTGCCGCAAAAGTTCTGCTAAGTACAACTATTAACCCATTTGTGCTGACCTCAACGACACATGTCCAATGGGACTTTGGCACTGACGGGATGTAGAGGTTATGATGGCGATAATTTTACTGTACAGAAGAGTGGTGGAAAAGTTGATTTTGTGTGTTCTGTTACTCTATTTTCCAATGTTACTGGGATTGGGATGGAGTGATCCATTCCTTTGATTATCTGTATCAGTAATAGTGCGATTGTTTAAATTCTAATGTAGTCTTTTGAATCCAGTTAAACATATTGTGAAGAGTATTTGTTCTAGCTCATTGCCTGACCATAAGTGAGAATTGGAACGTTAAATCAAAAGCTTTGCCATAAACTCATCCCCTCTGTGTCACAGTAGTCCAGTACAGTGTCTGCATTACTGCAGACGCAGCACCAGTCTGCCTGTCAGTGTCACACTCTCATCTTACCATCTCTTGTGAACAAGACCCCAGGGTACCTGAACTTAGGGCAGTGACTGCCTGTTAAGTTGCTAATTCATTTGGATGCACAAATAAATTAGTAAATTAGGCCTTTTAATCAAGCCTTTTAAAATTTGAATTATAAATCAGCTCACCATGGTGTGGTCAATGAAACCACATTCAGCAGCTGAGGCTTTTCTCTGTTCAGTCTGTCAGTATTGCTGCTGCAGTTTTTTAATACCATTTACTGATCTAATCTGTCCATCACATGACCAATGACCTTAAGCAAAGGCGTCTATTGATTACTGTTACCAGCAGAGGACGCAGGACTGAGCATTGGTGGTGCAGTGTGGTGCAACTATGACTAAATCACCTCTAAATATTGTATATGCCTATGTGTGTGTTTCATTAGTTGCCTATGAACTGATCTAAAGAAGAACATCTGGCTAGAAAAGGCCATTATTCTGGGTTGTTACACTTAATACCATGACTGGAACATTTATTTAAAGTCTGTGGACTCAGCTCTGAAAAGGGGAACAGTGACTTCACTTATTAGTTTTGCGTAATTTATGTTCTGTTTAATTTGAGTTGAGGCTGAATATGTTACAGGCAAAAGCCAGAAAATCTACCCAATTCCTTCAATCCACATACTCTGAAGGTGGATTAGATTTAGATATGGCAAAAGCTCAAAAAAGAGGACATGGCATGACTAACACTAAAAAGTGTGATAGCACAGTTTGGATTTATGTTTCAAACATGAGCTAGTTTTTAAACTAATCTTCATTTAACAGATGTTCAACTAAAGTAATGTGACAATTATCAGTTGTTATAAAACCTAGTTTAACAGCCATCAATGACCTTAGTGTAATGCTACAATACCATGCCCCATCAAGCTAGGGCCATCACACAAGAACAATAATTAATCTGTGAACTATTTATGATGCAGCTGACCTTGTCGCTCCTGATGAATAATGTTTATGCCATGAGCAGAGCGGCAGCCACCTCTTTGCTCCCTGCAATTAACCACCACCTACTCCCAGTCCACTCCGGTGTGCCAGGCATCAAAACAACCTGAAATCACAGTGATTAACTCACTCAATCTCACCATGCTCACTGGCGACCAAAAGGCTGCCATCACACCTGCTTCTCTGGGCAGCTTTTCAATGGCACGGTCACCAGACTGAGTGAGTGTCCAGAAAAGTGCAGGTAAAGGTTTGGTGGCCTTGTGAGCCAACAATTCTTTGCCTGCAAGTTACCATTTTACCATTGGAGAGCTCAATGCACAATCAGAATAATCTTCATCAGAGATTCTCTGGTCTCGGTTCTGGATTATATTTTGGTGCCAAGCTTTGCTGTGGTGTTTTATTAGCTCACAGATTGCTTTTGTCTTGGTTTTCTGTCCAGCATTTATCAACAGCTGGGACACATAATCTGCATCAATTTCTCTCCAGAGGATTTTTTTTGCTCTTAAATTGACCCACTGTTTGGAACAGCAACCATAACTGCAATATCTTACATTGTTTGTGACATCAGTAGGGGAGAGTAAAACACAATCTTATTGAGAAACATTGCCAGGAGCTGTTATTAAGGAATACTCCAAGATTCTGGCAATCTGCTTGTTTGCTCTGATACCTGGAGTGTGAAGATCGATACCAATTTAATCTTTGTGAAGTCAGTAGAAAGATTGGTCTGTGATTTGTTTGGCATAACTTTAGCACAGACTGGAAGGAGGGAAAATAGTTAGTTTCTAAAAGAGGAAACTTAGACCATCCAACAGATCTAATATTGAGTGTGACATTTTATTCTTCACCTGGGAAATAGTATTTTTACTTTTTGTCATACTGTTATCTCAAGGTATACTAAACTACCTTTGTCTATTGCTTTAAACTGCATTTCACAGTGGACAGTTTCATCAGTGGACATAATCTGCTCAGTTTGTTTTGTGAGTTTGCTTACACAAGTGAACAGTACATCAATGAATCACATAGATGTTTGTTAAACTGTGCAAAGCTACTTCACAGCAAAGACACTGTGTCTTGTTCTTGGTTAGTTAAGAGCACCAATTATAACTTTTTGTTAAACTACAATAAATCTGTGGAAGAAGGCTAGTTTGGCACCCTCCAAAGTTCATAAATATGTGCATTTTGTGTGTTTAAAGATATTGTCTGGCTTTTAAACTTTGGACTGAGTCAGGCTAGCTGTTTCCCCCTGCTTCCCTTCTTTATGCTAAGCTAAGCCAATCACCTCCTCAATAACTCAATACTTACTGCACATGCATGAGAATGGTATCAATCCTCTCATCTAACTCACCAAGAAGGCAAATATTTCTGAAATGTCAAATTATGCCTTTGAATGACATGTAAACAAAGCTTTGACAGAGCAAAGATGGCTATTATCTTGTTAGTAAGCTGGGCTAAACATGTCTTGAATCTTACGGAAGTGTCCCTGTAATTTATTAGTAACTTTTCTTGTCCTCTTGCTCCTACTGTAACCGAGCTCAGTTAGATTCCTCAGTAACTGGCTATAAAAGCATCCCCTTTACCAATAATTCATCGTATTGAATTTTGTGGATGAGTGATGGAAGGAAGGCTTGCTTCAGTTTCTGTGCAGCTTTTCCTTGTCATGACAGGAACAGAATATGTACACTGGTCAGTCATACATGGTCAGCTCAAAGACACACTACAAAGTTATTTTATTACAATGTCTAGCTAGCTAGTGTAGCGAGTACACCATTCCCAATTTAGCATTACACCCATGTGTAACACTTTAGTGAATCACCCTGCACCTATCATACACGGGATGTACTGATGTTAATACACAATATTTGTACGCGGCACTGAGCTTAGCAGCTCACATGTCTCATGAACTAGCAACATTTCACAATTACCAGTGGCAATTATCTCCTAAGAAAGGGCACCCTTGAGCCAATAAACCAACATGGATACATTAAATAATGTGTGTAATGTATGGTAGAAGTGTGAGGTAAATGAGTAATGATCAACAAGAAGAAGAAAGGTTCTGTCTTTATCTGTCTCTTTATTAAAGGAACTGCTTGGTGAGGCCATCCCATGTTAAGTCATGCATGTATTTGCCCTTGTGTTGGGGTGAACCCATCTACCACAGTGTCATTAAAGAGCCATTTGCTGTTGGAAGGGCAGGTGATTAAAGTGTACTTTGGCTGGCCTAGGACGCCCTGCACTCTGGGAAGCCTCCAGTAATCCATATCCCCAGTCAGTGTGACCTAACTGGCTCTGCAAGGCCCAGTTAAGAACTCAATCCCCTCTCATTAATGGAGGTAATGACTGTGATCAATCTAAAGTTGGTATGGGCGAGCTGGGCCCCACAGCAAAGAGAGATTGAGGCCAGGGAAAGGAAAGGATGGGATTAGAAAGAAGAACAAAAGAGGATAGATTTGGAAGACAAAGAAAGTGAAAAGTTAAATGAAAGTGAAACTGGAAAAGTAAGCAAACTTTGAGCCAAAACAACAGTAGAAAATCAAGTGTGTGAAATGAGAAAGAAAGGCAGAGAGGAGGGAGGAGGAGAGGGCAGGTGGGCAAGGGACGTGAGAAGGTGAGAGGAAAGAGATAACATTAAAAGGGAGTAATTGAGTAAGGAACACAATTAAATAGAGAGAAATTGAGAGGGTGGGAGTGGTGAAGGCAACAAAGAGGAAGAGAACCGAGAGAAAGGGAGATCAGGACAGGTGCTACGACCCTTCGAGACAGGACACCGCTTCTTTTCTCTCCTCCATTTGTACCTCAGCCTCTCCTGACTCTCCCCTGAGATTTTCTTTGGCGATAGAGGAGAAATGCAGCTCTGAAATCCTTCCACTCTACTTAGGCTTTCAGGCAATCACGAGGCTCCCCGGAGATCTGATTACCTTTCTCAATGAAGCTGGATTAAGCTCTTTAATTAAAATGATTGGGCCTTATTATATGCTGTCACAACTTAAAGGACAGAAATCCCTCATGGCTCTTGAGCTCTGTCAAATTTCATTCGCCGTCTATGATTTTTCTTCCTCCCTCTTGTCAGTATTCAAAGTGAGTAAATGAGAAAAGAGTCACGGTTGAATATTCCTAGAATAAAAGATTGATAAGGTGAAAAATTTGCATTCACAAATAAGTGTGCATCGACGCCTGCAATCATCTTTTTTGTTGAAGGAGAAAAAAGGCAATATCTCAGATATTTAACGGCAGCAAGAGTCATTGATTTGAATTCACGCTGATTTATCTCTCTCCAATTTCATCCGAAAGCAAATGATCCGCACCTAATTTCTGTTGGGAAGTTTCTGCGGTTACACGTCACTGTCCAAAATCCCCACAAATGAGAACATTTACAGCACCGTGCAGGTATGGAGCCAATCTAATCACACACTCATCAGGTTTGCTGCTGTCTCTGACGTCTGTCTGCGAGGGCTTTTTCCAACCCAGTGCTTATGTACGGAGACTTAGGCACATAGGCAGTTTTCTGGGTGGAGGAGGGTGGAGGAGGGTGGTGGAGGGCGTCAGCTGCCAGTGGGGACCTGAGGAAGGAGACTGTGGATGAAAAAAAGCCTGAGCTAGCCTCCTGCCTCCCTGCAGCCTGCTTCATTGTACAGCTGCTGTCAGTGCTGGCATGGCTCCCCTGACAATCTGCTCTTTAATAGCTAATATCAGGGTACATTTCCTCAGGCACTGGACTGGAACTGAGAGATGGCGGGCTGTGCTGTGGGCATTTCTCTCTCTCCCTCTTTGCCTTTCTCGCTCTACCTCTGTTCTCCCTGGCGCTGGTATAAGGACACACAAACACACACGCGCAAACTTGACAGGCGGCCGCTGACTCATCCCGCCAATCTATACTATCTCGCTGTGTCCAGCTGTCCATCCATCTCAGAGTGCACACAAGTTCAGCGATGAAGTAAAGAACATGGATGCTCTGTGCATTTTATGAAGTAAACCCTGTGATTACACGCTTTCTGACTCATTATTCCAAGATGATGCACTGATGTACTCTTGCACATCAGCTTGAACCGCTCTGAGCAGATGGACTTATGAAATGTAAATGAATGGTTTCATTCGCAATTTTTTTTTCCATCATTTGGTAAGAAATGTTCTATCTTTTAGTATTTCACCCAAACACTTTGTTTCCAGCCTGCATCTCTTGACTTTTAATGTACTAAAAAACCTGGAAAATATGTGAATCTTAATCTTTAATATGTAATTAAAATAAAGTGTTTTATTAATAGAAATATATACTGTAACTTACTAATTTCAAGTTAAATAAGCAGCTTTTAAACATTACTTCAAGTAAGACTTGAAGTCTTCATTTGAAATGATTGAGATACATGAATTTATTGCTGAGATTATACTAAGCTCATTAAATTAAAGGGTAATTTTGCCAATTTTACACAGCAAAGTCTGTCTACAAGTCCTGGCAAGTAGTACTGCATGTGAAAAAAAAGTCTTTTGAGGCCCCAGAGAGAGCTGTGTGAGGTTTTGACAAGGAAGAAAAGTGACTGGAATAAATAAGACGATATCTCTTGTTCTGCTGCATCAGTTTTGACCCTGCGAGTCTGACATTGTTATACAAGTGTAATGCTAAATCAGTGGAGTGCTCTCTAAAGTTCCTAAAGAAACATGATCTGCATATTAGCAAACTTCCCAGCATGCACTGATTCAGAGTTAAAACTCTCTAGAGACTGCCCATTTTTGTAGTTTGAAGAAAACATGCATGAAAACAAAACAAAACAAAAAGGAAGTATGTGGAAAACAAGTCAGAACTTATTTTATTGAACTTGTTTTGTGTGAGAGCTCACGCATGTCCATGCTATCATTGTAAAGATAAGATGCTCTGGAGTTTCATTTTGCATATTTTTGTCAAAATATGGTCTATAAGATTGAAATTCACATTATCTTTCTCTCAACATGTCTTTAATATATTTAAGTTTATATACACATGGTTAGAAAGGCAATTTTGTCAGTTTAAACCACTAAATGGTTGCATGCTGCAGACACTACTATGGGTGGATCTAGCTGCCAATAAAACCCATGTGGGACACATGCAACAGTGTGTTTTTACTGCATGTTAATTTATTAAGGCCCACAGATCAGATGCTGATTGGTTTGTTTAGCTCCTAGAGATGTAAATAATACTAAACTAATGTTCAAATCATTTGTCAGTCCCTTGAATTAATCTGCACCAGCTTTGTTCTAGATGTGTTGGTTACCATAGAAAGTTAACTATTGAATACAACCACCTATATTTCTGTCATTGATTGCTGGTTTAATCAAATGAGCCTCCAGTTACATGTTTTCCATGACCCACAAACTACTTTTCTCTGTGGCGAGACAAAGCCCCGTACAGTCTTAAATCTTTCAAACAAGGTATTATATGAGCATATTAATGCATGAAAATATAAATTTGTAATACCAGCATGTATACATTTATGAATTATTATGCAAGAATCTCAGAGCACCGCTGCTCTCAAAACATTATGGTACTCCTGCTTAAAATCTAACAACAATAACAAAAAATTACTCACTGTTAATGAAACAATTACCTAACTGTAGACCTTTAATTAGAAAACAGCACATGAATGACACAATCAGGTGTATTTCTGAAACAAAAATAAGCAATCATGTTATATTTGTTCTCAGCATGGGCATGTTGTGCTTTGGAATGAAATGATTACAGATCAAATATGTTTTTCGTTGGTAATTTTATAGCAAAACAAACCCACTGAAAGCCCACTCTGCAAAAGCAAACAGAGCTCTGCCTCCCTGTTGTTTCAGCCTACTCTCACTACGGCCATTACTCTTCCCTGAACTCTGCCTTTCATTAGAGGGGGTTTGTTGCCACTGATACACCGTCAAATACTTCAGCCTTGCAGATAATGCAGCATTTACCCGCCTCGACAATTAATTCTTCTGACATCTGAGCGCATTAATATTCATTACCCAGTGCCACTTGTGACAAACCGCCACCCCCGCTCACTGTAGATATGATAGTGAGATGGTGTAGAAATGTGCTCCTGTGTGTGTTTTTTTTTAAGGGCACTGAAATGATTAATAGTCATTTGTCTGTTTGGCTATGACAGCATGTTGTCTAAGGGTTTTGAGCTCTCTGCTTCTGTAAAATGTGTTTACACTTTCCCCAAGGCCTGAGTGCATGTTTAATGTCAGGGCTGTGTAGAGTCCATTACAGATAGGTACAGATAGTGACAGTACAGTGGGAGGAGGTCAGTGACTGAATCCTACCTTTACTGCATAGCTCTCTAGTTATAAAATTGTAGGCTATTAGGAGGGACTATGTTAAAAGAAGGCTACAAATGCCAGTGTCCACCCCATATAGATGCAAACACCTCAATTTAAAGCTAAACTTGAAACCATGCACACCCACTTCACACCAGTTTCCCTTTTAAGTAGCTCTAATCATCTTATTCCTCATTGTCTGACAGTATCATATATTATTTATTGAGATGTATACTCAAGACGATATACATCTCATTAAAATTCACACTGACATGTTTGGTATCTTTGGAAACTGAGATCTCTTCTAGAGGTTTGATTTGTTGTTGTTTAGCTGCACAGCATGAGTGAGATCGAAGAGCAGTCTTTTCATTTCAAATCCTGTGTGTGTTTGTGATTCAACACACTGGGCATGTGTCATTGTCAAATTACTCTTACTGCTATAATTCATTTGAACATTTCTGATATGAGGTGCACTCTTAAAAAAAAACCCCAAACCTGTTTTGACATATCTTCTTTTCTCTCTAAAATTAATGCTAGCTCTGCGTAGATGTTCACAGGGAAAGATACAGCTGACTTGAATCATATAATACAGACTGCAGACTATACATTTAAAGGATAACATGGACCTCATGTTTTTGGATATAAATGATTGATAAGGACAAAACTCTTTGGAATCTGTGCAGTATTGAGTAAGAATCGTGTATCTGTCAATCTCGAACATCTCCATTAATGTAATCCAAATGTACATTTGTCCATGTCCTGGAAATATGTATTATTTAAATTGGAATAATGTCCAGTCATTCATCATGATCTGCTTCTCTTTGTGACTTCCCACTTGGACTCTGTGTAGTTATTTCCTGTTTTATTTTGACTTCTTTTGAGTTCATTGTTGTTTGAATTCCTGCCTTTGTATCTTCTTTCCGCCACTTTTCTTTATCACCTGCTGTCTGTTGTTAATCAACTGAGTTGCCCTGCCCAGCCACACACCTGTCTGTCTCTAGTTTCCTGATCACCCCAGTCAGTCTTTATCGTCAGCCTCTGTCAGTTTGTCTGTTTATGTTCTGGTTCATGTCCAGAAGTTTTTCTTTCCCCTGTATTTTTCTACCAGTCTTTGAATCACCTGTGTTTGTTTCCTGCTTGCCTGCCTTTCTGAACTCCAGTTCTGTCCTCCCATCTGCCATTAAGCCTTTTATTTTTATTTTTAACTTCACTACACTACTTCAGCCTTCCTTTGTGCCCGCATTTGTGTTCTTTCCCCCATGTTGCTAGCTTCAGTCATTACATCATTAAGACATTACGAAACTGTGTGAATTACGTAAAGAGAAAATATAACCATGACCATGAGAAATTGTGGAACATTTAAAAATAGTTTTAAAACCCAAGTCATTATTATGCAACTTCATTTCATCATGTTTCTTTTTGCTACAGAATTTCATTTCATTTCAGCTGCTTTTAATTCAAAGTGTCCCTTTTTAAAAGTCTGTTTATACTTCACCACATAATTCTTTCTCTGATCTTTTTATTTCATGAGGACACACTTCATCATTACATTTCATCGATGGGGCAGAGCCAGTTATGTGACTGGCTGTAGCTTCAGACTGAATAAGCAGACAGCCATTCACATACCTGGCACTGCCCTGTTCGTTTTGACTGACAGATGGAGACTTTGTGATGACTCGTGGTATAATAAAATAATTTGGGAAAATTGTGTTGTAAAAATAAAAGCAGTCTTTGGAAAAAGGACATTTGGAAAGTAAAACCACTATACTGAAATAAAAATTACCTATTGTGAAAAGAAACAGAATGAAATAACATTTCATGATGATGCACTGAATTTTAAACATGAATTATTTTACAGTTTTGTGGTTGGACCACATATTTCTGTATGTATTTGGTTATTCATCTTATATTTGAAACTTAAGGTCTCTTGTGTTAGTTAGCTGGATACCATAGGAAGCAATGTAATTCATTTAGGTACCCCATAACTACTATCTTATAGTAGATGTATTATTGTTATCCAAAAGTTGACATTTATCACATAAGCTGATGTTGATAAAAATGTGGTCTATGCAGTCATTTGTTAAAAGTGTCTTATTATCTCATAACTAATATAATAGACAACATGATTGTCATAAAAAGTACATTGTGAAGTTTCTGTCATTGAAAATTTGGTTAGTTAATTACAGAATCTTGGATGCTCAAGGTTCCCAGTGCACATGAACGCCCCACAGTTCATATCCTTTGTGTAGTTATAAAAATATGAGTGAATAAGACTAAACAGCGAGTGTAGTGTTAAAACAGTGCTCAGGCTCAGTGCATTAAATATGTAAGTATGTTAGCTTGTTTAGATGTACTGCATTGTCTCTCCAACAATGAATGTTAGTCAGTGCTATTTTAGTGTTCAGCACATATAACAAGATAATTCTGAACCAGATACTTTGATTTTCAGTTTATTCCATTCAAACACTGGACAAAATGCGATCCTTTTGACGATGCCAAGTCATAAACTTACTGGAGTTGCAATTTTAGAAATGCATCTCAAGATTTCACAACCACTGTTCCTTTAGACCTGGAGACCTCCAAGATGGCAGCCAGAGGTTGCATTACATCACCTGAAAGCTTTCTTACAGTAAATGTCGACAAACTACAGCGTAGATTAGCTCAGGGAAAACTTCAGTGCAACTTACTCCACTTAAAGGTTTGCCATTTGTATAGTAGCAGCTTAGTAGCTCTGTGGGATGCGAGACAGGCTGCCGCCAAGTGTAAAGCTCTTAATATAACATAAATACTAACATATGACCTGTGTTAGCTGAAATGTGTGAATGTAAATACTTGTTAATCCTTTTTTCTCACCTATTTAATGGAGAAAAGTAGAAGAACATTGTTAATATTTCTAACATTTATGAACCAGAATCACCAAACTTTCCTTTTAAGATATGATATGATTACCTCAATGTGCATTTCAACCATCAACCGTTAAATGACTATGATTTCACCTTAAGCAGCCTTTAAAGTGTGAATAGGTTGGCGAAATAGGTCACGGTCCACGATGAGCTCCAGAAATGTGCTCCTAATTTAAATACTTCTGGAACATTGGAAGAAGACATGGGTAGAGGTTAAGATTAATCCCAGAGCACAACGGCTCAATGTGTTTCCAATTCCTTTAAAAAACTTAGATTGTTACAGTTAAAAGGGAAGACTTTCATTGGGCCAATTTCATGACATAATAACAGGCAGCTTCAAGAATATTACAGTAGAGGAGACAGAGAGGGCAGGGCTCCTCAGCAGTGCCTTCAGCTGCCAAAGACGTTATCCTCCACAGAACCAGTATGAAACACAGCAGATAAAATCGTTTAAAAATAATCTGCATCTGGTTCCTGTCAGGTGCTGGAAGTTGCAGTTAGTTTTTGTTTACTTTTTCAACATGTTTTTAAGCAGGCGTTCCACCGAGAATAAGAATCTTTTTCGGCAGACACCTGGCCGAGATAACCGGATTTAAACAGCCACCTGGCTACGACGTGATGAATATTAAGTTACACAGAGTCAGCATACAACAATGTGCACCGGGAAAAATGTAATTAAAAATGGGATAATACAAAGACAAATTCAATATAGGAGGAATGTGGCTTGGAGCACATGGTTATATAAGTTACAAAATTTTGGCAGACTGCCATCAAATTTAAGAATTAAGAACGAACTACCTCTTACTAGTCTTCCAACTACAGTGCTGCTAAAGTGAAAAGTTTGTATAGCTGTTCTGAGTGGCCTTACTGGAAGGTGTGGTTAGAAGTCTGGCATCATAGCCTCCACCTGGTTTTATCACACTATCTCCCTGATCTCTCTCCAAGAACTCAGTGTTTTTTGTGTGTCTTTATAATCTCAATGCATCAATGAGTCACATCAGTGGGGATAATGATGGACACTTTTAGACAGCCCCTCTTAAAATTCTCTCTCTCAAGCTCTTTTTTTGTTACCACACACCTGGCCCATCGATGCGTAAAGTAGGCATGATTGTCAGATCATTGTTTTGGAGAATTAAAGGGAGTTTCAGATGTGTGAGTGACAGTCAGGCAAAAAACAGCCCTGTATTTCCAAAAGAAAAAAAGCAAGGGGTTGTGTTTGAGGGGACATGTTGCTTCAGGTACCAGTGAGTAACAGCTTAATGTGTTTGAATCCTTCTACGACGTGAAAACATAATGATAATGCAGCTACAATAACAAAATTGAGACAAGATTTTTCTCTGTTAGTCATTTTCTATTTTTTGTTGTAATGATCGTAAAACAACAGAAATATTGCTACACATTACAGTGTAATTTACCATGACTGTGTGCTTGTACATATTTAATAATAATATTAATGCAGTTTAGTTCTACAGCGTTTTTAAAGGCACCCAGAGATGCTTTACATAGATGAAAAATTGCCAGACATACTTTCACATAAAAGCATCAGTGACGGAGCTGAGAATGAATTCATTTTTTTCAAGATGAGTTTTGAGTGCCTCTTTAAAGGTGGTTGGGGAGAGTGTTTATTGTCCATGAGGAGAGAGTTCCTGAGGGTGGGGCCAGTGGTGGCTAACCCAGACTGAGTTTTGGACATACTAGAGTTTACTGAGAATTTGATTAATGTTGTTGCATTGTGTTGCCTCAAAAACTGAATGAACTTCAGCTTTTTTGCAAGTAAACCCTTCATCCTATTGGCGTTGGCAGCCCTGCTGCGTCAATGCAGAGGTCTGATTCAATTGAATGAGGGAGCCACTTTGTTGTGCTGTTGTCTGTCTCTATGTGGCTGCAGATTATCTGACATGCACTTTGTTTGAAGCATACTGAGGCCCTGACTCATCCTTCATTTGTCTGACTGTCTTATGTGTCCTGCAAAGATCTCCCAACTCTAAAAATTCAATATATGAGCACCGAGTCGGCAGCCAGCCATTGGCAGACCAGCCAACACAGGGCTGATATAATCAGCAGTGAGTCCATCCAACTCCTAAAGTGATTGCATGTTGTGTGCAGCAAATTTAACATGCCACAAGGGTAGGTTTCAGGTCCAAGCTTCATTCTTAACAGGAAGGCAGGAGCTACATGAAGAACACAACAAAGAGCGTGTGTTGAGGAATGTGCAGCAGGCAAGAAAACACAAACCTTTCTTGTCAGTGCCGTTGGGGACCTGCGAGGTGTTGATACCCTTTGCAATCTCCTGGTTGGTGGTTTCCTTGGTGACCACTGAGCCTTTGAGCTTACTCTTCGGAGCATCCAGGGCTTTTAGCTTCTTGGCATGTTTGGTTCCCTTGTAGTGGGCCAAGGCCTGGCTCTGTGAGGAGAACAAATAACAGGCTCGATTTAACGCTGGAAAAGAAGCTAAACACAGGGCCAGGATGAAATGAAATATGAAAACTAAAGGAACACAGTCAGAGTCAATGAAGCAGACTAAACATAATTAGCAGGGGTCAGTTGATACGTCTTACAGTCCAGCAAAAATTTTTTATATTTGCTTCTGTTTGTGGCAGCTTTAGGAGAAAAAAACCCTCTTCTTTTAAGGTGATTAATATACCCAGGTAACATTATTTTCTAATTGAAGTGTTCTATTTTTTGGATTTACTAAAAAAAAACTGCTCTTGAAGCAGATTTTATTTTTTTTGTAAGGCTCTACATTATTAAATGCAGCATTTTCAAATGTAAAATAATTTATTGCTCTACAACAATGAGCTACTTTAGCAGGCCTTGATGTCAAATCATTTTTTCATGTACAGCTTGTAAAGACTTTAGCCAATTCAGCCCATTATAACAGTCATTTTTTTCTTTGTTCCAGCACCTGAATACCTGTCGAGATTTCAAATTACAAAAGAGTGGTAATGAAATGACCATTCAGTCTCAAAGCTCATTTCTTTAATAAGAATACCTGGATCTGCATGATTGGGAAATTTTTTTGATCCGTGATGTTTAATTTATGTAGTGGGTGTCTGGTTTAAAGTCTGAACACGTAGTGCCACCAAGATTCACCTTCACAACGGATTCATCCAGGCACACAGAAGTGGGACATATGCAAAGACTTTGAGCTGTCCTTGTTTACCTCTGCACACTTCCCTGCATGCTTTGCCTGTGGCAAGAATGAGGGTATCAGGAGGGATGCAATTGCCTCTTGGAATAAATAAATGCGCCAGCCACGCATCCCCAGAAGACATTTGTAAGCATCTTTATTTATGGGACGCGATGGGGATATTCACTAAAGACTGCTGGGACACAGGGGCCATTCCAGGTAGTATCTCAGCATTGCAATATAAGCAAAACATTGTTCCTGTTTCCCTTTGCTCCTTTTTAGTAATTAGCACCCATTGTTTGAGTAGTAGTCAGATTGTTTAATTTCTAGATAATAAGCTCCCAATTTTATAACAAAGCTCTCATAGCATTTTGTTTTGGATGTTTATTACTCAAGTTAGTTTAATTTACTTGATTGTGATTGTGAACTTCAGATAATGAGGTTGTATAAGAGTATTTGACAAGTTAATACAAAGAGACAAGTTAAAGAGGTTTCAGTGCATGAGGGGAATAAAGTTGCCAGGAATTCATAGTTCAGTAGTTTTGTTTGAAAAGGCTGTGAAATTGCTGAATTGCCTTAAATGTTTTCCCTTCATCCTGAAAACCATTTTTGGATGAGGCGTCACTTTTTCAAATAGAGTGCACATCTTTTCTGGCACGAAACGATCCATTTTTACCCACATTCATCACTCTCCAGGTACCACAGACATAACTTTTTTTTTTTTGTCATGAGACCCAGGTGATATGGATGGGTGTTTAATGTGACTACGGCAATAATTCATCTTTCATTAGAGCAATGAAGTGGAAGAATTGCCTTAACTCCAAGTCTGACACAGGCATGATTAAAAATAGGAAGGAAATCATTTGTTTTCCTTCCAGGTGCTCTGTGAGGGGGAAAAAACATCAAACAAACCAGATTCGGAGGGTTGGTCTAGAATTTAGAGAGGCTGTCTGAAAACCAAAAGGTCACAGTTTGAATCCCAGTGTATCCATCGACATGAATAAGATGACCCCTTTGGGCAGCAGAGTGTCAGCTAAATGCTGAAAACGTAAGCTTTGCTCAGTCCTGTCACTCAGTTAATAAAAATGTGTTTCTCTCCAGAGCTAATAAGTTGTAGTTTATTCTGTACCTTAAGCACACTGAAATTATTTCACATTCAAATATGTGTCTGTAGAGCTCCTTTCCAGTATAAAGTTTGTAAATGTTTTTGCCTATTTAACATATTGGTTTCATGTTTGAATAAGCCCCAAAGTCACTTTTTTCATAGAAATCATGACATATCCATAACATTTAATTAATGCTGTCATATTAATGGAAAGTCTACAGCAGAACAAAGTGAATACACAGGGAGGGATATCGAATGTGCATCTTTTTTCTGCCTTCCTGAAGCTGCATTAATCAATTTCCTATGTTAACAATGGATTAAAACCATTGTGTATTGTGAAACTGTCGCTTGTAGTCACAAACCCACACAAAATTTGCATAAACTCTGCAGTTCTCCTCAGCCCTCAACTTAATGGCTTGGTGACACCAAAAAGTGGAACCACAAAACGAATCCATGTGTCAAAATATTTAGATTAGAAGCTTGGTGATGTAGTGACTACTCACGGGGCTTGTTCGTGAACTGCTGGAGCTGGCGAGCTAACTGCTAAATTGCTAGCTGGCTGAGCTAGTGCCAGTCAGTCACAGTAGCTCCTAGAGATTCTCTTTCTTCTCTCACCCCTGTTCTTCTCCTTAATACGTCCATGTATTAAGGAGCCTCTGAGTGGCAAAAACATACACTTTAGTGGACATACTTTGATGTTGCATCTGTTCACGGTGGCCAGGTGCACAGCTCTTTCTCAGTACTGGACCGGTTCCAAAGATTTTTGTCCCTATCAATCATTTACACCCCAAAAAATGTGAAAATAAGGATTCAATACCAGAGTTATCCTTTAAGACAGACCTGTATTGATGAATCAATCATTTGATTAACACTTTTCATGCAAGGAATTAAAATCAGTTAGATAAACAGTTATAATCTATGAATGTACCAGTTTTAAGTTCTAGAAGAGACATTCCTCTCAGGTCAAATAGGACTATGAAAATTAATTTTTTGAAGATGTTTCTTGCAGTCATGAAGAGAAGAAAATGTGGAAATTCCCTAAATATAAACTTAAAAATTTAAAGTTAAAAATTGAGGAGGGAAGCTACACTCAGATGATCATATTTGGCCTGGCTACTAAAACAAATAAATTGGTGAAATTACACTAAGAATCCTTAAATATATATACTTTTTTTTGTGCTAAATTTAGGTATTTGTTTTACATAGCAATGGCTATTGATCAAATTGTTACAGTTTTGTAGTTGATAATTTATGTAACTATGTGCTGTGGTAATGCATGTGTCCAAAAGCTAACCTAACACGTAACCCATCCATCCATCCATTAGCCATACCACTTACCCTTTGAGGGTCGTGGGGTGGCTGGAGTTGATCCCAGCTAGCATTGGGTGCAGGGCAGGGTACATGCTGGACAGGTTACTAGTCTAAAACAGGGCTTAACGCATAACCCATATGTGAATAAAGACTCATTAAATTAAGGCATCTTCAAATACTATATGTAGTGATGTTATCTTTTGTGGTTTGAGTCAATCCTCAAAGACTGAATAGACAGGAAAGGAGGGGGGAACAAAGGAAAAGAAAACAAGGTAAACGTGAAATGTTCAGTTCAAATGAATAAAAGCTTTGTCTGGAAATCTTGAAATGTTGAGAGGTAAAAACCCCCCTGAAAAATCACGTTTGAAATTTGAATTACAACATCAAACTGGCCTTTGTCTGAAAAATGGGGGGAGGAGGGTAAATTGTAGGTATCAAGACAAGGGGTGGGGTTCAGGAACATGATGTTCTGACTTCATAATTCAATTAACTCCATGTGATTTAAATAAGATGGTGACTAATTTCTTCCATAAACAACAGTCCATTTCTGGTGGTCAAGAGTTATAACAGACCAGAAGCTCAACACAGAGCAAAGTTTACAAGTAATACACTGTTTATGTTTTCAGTTTCTCATATTCATTTAATCCTGCTCTCACAAGGCATCCAACAACTGTTTAATAATATTCAAATAAAATTATCTCCAAAGCCCAACATTGATGGTAAACCAGCTTAAATCATTTTTATTTGTGGAACAGTTTACTCAGTTTTGTTTCTCCTGTGGCTTTAATCTGTTTTTTTATTTGTGGAGCTGGAGTCACTTTTATTTGTAGTACTGAGTTTATGCACCATTTTTAGCCAGTCATAAATCTTTATGACCCAGATTCAGAGTATATACTGAGCTGTGTTGCCAGTAGTATCATGAGGATGCAAGTTATGGAAGGACAGTGTCTTCAGGAGAAATGTAGCATATAAATTAGAGCCAATAGTAAAGCAGATTCTAAAAGGTCATTCACCTTATAATGAGTTTGAGGTCCTCCCAGTTGTTAACACGTCATCACTCTAAGACAAAACCCTCCCATGGACATTCTTGTGGATAGTTTAAGACCTCAGCAAACAATCTCAACTCACATTAAAGAGCCACTGGTCATTGTTTTAACCCATACAACCCGGTGGTGGGGGAGGGGGGGTTCTCTGTGCAAGATCAGGTATCATGGGATGGAGCCACACCCCAGTCTGATTCATTGTGTGAGTCAAATGTGGTGTGACTGTCTCAGCTGAATGGAAACAAACCCTTTTTGAGAAACACATTTTCCTCTTGCAGCAGCAGGCTGTATGCAGCACATGGTCATTGCTGAGTATATTTATATTTCCCTCAATAAAGTTACATCACAAACTCCGAAAAGGTGAAAGTATTCCTTTTGCAGGAAAATGGACAATATGAGACGTGTTATTATATATTACATTATTAAATCTGATGCAGCAACATGTAAGTAACATTTAACTGTTTACGAAGACTGAGGTGGAGCTGGTTTTAATTTAATATGCAGTTACTGTACGTAGTTTAACCCAGTAGCTCCCAACCCCAAAGTTAGGCCTCTCCTAAGGCTCACAATAAATCTGAGGAGTCACAAGATGATTAATGGGGTAAGAAATAACAAAGCCACACACATTTATATGCTATTTTTAAATTCTAAATAAAATGGAAACACTTGGTCTGTTGATGAACTAATTGCCACAAAAGTACAGCAGACAAAGTTTCATTGTCAAAAATGTTTGTAACAAAAACCTAGAAAATATATAAACACTCGTACAAAAGAGTCAATAAATTTCTAAATTTACAGTGAGGCTAAGATAAAAAAATTAAAAAAAAACAAACTAGACCAACATGGTCTCTCCTTCAATCAACACCTGTGAACTTCAGATCTTGTGAGAAATATTTTATATGACGCTGCCCTTGCCCTTCCTAATCTGACCTATCAGGACTAATGAGAAGATCATGCCCAGAATCATTAAGATTCCAAACGCAAACGCAGTTCCGACAAGTGAGTCTGATACTCTGTCCAGCCACGTCATAATGTACGTCATACATGGTGTTGAGTATATCTCACGTCCGTCCAAAATTGTGCAATTCCTGGAGGTGTCAGTGCAGTTACATGAGTTGGGCACTACTGTTGAGTTTCCCCAGTCAACATGTCCAACAAAGAGTCCGCAGCAGAAGCTGTTCCTTTCTATCTCCTGAAAAGAGTCCTGAATGTCCACCGGCTGTTCGCTGAGTGGAAGCAGCTCCTTCATGTGTTTCTTTACCACCTCCTGGGCAGCAGCAGTTCTTGATATGGCTCCCAACACACCAACAGCCAACATCATGAGGAACATTGAGAGGAGGCCGCAGAAGAACAGCGCCAGCAGGCACCGGCTCTCTTGGATTGCCCCACAGCAGCCCAGGAAGCCAAAACTCAGAGTCACAGCACCGATAAATACCAGGAGATTAATGGCCGGGAGCAGTTCATCAGTGATCTGGTAGTCTGCTTTGTTGTTCCTGACGTGTATGGATAAACCAAGGATAATGATTCCACCCACAAAAAACAAAAAGTTGAAGGTGAAAAGCAAGTATTTGATAAGCTTGCTGGCCGTCATTGTTCAACTCAAGCCAGACTCACTGACCATTGTACCACTGGCTGCGTGGGTGGAGACTTTTAAGAGAAAAGTTGTCCTCCCAGTTGTTCAGGCTATCCAATGATGCCACTTCCAAGTGCAATGGAGGGAACGGAGAACGAGTTTGAGGCTGTTAAGTTCTTGGGAAGATACATTATGCCTCTTTGCAACCAAATAATCCAGATACAGAAGAACCACAGGAACTAAATATAGGAGACAAAAGATTTCTCACGTATGAAGAACTACAAACATTAAGCAACTCAGTCCCATAATAGATTACCCCTTGTCAGACTTTGGCTCTACTTCCACATTGCTTAGGGTCCCACAGACTCCACTGTATGTATAAAGATAATAGTAATAATTTCAGAATCAACCATTTTGCATAGAAAAGTATTGAAGTGGTAAGTTCTCTCTGAGCTTGCACATTTGTATTAATTTTATATGTATTATATGTGTATTTATTTTCAAGGATTTTAATCTGTGGCACATCTCTTTCCTGGATCTGTGGCAGAATTAAAATTCAACCCTGGTTCCTCCAGTTGTGGTAGGTCATGTCCTTGAGTTCCTAAAATGGTTCCTGGCCTCTTGGAAAATTAATAGAACTAAATCCCCCTCAGATTATCAGCTTGTAAAAACCACAGGCCTCAAAGGGAAACAGGTTATATTTACAAAAACATGAGTCAAGGTAGAAAGATAAAGGAAGCACTGTAAATGCATCTAATGTAAACAGGTAATAAAATGTGCCCTGTAAAAGAAGTAGATCAGACTATCTGATGACTCACTCGCACTCAGCAAATTACAGACTTCAGCCCAGTTTATGATCTTGACTCATAAACATGACTGTATCTAGTAAAGCAGAAACATCTTAAAATCTTTTAAAAACAGAAACACACTTTTCACTTTATGATCTCAGACCATTAAGTCTGTTTACAAACAGACTTTCTGCTCTCCTATGGAGCAGCATGAATTAGTATTTAGCAGAGCACCACAGGCAGGTCCTGTTCCCTGCATCATCTCTTCATTCCAAGCTGCAGTTTCACATTATGATAAACTGTCACTGGAGGAAATTAAGACAGTCTTCCGCTGTAGCTGTGGCTTACATAGAAAAATTTAAAAAACATCCTGAGGGTATTTCAGACCTCCCATCTCAACACAGCACAACCTGTTGATTGACAGGTAAACACAGGCCCTATCTCTATAATGAATCATTAAAATTAACAGCTGATGGACAGTAACTATATACTGAGATAGATTCCCCCCTGTGAAACATAATAACCTCATCCTGAGTAATCACAGACACATTCAGTGTTAGAAATTGATTGATTATTCCTTTAATGAAAGAGCAATGACACTGCTATTTAGGGATGCTACTGATTTAACAACATGCACCAGTAGCAGCGATTTTCTTTTCAGAATTTTTTGATTACTTTCAAAATGGTATGGAAATTAGGTGAGAGGGAAATCGAAACCCATCTGCTAGTGCATCGGTTTGGATTTAGCAAGGTAGTATTAATGCAGTGCATTTCATTAGATTGTATTGTGGTGAACTGTGTGTGAGTTTGTAATGCCATGATCTCCCTATAATCTGTTTTGAACACGTGGTCTATATTATTCAAACAGTGTAATGATGACAAAGATAAAGACAAAGATAAAAAAGAGATCCCATCATAATCAAGCTATCTGGAGCTTGGGTTAGAACAAATGCAAAGAATACTACCAAAGTGAACTCCCTGAATTGCAATAAGAAAGGACTTTCACATACAAAGGGCCATTTGTAGACACCCTGAGTATTTAAGTCAGTCCCCTCTGTGGTTTCCTCATTGTTAAGATAATGATACCTTTGTTTAGTTTAAAAGGATTTCTACAGACAGGTCACTGATGTGCCGCATTGAGGTTTCAATATTGTTTTTGTCATACAAAGAAAACAATTGGTCCTTTAGCACATCTCGACAACCACATTTGGGTATGACCCTTAGAGACTGAGGCCCATTCAGGTCCCGAGGCAGGTAACCAGAATACCTCATTATCACCTGCTATGATGTGACCAACACCCCACTGTGCTGAGCTACACCAGACGAGAGAAACATGCTTGATTTTGCCACACAGACCAAGTAAAGTTGTTTGAGTTTCCACTTAGTTTCGCTGTAAGGCTTGACACACTCTGTCTCTTTGCTCTCCCTCACTTCATTATTTTCTCTCACTTACTTGGCTTTTAATTGTGTTTTGAGCGGACAAATAGACCGTGATAGGGTGCGAAGAGGGCAAGCTCTTCCACCAGGTGTTTCATAGAGTCCAGCAAGTCTGCCTCAAATAGGAAGGGTTGGCTATAGAGATACTCTGGAGTTTTTTTCAGTGATTAATCACAGGAACCTCTACTGCTAACTTTTCTATAGTGTTCATTTTGACACTGGTTCCCAGTAACAGTTTACTTTTTTAAATGTACAGAGCAGTTTGCTAGATACTCAAAGACACTTTACATGATAAATAGGACAACCTTGCAGCTGAAGTGCTCTTGCCTGCCAAATAGCATATAAAATACTGACATTTGCCCTGGTATCAGAATAAATGTTGCCTTTTCAATAACCTGTACCCTGTAGATTTTGTTTCAACAACAACCAAACTAAAGGCAAAAGTCACACACACACTGGACTGATAGCTCCCAACAAATTTAACTTAACAGAGCTATTTATTTTAACAGAGCGCCATTTCTATCGAACAAAGGTCTTTGTCAAGGATTGTCAATAATATTGTTATTGAGACGTAAACAACTGTAATGTAGTCAACTTCCTGAACAGCATTAAAAAAGAGTAGGCCCATGAGAGACCAAACAATGAGAAATCAGTTTGAAGATTGTTATGTATTAAAGCAGAAAAATAACCAGAGAAAAAAAAAACACTCCAAACTGCAGGTCTCCATTTCGACCTCGCATCCTTTCCAATCCAAACATCACAGTTGTGGAACAGTAAATTACAGAACAACATGATGATTCAGACCAGTGCAAATTATATTTCACATAAAACCCGTCACCTTATTCTGCCTAATTTTCATGGCTCTTGAGATATAGTGGAACTGTAAACAACAACACACCAAAGAACAATTCAGCACCTGATTTAATTAGATTAGATCCCGAGCTGCCATTTCTTAAATCAATGTGTTATATCACTGAGTGCCTTTTTAGTTGTTCAGAGATGTTGTAATGAATGCACCTCTCTCCTCTGGACCACCATGTTACTCCATGATAGATCTGACTTAAAAAGCTAATAAAACCCACACACTAGCTGCTTTTCCAACACCTACAGCACTGTGACAGAAAGTCATAGACACTGATTTTTTTTCTCACATCTGTTGCTCCATTTGACAAATCAAACCTTCACAGTAATGGCAAAATTGCAGCTGACAATGTGTGATTTTTACCAACCTTTTGTCTGATTCACCGTCAGCACCAACACCTACAGAAGACTGATTACATGCACTGTATTCCAGCTCTTTGCGGGAGCTGAATTCTCCTGTGACTCACCTATTCTCTGTCCCCTCACAGCTATGGAAAAAATTAAATTAGATACTCTGCAGTGTGTTGCTAATGAAGAGAAGAATTTAGTGTCTCTTCTCATAAACATCTATATCAACTTTTATTTAATTTTTATTCATATTCCTCATGTATTGTTCTTTCATTATCTTAGTATGCTATAGGAACATTTGCATACTCAGCTTAATACACAAAGCTTATTTCTTTCATCACTCTTGTACTTTTACTACAATCATATATGTTGAAGTGTTGGAATCACTGGTTTGGTATAAACTCATTCACACCTTCATCCTTTTAATTTATTATTGGTAACATGTTGCTGCTGCCTACAAATCAATTTTAATACTCAGATTGATCTGATCGAATTTTAATTTGTACAGTAGGTTAGATTAAATGGTTATTCAAATGTTGTTTACAGCTATTTAAATTCAAAAACAATGCAGGCAGTTCTTACTAAAACAGCTGAGAAGGTGTTCACCCTCTACCATTAACTTCTACTTTGTCTTACAAAAACATCTTCCAATTCATTCAGTGCTGCCCTGCAGTGCAGAAGCTGCACGTACGCATTACTGCTGTATCACATTAATGAATAGTTTCATTTTCAATCAGTTTGTAATTTTGCACTCATGGAGGGATGAAGACATTCTAGGAGTTTATTCCTGCAACAGATTGACAACAGAGAAAGTTCAGCTAGGTAGTAATTGTTTATATTAATATTCACATTAGGTAGCACTTACTGACAAACCAGACGTAGAGCCTCACAGAGTTAGCATCTCTGTTTATTGTTATTGTTATTTATTATTCACAATCCATGTGTTCCAAATCTATGCTACATACTAATTCTAAGCAGATTTTTTAGTATGTAGCGTGTCTACACTGGCAAAGAAAAAAACAAAAAAATGTAGTGTACTCAACGCAGACAGCATGCAGACTAAATACAGCCTATTTTTGGGTGTGCTGTTAATGTGCACTTTCTCCTTCAGTGCAATACACAAAGGAAAATGAGAAGCTGCACACAGCTGGAAAAAATTGCATAAATTGTGGATGGTGGTGAAACAGCTCCAGAGAGAGTTTGGA
Organism: Lates japonicus; assembly: GCA_033238685.1. Lineage (NCBI taxonomy): Eukaryota > Metazoa > Chordata > Actinopteri > Centropomidae > Lates > Lates japonicus. Next base: position 2,633,308 of record BRZM01000016.1, read on the forward strand.
AAACAAAAATAAGTAATTCATCTTAAGAAAGACTTACTCACTTCTTACTACAGCTAAAACAGTATATACCATACTATATACAATTATATGTAGTATGGATTTGGAATAAAGCTATGGTTTGGCATGTTAGCATGCTAGCATGACCAAAGTGCTGGACCAACAGCCCAGCAGACATACAGTGTCCTCCAATGAGCCACACTGCTAGCATGTCTAAAACAGCATGCTGATATCTGAACATTACTGCTCTAACAGAACTATAACTATGTGAAAGACAGCATGGCTGAATCCAGAGCAGTTGTTGGGGGTATTTTCTGTTTATTTTCTGTGTCTTTGGTAGGAGTACTTGTAACTTTTAAACTTCCACTCCTCTTCAGAGGAACACTTGCTCACCTGTGAGTTGAACCTCAGCTGACAAACGCTGCAGGAAACGTGCTTCCTCTTGGCGGTGGGAGGGAGTCCGAGGGTGTGATGGAGGACAGCTTTCTGCACTGGGTCCATCTGGAGGATGGAGAGAGACAGAGAGAGAGAGAGAGGCTAATTAAAACAGTGCTAAAGCTGACCTGTAAATCAGCTTCACTCCTCTATCACTTACTGGGCTGTAAAGAGAAAACAGGTTGCTTGGAGCTTTTTTAGAAAGCCAGACATCCATCTTCCACTTCAACAGGTGATTGTGGCTCAGACATTAACACAGACATTTCAAGAATTAATTTCCCATTTGCTTACTGGAGGCATATAGCATCAGTCTTTTATTGTAGGGATATTACTGTAATGGCTGTGGGCAAAATCCCTCAAGTGAACACTCAGAGAACACCACTAGCGATATTTTATCTCTTCATTATCATCAGCAATTCCCCAGAGGAAACTAAAAGTAAATGAATTCAACCTGCTAACTAGTGTTGTGTGTGTGACCACAGCCAGATATTGCTTCTGCCTCTCTAATGTTGCCTAAACCAAGTTTGGTTTTACCATCGTTATATTTATACCTGTTTGTATCATATGATCGATATGCAAAATTTAAAAAATACATCTTATTTTGATCATGTAAATCAGCATTTAAATGTACATACATCACCTTTTCAAAACAAATGTGTAACAAAAAATAAATAAACAAAAATAATCAGTAGATAATATGGTTTAACCAGCTGTCTACTGTCAACCATTCTTAAAACTATCCCTTAAAACTTTTTTCAATTAACTCACATCTGTAGGAGCTCACACAAGAGCCTCTAGTTTTACCTGGTTGTGTTCTTTATGTGCTGGTCAAGCTGCTGCAACTAGGATTTTCTTAAACAAAATAAATCAGGCCATGAAAAATTGCACATAAATAATGTCCATGTTCTAATTGATGCTACATGTTACTGATGATGAATGTTGGTTTCCATTATAGAACATTATTATCATCTTATCAGCTGTTACCAACACTCTCCTCTATCTTGTGCCCTTTGGGAGAATTTGCACCCAAAACAATAAAGTTGCCTTTTGTTAAATGCTTGACCAGTGAATACAAATTGTCTAATAGCAAACACCTGAAATTCAAATCTAAAATCGCCTAAGTGATGTTAGTTATTTTCAGCAAAGACATATTTAAATTCTGCAGATTCATCTCATAGACTGGCCAGTAATGTGCAGCACATTGATTTAGTTATCCCCCGTATCTCACTCTCAATCTCCATCAAGATAACTAACGTCTTACAGGAAACCACAAATCTGGCACCTCTGAATAATCCGTACAAGAAAACCCCGTGTGGGTTGTTGTTGTTGTTAAATTATTGGTTGGGACAATGTAGCGGGGTCTTGCCACTGGCTCATAACGCAGACACTCAAAAACACACAAAAGAGCTATAATGTTGCACTGTGGTCACTGTGATCAATGCAACACAATCAGCTTATTGTTCTCAGCTTATTACACTAGTGAAGCAGTGTAAAAACAGAGGCAAGTGCATGAGCTTGAGCTTCCCAATGGTGAGCTAGAGACAGACTGTTTGAGTTGTGGAGAGGGTGCTTTTATGTGTTATGAGTTCTATGGCATTGCTCGAATAGTACCTGTTAGCAGGATAAATTCATCATTCATTTGAGAAAAGGTGAAACACCAGGACATAAAAATATTACAAAAAAGCCACAATGTAAGCCCATACAGTACTTTTAATTCTTTAGGACTAACTAGGAGTGGTTGTGCTGCTGCATGTCCACATGCTGCTTGTCTGCTTGGTATGGTCCTCCCTGTGTATGGTGACACAGCTTTGAGGAATGAACAAACACATCTGCCTCCCAGAGAAAAAGACTCAATAGGCACCACTTGGCTGAGGAGGGTAGAAAAGGTGCAGACACCGTGTGGGAGGATTTATCCACCTTGACAATTGTGCTGCAGAAGGTAGTCACAATGATGTTCGACTGTCGCTTTCTGTGGACGCTGTTCGGCTGATCCGAAGCTGCATTTATTATTTGGGGTTTCAGATGTCTGTGTGTGCAGAGGCAGAAAAAGTGTCTTGGGATATTCACCATGAAAATAAAGTGAAAAACTGTGGTATTTAATAAGTAGAAACACATAGTAATTATCTGTGACCTTTTCGTGTAACTAAACGCCTTTTACAAATACATAAAGGTCACTCCAAAAGGACAGACTTGCCTCTCTTCACATTAAGTTATCAGAATTGTAAGTTTATTAGATACACCATAGATGCAGTAGCACTACAATAAATCCTTTTATTAAGCTTACAATGTTAAGCTTTTGTTGACACTTTGCCAGAGAGAAGTCCATTCAACTCTTTGGTCATTTTTGAGGTTGTAGTTAGTGTTGGTGCTGTGTTTAGCTGGTGCTAGTACTGAAAGGCATTTCTGATATTTTCACAGTCAGCTGCACTGGCCACAGGCAAGAACTTAAAATCCGGCAAACAATTCCAAAAGGACTGAAGCAGGAAGGCGAGTAATCAGGTGCAGGTGACAGCAATGGCTGGAACGCTGCAGCAGCTTGGCAACAAAGACAATCTCACAAAGACCAGCTGAAAACTGGTCTCTGTGTTTACACTGTGGGTACATCTCAATTCTCTTAACTGCATCCATGTTTCCCTCACGTGTGTCTTTTCCTTGTGTCAGCGGTGAAAACGCAAGGGGAGATTCAAGGAAAAGATGTGAGGAAAGAGGAAACGAGGAAACATGTTTATAGAAACTGTGTCTGTTTCAGATGATGCTGGCACAGCTGAATCAGCTGTCAGTGACTTTTGATGGCTGGAGTTTGTAGTTTCCCATATATGCACTGCCCAGATAATGAGTACGGCATACACTTGCCACTGCTGGCACAGCAGTAATTATATGTTTAAACTGTTTGACAAACATCTGCACATTCATTAAAAACTAAATTCTGTATTTATACTGAGCTCAGATTGGTCAAACCACTGTGAGTAAATGGACTTAACTGCTCAGAGATTGAATGCACATGAAACATTTCTACTGGCAGCAGCATATTTTTCAATCTATTGATTGCAACAAAATGCATTGATATTTGGTTTATAAATACATTAATTTATAATACAGGCTGTGATTGGAATGTCTTATAATTTGTAGAAATGATTTACTAGATTTAAGGAAAGTAGAAATTAAGCAAATAAATATCCCATCAAACTATAGAGTTTCTGGAAATTACAACACGTAAAATGTGTTAATTTCTGAAAGACATCGTACTCTCTTTATCTCTCAGAATATATTATCCCAGATACAGAGTAAAAGAGGAGACAAAAGATCATTCAGAGAAAAATATAGGACATAGCAAAGCAAAGACAAAGAAGTTGAAGCGGAATCTGTAGACATAGTAGAATTGGGTCTCATTTAAAAGTAGATACTGGCTCAGTTTGAGAAACAGTTTCAGACTCAGGCAGAGAGACAAGTTGAGGCTTAGACACACAGACAGGTTTGACTGAAAACAGAGACTGGTTCAGGTTTTGACACAGTGAAAAGTCCAGGTTCAGATAGTGGGATGGATTCAGGCTCCGTCTCAGACACAGAAACAAATTCAATCTGAAGCAAAGTAGAATTGTTGAGGCTCAGACAGATACAGATTCATGCACAGACACAGAGACAAGTTGGGTCTCGGACAGACAGACAGACAGATTCAGATTCAAAAACAGGGTCAGGCTTGGACACAGAGACAGATTCAGACTCAGATAGGAGAGACAAGTTCAGGCTCAGGGGCCAGTAGACTGTGGCAGAACTCCTTGCTTTGGCGACTCCCCCCCACCAATATGACGTCGGATTGGAGGGACGGGCTCTGTATCTGACCATTTATATCATTTTCTGAAACCAACAATCTGACATTTACATCCACCTCATGCAGTAAGAGACAACTATTTCTGTCAGTTTTTATGGGACTAACCAAGTGAAAAACTCTGAATTTGTAATGTCTAAAGGCTATTATAATGGGTTGCAGGAGTTATGTGCTCCCAATATGGTTTTGACTTTGACATCAGATTTAATGGTAGCATCTGATAAAAAGAAAAGCGCATTAGTATTCCTCTGAGTTCTACTTAGGTACAGATGCTTTTTGAGTGGGCAGTGAGTTCAAAATCTTTAAATATCTATTTAAATACTCCTGTATGTTTTTCCTCCTGTCTTTTATCATTTCTGTGTTTTTCTCCCTTGGACCATCTCAGGTAGAATAAGACATAACTGTTCAATTTTCATAGATTGGATCCAGTAAATAATTTCCTCCCGAAATGAATACACTTGGTTTTATAACCAAAATCTTGCAACAATAAAATGTTCCTCTCATGGCAAAACAATGATTTCAATTGAGCTGTCAGTGAAGTGAGGGAGTCTCACATGAATCACTCACAGTGCTTATGTTTACAGCAATGCACTGTATCACAAAGTAGTCCTTTGTGGGTGTTTTCAGACACTTATGATCCACCGTGGCACTCGGCATAAAAGATTTTGAGGAATGGCATTGTGTTTCTGCACTGCAGCATATTTGGTGGAATATTTGTGATAGGAAATTTTCAGACACAGTGTGTGCTGACACAGAATATGTGAAAACCCAGATAAAGCGCTGGTCTGCAGCGGGGATTATTATGCGTGGTTTTCAGAACCAAGGTATGACCCAGCTGGAGATAAAACTCACAGAAGGCCAAATCAAGACACATGCTCATGTTTTGAGCTGATTCATTTAGCAAAATACATTCTGTATGTTGTAAGAGAAAGTAGAAAAAGTCAATGGCTCCAAATGTTAAAGCTTCACTTGTCTAGATTTTTAACAATGGATCAAATGATAATGTATAACGTGTAAAGTTGTCAGTTGTCAGTTGTCAGTGCCATCAGGTGGTGTGCTTGGTCTGCAACGTTTAGGTGGGTGGTACGTAACAAAGTATCACCCAGATGAATGTCGGGACCCAAGGTTTCCCAGCAGATCACTGACTTCACCTGTCAGTGGTTTAATGTTGTGGCTGATCAGTGTATGTCAGTGTTTGCAATGTTCTATTATTCCCAAGGGAAGAAAAAAAAAATTAATACTGTTGCTTTAAATTAAAAAATATATATTATTTGAGTTAATTTGGTTAGCTTAGCAAATTTGGATTCTCTTATGTTAAAAAAATTTCATACTTAAGTGAAAATGTGCAGTTATCCTGAGCTATATGACACATTAATGCACATAGAGAAAAGTGGAGAGGATACTGTGCTAATAAAAAGCTTTTACAGCTTTAGCAGGTCGACCTTACACACCTACACAGCAGTTGGGAAAAAATGGGATACATTATCAGTTTTTAATAGCGAATACATTTATAGAGAATGTTTTAATAAAATAAAATGTCCAAAATATAGAGTGGAGTGTTATCAGGAAGGAAACTCTAGAATATCAGAGGTGAACTGCTGCTATTAGATACTAGAGTTCATATCCCTCTCATATAAACTGCATCTGTTCTTTGTTTTATTGATTTATATGCTATGCACAATCAGCATTATGAAACACGTTGCACTAAATGTGTAGGCAGTGTCAAAGAGGTCGAAGCAAATAATGTTCACTTCTTCAACTTAAATGCACTCAATGATATACAGTGAAATGTGCAGCCTTTCACCCCGAAAAACACTAAAAACCCTGCATTACGTTAGCAGAGCAGGGGCTCTCCTCTGCCTTTGCCCTGACACACTTTGTTGCTGAATTGGAGAGAAAGAAAGTGTTATGCAACAGTCTACCTTTGTACTGTAAATCTCACCCAAGTTTTTGGGAAAGAGAGAGGAGGATGACACATGGAGTTGGCGAGGCTTGCTGGCAGGGGAAACACTACAGCCGAGAACCAGACGCACTGCAGCCTGCTGGGAAACTGGGGCCTGAGCTCTGGAAAGCTCACGCCAGTTAAAAACATCTGGGCCACGAGAGAATGGATGACCTCTTACTAGAAACATGCACTGGGCTCGAAACATGTTATTTCTCCTTCACCCTGGTGCAGATGCTGTGAAATGAATCTGTAGTGATGAGACCACGAGAAATGGCACCATCCTGCAAAATGATCAGTAGAGATATTAGCACCTATTTGTGGAAATATCATTAATCACTGGGCATAGTGGTGAAAAAAAGGATTGAAAATTCTCTGTCTGAATTTATTCCACTCTGCTATTCTTGGCAGCGTTGCTAATTTACCCACAATTCAGCGCCAAAATTCCACCACCTCCTGTGCATCTTTCCATGTATCTTTTTAAGAAATCCCCCCGTCATGTAGCATTTCACTCCCTCCCTGCACTGAAACATGATGTGTTCGGGCCTTGTCTGCAGGGAACAGCTGCAGCGCCAGGGACATGTTATTCCCTGAGCTCCGCTTCCATCAGCCACCCACTGAGCCACACACTCCACATGGGCCACGCCTGCCAGGGACGGAAATGTTGCCGGGGCAAATGTACCGCGACACACATATAATCCACGCGCAAACACACAGTACAAACACCCACACACACGCCAAAGCATATCACATATGCCCGTTTTCAAGCCTGCAGCGGCGTACAGAGCACCATTTCAGGCTGCAGCAAATTCAGTGTCATCTTTTAAATCACTTCCTAAAGCTCTAATATGCAATTTCTCCTCAGTTGGTCGAGTTCCAGCACCAACGCTTGTCAATCATCCTGATGAGCTGTCTGCTTAGAAACAGCCTCTCGCCTGCGGCTGAGGTAACGGTAAAGCCACCGCAGACAGTCAGAGAGCAGATGGCTAACACAGCCGATCTGCAATTTAAGTGAAAGAAATGTTTGCAGTGCTTTTGAACAGGTCTTGTACTCAGGTAAACAGCTTTAACATCAGCCAAAAAGCAATTTAGGGAAAACACAGAGGGTTTAAGATCTTATATGCAGAGTCAAAGACACAGACTAATGTGTGGTGGAGTGTAATTATTATTTTAGTGTAAAAATGTTGCATAGAGCAGCTTTAAATAGCTTTCTTTTTGTGATTGTTGTTGGCCCCCTGTGTGTTCTTCTTACATCTACCATTTCATTTTTCTGACCGTCTTCTAAGTTTTCTCTTTTCTATTAGTGTGAGTAAATTTCAGAGTGCATGACCATGAAGTCCAACCTAAATGGGACTTGCTTCTAGCTTGCTTAATTTGTCAGCTTTCTGAGAAAACGTATTGAGGAGAAGGTATCTTAACAGCATAAGTGAATCTATTTTTTCTTTCATTCGCCTTTCCCACTGATGTGTCTCTGTCAGGGGAGACGTCGGCAGCGTGTCGACAGTGTGGGAGAATAAGCAGGTCATTTGCCGGATACTATCTGACAGCCTGCAGAAGGCCTGTCCGTCTCAAAGTCCAGCACGGCAGCCGCCGCTGACACTCCCCCACTCAACGCTGCCGGATAATGTGACAGGACAAGACAGTGATGAGCTAAGATGGTCAAGCTGAGACGGGCTGACTTTTACAGCAGACGACTGATAAGAGGGACAAAAACACACACTGAGCGCTATCTGTTTTGGTTGCACAAGGCTTTATATGCCAACCATCTATGATGTGGCTTTGTGTGTGACATAAGGAGTTAGTATCAAACAAAAAAGCTGGATCTAAAATACACAACAAAGCAGCAAAATAATCAATTATGTGACATTTTGGTTTAATTCGGCTGTCTGAACTCTCTTCGAGGAGATTACAATCGCTTTGACGGAGCAACAAGTCACATTTTATACCCCCACAGCATAAAATGACTATAACACAACTGCAGGCGGTCGACTGATCAATACGAATAACTTGATGAGTATCTGGCTAGAGATTTCTGGCATTGAAGGCAACATTTTGGAAACCACTCATTGATTAGTTGGAACAAAAGGATTCCTGTGAACAGTGACAGTTAGTTATGTATTTATCAGTAAGTGATGTGTGTTCATCGTCCTGCATCAAGTATCAGGTTTGTTTTTTGAATGAGCAAGTTTGCATGATATTTACTCAAAGGCACAATAAATAGCACAAATGTAAACAGTGACAAGAGACACATGGACAGGCTCTTCACTCTAAAAGTGATTTACAAGCCCTTTTACGTACAAACCAACTCTAGACAACAACTAACTCTTTACGCTGGTATGGTTTGTTTACGTCGGTAAACAGGTGTGTAAACAAAGGTGTGTATTTTGCTTAATCATTTAATAAGCAACACATATAATGGTGGTTTTCCATCTGCAGTATAACTCTTTTATTATGCATGTGAATAAATAATTTATGTGGTCAAACAAATTACATGCTGGGGCTTGGAGGTGTAAATCTGCTCTCTATGAACAAAACTGGAGGCAGTAATTCTGGTTTTAAAACCCACCCACTTTTCGGATAAAAACAGAAACAATGCCTTACGTTTAAAAGGCCCATATTATTGGTGGTTGAGTGGTATGAGTGGTTTTGGATCTGCTGCCACTATGGTTGAGATTAAGCAACTAAAACTGCTTGATTAAGGTTAGGGAAGGATTGCTGTTACAGTTAAAGGAAACCAGTGTTTACTGCTGGTATAAAAGACAGGACATGAGCTACCATTTTTGTTTCAGAGTCTCACACTTTACAGCCCAACCATCCACCCTGAAGTCTTCCTCATTTCTCTGTTACTTAACACAGAAATATTGAAGTCCCCTAAATATAGTAACAGTCCTTACAAAGGTTAATGTTGTGGCCATTAGTTTTAATTATATCAACAGTTTGGGCTGGTGGACATGCTTATATCCATAGACTTGTATCTTCAACTTTTTATCAAAGAACCAGATATTTTCTAACATAGCTGCTCATGTATTTTTACTGATTATTCAACCAGGAGAGTTTCATGCTGATAAAAGCCATAGAAAGTGCTTCCACATTTAGGTAATTTATTGTAGCAGTGGCACTTCTGGAGGCTTTATAATGATATGTGTTGCAAAGGTGCCTCTAAAGAGCACATACCTCTCCAACAGATGCCTGTGTTATAATGCATTATACACAGTGTAGGCTATATTTAAAATATGTGTATGACTAAGGCATGTAGTGTTTATACTAGGTGTTCTGTTCACATGCCCCATGAGGTAGTGTGGAATCTAATCTGTAAAGTCAGCAGGGTATTTAAAATATACATTCAAATCAATCAAAATACATATATGGAGAGACAATGACTGGTCAACGAGGGCTCCACTGGTGAGGTCTAAATGCCCTATTCACAGCCGCCAGCCTCGCTTACTATTAACTAAAGTGGGATGAATGACCTGTCAAATGTAATCCTCCCCCCTATGTGTCTCCCAATTACCTCCGCCACCTGACCCAGTCCGTTAGTTCATCATCAGCCGGTGTCGTAGATTGTTGCCACATGGGAAGGGCTTTAGAAATTAGCAAGTCAAATCCGAGGGGGGTTTTCATTGGCTTATAATGAGTGAGATCAGGCTTCCAGGTGCTCATAAGAAAACACAGAACATTATGACACTGGAGGAAGGTGAGTGACCACCAAAATATTAAAACTGTGCATTTATCAGGTAGAAAATGTGATGACGACTCCCAACTGTGAGATTTCCAAAGTAAAAGCCAAGCGTTAAAGCTCTAAAGACCGTGTGTAATATTTTCAGTCATATAGAATACCAGACTGTGGAGCCCAAAACTGACAAAATGAACTGAATACATCAGTAAATAATAATGTAATATAAGCAATGTCTATACAAATATAAACACCATTCAGAATAAATGCAGAATAAAATTTCCAGTGATAAATAAATGAGTAATGAAAATTCACTAGAGTTTGAATTGGGGACTTTCTGTGGAAATTCATCTGGAAGTCGCAGAACTTTGCCTCTAATTTTCCTGCAATTAGTACCAAACTACATTGTTCTTTCCAGGAAACTTTCAAGAAATTATTGAGAAAATAAATAAAGTGTTACTGCTATGTGTAACTTGTATAAAGCTTTGCATATGATAAAACCTACTACCTTAAAAGGGTTCTAGGTTTCAGCCTGACTTACTCACTGTGCCAATATAATATTTCTGGGTATGCCTCAGTTCCAAACTAGACGCTGTATTTATTTGGAAATTATAATTTGAAGTGTGCAATTATGCACAGTATAATGGATATAATGACTCTAACAGACACACATACACACAAGGAAGGAAAGACTGATAGTTTAGATAGATAGAAGGCAGAAGAGCTGCTGAGATGTTGAGCGCTTCACTGAATAGGAAAATTCACACAGTCTGTGTTTTGAATGAAATTCATAAAATCTGCTTCTTATCTTCAAACCCTTCTTTCATATTCTAATGGTTTTAGCTGAGTTAGTAAAGATCTGTTTGATCTTCCTCAAACTTTACGCTTCCTTCTTAAAGCCTTTGGGGAAAAGTCTGTTTCCACTCGATGATTATACTTGTTTATCTGCTTTTCCTTTGGGTGGAGGCTTTTAAGACTGAGAGAAATCTCTTGTACTTAATACTCAAAAATTAAGTGTATTCTGCTTTTTGCTAAAATGTAGTGTTTCTGTTTATTCCTTAAGTGCTATTAGTTAACACTGAATAATTGAGAGCCACAGAGAAAGTAAGATAGACATTGATTTCATTTAATTCCTCATATGAACATATCTCATTATTTCTTAAAAAGCCAGGTTGCTTGGTGAAGGGAATTAAGGAATAAAATTGCAGAATAAAGGTGAAAAAACAGTTGGAAATGAAAAGAAAGGTGGTGTACCACCAGCCATATCTATAATTTCAGTGTGTACAAGGGAGAACATCTAACTGTTTTCACTCTCCTTGTCATATTCTCCCTTTGTCTTTATTTCACTGTGAATATTTTCTCCACCCTCCAATACTCAGCCTTTTTCCAGCTCCAGACACCACTTTGATTTCTTTCTCCATTTCTCTCTGACCCTGACCCTTTTTCCTGCACTCCCTTCCTTCCTCGTCTTACTCTCTCCCTGCACTTCTGTTGCACAGACATGGTGTTTTTCACCAGGTATGAATGTTCCCTCCACATTTTCCCACTGCTCTTCACCGCTGACCCCTCTCACACCACTGGGCCCCGTCAGGATGAAATATTGAACTGGGAGAGCTCCCTCAAGGCATTTGGCAGCCTCACACTCTGTCCCCCGTCCAGCTGAGATGAAAGATAAAAATGTAACACCGTAACTCCCCTCTGCACCAGGGCCTCCTATAACCTTAAAGCATCACACTCCATACAGCACCATTGTAGTGTAACATACTAACAGACAGCTCTTATGGTAATACACCTGGCTGTAATGCAACCACGTATAGTAGGCTGTTTAATGTAATTATCTCATTAAAGGTCAATTTTGGCCTCTCTCAGTTTTGCCTTTCCAGTGAATCAAAGCTTTTGCATCTGTTATTCTACAAAAATGTAGGGTCAGATAGATCCAGGAAAAACCTTTTTTTTTTTTTTTGATTGCTAAATGAAAGAAAGAGCTCAGAGTAAAGGTGAGAATCTTTGAAAAAATCATGATCTAATTCAAAAATCAATTTCTCTTTTCACCTCAGTTTACGCAGTTACAATTTTTTCAAATAAAAAAATTACTCCCACATACTTTTTAGCAACATTTGCGCTGTGGCAGTGATGGTATCGTATGAGATCATTTGTCATTTTCAGTCTAATGCTTAGGCAATTATTGGACTGTTTGCCATTCATATCCCTATTAGGATAATTTGTTATCACTTTGATGATCATCTCACTTTATCAGTTTCAACTTGTCCAGTAGTTTGACCAGATACCTGGAAAACGGATGAAATTCCCATCAGCCTCAGCTGTACTATAGCAAATATTAGCATGCTAACACACTAAACTAAGATGGGTAAGCTGCTAAACATTCACGCGAGAGCAGCATGTTAGCATAGTGATGTTACCATTTAACTCACAGCACTGCTGTGCCTTGTGCACAGAGCTGCTGGCATGGTTGTAGACTCTTAGTGTTGTTCCTGCCTTGCTGTACAATGTTGACCTTTATAAACATCAGTTTAGTGATCACACTGGTCATGCTTTATGAAGTGGTGAACTAAAAACGTGACTACATACAGCCTATAATGAGACCTAAGCAGCACTAAAGGTTTGCATGATAATCTAATTGGAGATGGGGCTTGTTGGATACATTTCCCCTATTTTGCTATTGAAAACAAACACGTCTGTATCATCTGTAAAGATGTAGATATAAAAGTAATGACTATGACACTATGTCACTGTCACTGAGACTGTCACTGAGACTGTAGCTGAACAGAATAAGGAAAGAGCCCCCCCCATTGAAGCCCAAACTTCAACAGGAAATCTAAGGAGAAACCTGTTACAGTCCACCCACTTTTTTTGAGGTAATTTCTCCGACAAGTGGTAACGATAACAGTTTCGCAGTAATGCTGAAGTTGTCAGCACAACAAAATTGAAAAATCACCTTTATGGATACAAATTATAGTCATTATGGACATGAAATACTTTATTTGGCTTTTTGCATGTAGCTTATCTAAGTTTTGGAAAAGTGAAAAGTCAGGACTATAAAAGTCATGCATATAAAGCACCATCTGTTAGTGCAGCGAAACTCAAGCGGATGTCGATTGTGTTTTTGCAAAATTCCCTCACTGGCTAATTTCTAATCCATCATTCTATCAGACTGCTTCAGCTACACCCATAGGATGGAGAGGAGCGTCTCACTCATGACAGGGTTCAATGAAAACTAAGATTAAACGATTTATCTTCTCATAATATTCCACCATGAATATCAAACAAGGCTGATACCGTGGTAATGAGAGAGGAGCCCGAGGAGCATGGCCATCTATTGGATTTCCAAAATCAATGCCCTCGGATAGAAAAATGCATGAGCCACCTGCAAACACTGAATCTTAACAATGCACCGAACGCGAAGCATTCCCTGTAACTTTCCTTTAGGCCCTGTGGGGCTTCAAGTTTCTAATCCTGCTTTCTTTAGCTCCACTTAATGCAGGGAAAGTTTGCCGAGCCAGCATTCTCTTTATCACCGCTCTGTGCTTCTCTTATACATATTTACACATATTATCTACTACAGTAAAGCCTTGCACTGTTAAATATGGACTACTTGCACTCATGAGTTGTGCTTGGGGGGTCTACCTTGTGGTTATGTGCTCTTCTCAAACTGCAACACAGTGACAGCTGTTGCATTTTCCCCACATAGATTTTCCCAGGCAAAGCAGGAATTCAAACCACGAACTTTCAGCCCAGTCTCTTCAACACTGAGGTGACTGCCATCATCTTACGAGGGCTTTGCGGCATGAATGATTTACGGCTGACCCTTGTTTGAGTTCTCTTGGCACACTGGGGACACATTTATGTAAGCTCACGAAGAGAAAAACACTGCTTATGAGAAAAATACATATGAGAAGGCTTTACAGAGGGGAGGTATCACTGCAGACAGGGTGTGTCCAAAGACCTCACACCACTGGCAGGCGGCTGAGGAAGCCCCAGGCCTCCTCATCAAAATGATGATTTAGTCCTGGGAGTCTGTCACTCTCATAAATCCCAGAGTCAACCTTGTCTCTGTGCAAAAAGACACCGCTGAACTCTCCCTCTGGGACTGGTGTGCTTTTCATTATGGGAACAATGGTGATACAGGTGCAAAGTGCTCGCACTCGTACTCCAGCTGTTTCTGCTTTGACAGTGAAACATGGTACAGTGCGAGGCCTAACGCACGCACACAAAGTGCAGGAGATTACTGATGGGCGGATGTCAGAGATGGAGCATGTTCAGCCCTGGGAAATTCAGAGACAGCTGTCTTTAAGGGTAATAGCACTCCATTTACCAATGTGCATATGTTTGCAATGTGCAGAATGTTAAAGTTTTATTGGTATAAACATTTCTCGGAGGCAATCTCTGGGTGAGTTAAACCTCAGTGGGCAAAGACAAACCACAAGTTTTCTGGCTGAGTAACATCCGACTCAGGCCTCCAGTGAGACAGGCTGTTGACGTGAGAGAGGAAGAGGATAATACTATGATGCCGGCTGATACAATTTAACCGGGCTGGATAAAGTAATTCAGGTTATCTGATGAATTTCCAAATACAGAATTTCCAGATTTAACCCAGCCGTACGAGTCATTTAGGTCAGTGGTTCCCAGCCTTTTTGGCTTTGTGGCTGTTTAAAACAAAGCAGTGTTGACTCATGACCCTCTGTCAACGGCTGCATGTGAGTTGTGAGCTGTTAAACCAAAACTGATGTTCCCATCTCTGGTTGCTTCATTTAACTACTTTTTAGAAGCTTGAATAGTTAATGCTATCTAGTATTTTCCTTAAAAGATTTTGGAAACAGCATATTGACTTGTGCACAAAAAAAACTTGTGGTGCAGAAATATGGAGCCCCAACGTGTTCAGTATTTCAGTTTAATATCTTAAAGTCAAATCATTATCATAATTACAACTCATTATCATCATTCTTGTTCTCTTAACAGAGCTTATTGGAGTTCATTTTCATTTAATTATATTTCAAAATGCCTTTTTTCAAAACAGCTTTTATTTGTCAGGAGCATTTTCCCCCAGTGACACTCATGTGTCAAGAAGGGGTATGACACAAGTTCATGTCCCTTTTAGTTTCATAATATAATGTGATGTGAAGACACTGGCAGCCTCAGCCAGGTTGCTCAGAGTCAAGCAGACTCAGTTTTAGCAGTATATTATCTTTCAGCTGTTTAGGGCATCTTATCCCCTAGCTTAAGAATCAAAGAGGCTTTTCTTAAATCCTTTAGTATAATGTAATATCTGAAAAATGTTCTCTGCATCAGGACCTGCATCAGGTGTTTTCAGTCGTGCAGCTGTTTTGGAGAGAGTAACCATATTCTTCCTCCTACTTCTGCACTGCTGCCTGTTTGGTGTTAAGGTCTAGTTACATGCTGTGTGCCTTATTCAGCATGTTTGGGTTTGTTTCCTTTTAATTGAAGCACAGCATGTTTATAACAAAAGACAGATTTAAGATATATCTGATAGTAAAGTGTAATCCAGTCTAATTTAATTGAATCTATTTTAATTGCATCCTCTGAACAGCAGAGTAACCACATTGATATGCAATAATGGGCATCTCCACCTCAACTAAGCTTCGTCAGCATCGTGATAATCTGTTCAACATTTGTGGTCTTGCATGCAACAACTGAAAAGACAGTATTTTGTAATAGACTCTGGCTTTTCAGGCAACTTTTTGCCAGCAGATCAGTTTTAAATGAACTAATCGCACAATGAAGTGACAGCCTGAATGAACCTCAAACCTTGTACCATCAAGGTCCAACGCTTTTGTTGTTTTTGAGGTTTGTTGTTTACAATAATCCAGTGAGTTTTTGTGACTGCAGTTGTCTCACAAACCTAGATCTAAATCTAAAACACTCTGCTGCTTCTTAACTGCTACATACCTTCTTGAGTTTTCAAATTGAGTAGTATTCCCTGTTTTAAGATGACCAGATGGGCAGTAAAAGCTGACATATTTTTGTAATCGCCTCAAAGAACCCCAAACACATGGCAACACCATCAAATAAGCAAAAACATATTGCTCCAGTCTTCCATTTCTCTCTTACATCCAAGCCTCTGATGTGCAGAGAGTGCACGGAAACACAGGAGGGAAACAAATATACATCACTGTCCTTCGATTCAAACTCCTGTGTTCATCAATTATCACACTGTGGTTGACATTTCACTGAATTTAAACACCCAGAGGAGCTTTGAGAGTTGTCAGCCTGACTTCAGTGTACAGTAGCAGCAGGTTACTCAGACAAGGAGGAGACACTGGACTACAGCATCAGCGCGGCTTCGCCTGGAAAGCTGGCACTAAGCACCTCCATAAAAAATCATCTTGAGCTCCCCACTATTATCTCTGCATTCCACGGGAGAGAGAGCGGCGAGCTGGCAGCTATCCAGAGAGTGAAATATTATCGTGGGAGAACACATCAAGACGAGCTCCGCCAACATAAAGCTTCCACTCAGTTCAGGGGGTTAAAAAGCCCCAGAGCACGGGCTAAATGATAAGGGCCGCTGCGCTGCGCATTAGACAGATATGCACTCCACTCCAGCAGGTGTGACTCGCTGGAAGGAAGGCGGCTGGCACTGCGGTGGTCCCGCTCACTCTCTAGCTTTGATCATTCCCCGTCGTTTTGTGTGCTTGCATGCTTCCCCCGGGAATAAAATTTATAGAGTCCATTAGATGTTTATGGGACATGTGTAAATCAAATGAGAGTCTGCACAACAGCCACGGCTCACCCTTTGTTCTTTTCATTTTTATCATCATACAGAGCATGCCTTGAGCAATCATTTGTCATTTGAAAGTCAACAATAAAAAAATTGAAAGGGTAAAGCTATATAGGGGGAAGAACTGCTGGTTCCATGAGTATTTTTTTGAAGAATTTCTTTTAATGATATCCTCAATTAAACACAGGAGTGATTAATTTACAATACTATATTTAGATTAGATTAGACTTTATTATAAGATTTATCTTCAAGTTTGTCTTGTGTCACAAGTCAAGCAGAAAAACCACTGAACAACAATTCACTACACCAGTACTGATTAGCATCAGCCCACATCAATGTGGAGAAGAAGCCAGTCAGTGGAGTGAATCAGAGCTGCAGTAAATTCTGAATGCTTTGTTATTACAATTGGGAACGAAACACCTTGTCATCGTAGCTGAATTTGACCCAAAAGCATTTGACTGCAACCTGTGTGTTCTGCAAGGTCTGGTCAGACTAAAAAGATCTCGATCTTTAATAAAAAGGTCTGTCTCTGTAGGAATGTTATCCATAATGTTGTCAGACACCTAGAATAACAATCTTAGCCTGTCATCGGCAAAAACAAGCACTTAACACGATACATTTTGACGTGGCACATTGGATTACATTATATGTATATACTCAATGGCATGTTGTTCCTGCTCAATACTGCACCGATTCCAAAGAATTTTGTCCCTGTCAATCAGTTGCACCCAAAACCATGAGAAAATAAGGTTCGAATATACAAGATTTATCCTTTAAGTTTCATGTCCTGTGCAAACTGCACAAGTAGCCTGATAATCAGACTGAACTGGCATTTTGTTTTACTTCATTAATTCAGCCTGACGTTGTGCTTATGTGAGCCAATTTCTGTTTCAAGAGGATTTATCTTGTTTTGTTTAGTTCTAACCAATCAGTAACGAGTGACGTAATGAGCCTATGTCATTTTAAGTCGACACAGAACCTGTAGCACTGGTTGCTGGGAGCAGCTGAGAAATATGGCAATTTAAGGGCTGTTATTTCTGTAAGTTGACTTACAGCTACCTGTACAGCTGTATCAATCTCATAAGTTGCTATTATTGTGGCCATTTTTATTTCGCTATTTTTCATGGATATAGCTTTGTAGCTAGCTTGCTATTTTGGAAGATGATGTCCCCAAAGCTAATATTGTCGCTATAGCAAACAGCAGTGAATGAGCACACCAGACTAAGCAGAATTGCTGAACCCTTAAAGCACAAAAGAACTCCTCTGACTTTGTTACTCACTGTGTTATGTGCTTTGTCAAAGAGCACATTTCCATTACAGCCACTGATGCTAACATTGACTTAGCGAGGGTGGGTACACATTGAAATGGACTGTGATGCTGTCCTAAGTGCAGACTTGAGGCCTGTGTGTCACTGCTGCTGCAGGACTACAAAGCAATTTCCCAGCGTGCAGATCTGCGCACAGAATCAATAAATCACGTTCCTGATTACTCTGCAGGGGGAAATGGAGTTTGTATTGTTTCTCCAAGACAAATGTAAGCTCCAGGCAAGACAGATCTTATTTTCAGGGCCAAAGAAAGACAACCCAAACACACACACGTACACACCTCCTTTGCTCGGCCATCCACTCTGTTACACTGAAAACTACTTTTCCCCCCTTTCACTTTTCTCTTTCATTACACTGCAAAACTCACCCATTCCTGTAGAGCTCTCCCTCCTCTTTTCCCCTCTTCTCTGGTTTGCTCCATTTCTTTCAAGGTGGCAATTTCAATAACTCCTCTGCGATTGAATCAATTGAAAGTTGCAGAGCAATCCCAAAAGTTCCTCACTCAGTTACTTTGCAGTGAGGAGGCCAGTTCTCAGTAGGAGAAACAATGCGCCATCCTCAACACATCTCTCTTCTCCTTGCATGATTGAAAATTCCTGGATTCTGAACTCACCCAACAGCCTTAAGAGGATGCAATGAAATGTGACATGTTCATCATTGTTATCGCCCTCATTGTAACTGCTCTAAAGCCAGTCTGACCCTGGAGTGCAACAATCCAGACTCTGACTCTCTCCAGTGATTATATGAAAACAGATAAGGAACATTATACTGGACAAAGCCAGAAATTTTGATTGCACCAGATACGTTTTGATTAATTTCATCTAGATATGTCATTAGTATATTTATCTACAGGACAAGCAAAGGTGCTGCCAACTGGACCAGACTTTTATATAAACAAAAAGAGGTCCGGGTGTGGATGAAATCCTCTATAATATATTGTAATGACTGGAGTGTCAGTTACAAAGCCAAGCATATGTCATGGAGGTTTTCAGGTTATGGGCAATGTCATCTAAATGAGAGACTTTAATTTTGTTTTGATTTTGGACAGAGGTATGTACGCGGATATAAATCAGATTTTGCCCATCAATCAACTTTATCTCAACTTTATCACATGGATGAAAAAAAATCATTATCATTGGCCTGATACAACCATATACTGTATTTGAAAGGAATTGCGACCATACGGTATCACTGGAAACAGTATTATAAATTTGTGGTAGTTTGTAATAGTGAGATTAGATAAATATAGATAGAAAGAAAACAATATTAACAAGAAACCTGAACACAATAAAACACTTGCATAGAAATACAATAAACTAGATAAACACATTGATTTAAAAAAAACAAAAAACACTTCAATCAATCAGCAACTCTTGGAAGTCGACCTGTTCAACATCTGGGAATAAAAACATGCCGACAACAAGACAACGTGTTCCTAATCCTCCTCTCCGCCCTGCTCTGAACTACATCACCTTGTTTGTCTGAAAGCTCCTTTTGAACTGGAGCCTCCAGAAAGACCTTTTTACCCCCCTGTGTATCTGTGCACGTGTAGTTACATGTATTAAGTCCTTTTTTCATGTCTTGAAGCCAAATCTTTCTGTTACAGTTCCCTGTGTTAAGGCGCTCCACTGGTGGGGAGTGGGGAGTGGGAAGGGGGGGGGGGGGGGGGCATCTTTCCTTCCCTCCAGCTAAGGACTTCCTGATTGTGTCAGTCACTCGACCCAGAACAAGATTGCACAAAGGCTCAACAAGAGACTTTGGTATTAGTGCAATTTCATGCAGGTGTGGACACGCACATGCTTTCTCTATTTCCTTTTTTTTTTTTTTGGTAGTACATATGAAAAATACATCCAATAATATGACTGTTTCTAGGATGAAGTGTGTTCTTACTGCTGCAGTGCGTTAATGGAAGAACTGTCATCATCATCTATAGGATCATTTGGCTTCTTTTTTTGAATAAGGAAGCATAAATGTTTATTGAGCCCTGGAGTCACGTAAGCAAATCTGACCTCATCGTGGCAGATAGAAAAGCGTGTGTGTGCTTTCAGTGGGAGTGCAGATGGAAACTAGCTTCAGCTTGATCTGTAAATCACAACGTCTGCTGCACTCTATGGAACAGCTGTTTGGTTTCTGTGCACAATTATAATCAGATCTGCATCTTCTAATAAAACTGCTTGAGTAAAGCCATATCGCTCGCGTTTTAGTTATGGAGAAAGTTATTTAAATACTTCAGAGCATATTTTTGCATTTCCATTTGTGCAGCTTTATACTCAAACATTTCACAGGTAAACATTGTTCCTCTACTCCATATTTTGCATTACATTTTGTTTCTTTTTCATCTTTCCTGTCCTTCGTTCTGTCCTTCATACTTTTCTACTTTCTCCAGTCTGTCCCTGTTTGTGTCCTTATTGACCTCATCTCTTATTTCCTTCTTTTAGTCCTTATTTCCTTCCATCTAAACTAATTTCCTTCCCTCTCCAGCTGATCTTAAAGCAAAAAGGAAAGAAAGCTCTGCACAAGGATACTTAAGTACAATTTACTGCCAACACTTGCTTGTTTCTAATCTAGTCCTGGGCTTTTCCTCTGTGGCACTGATGTGATATTTCAGTTCTTCCAGCACTGTTTATATGATTGGTAAAACATCTTTTCCCACCCAGCGAGCCACCCACTGTGTGACACAGAAAAACCTGCGATCAGACCTAGAAGCTGGCAAGCAGGCTCCTTTGTTGCACCGCTGAAACCAAACTGACACTGGTGTCAAAAGCACTGCAAAAAGGGCTTGTGTAGGCAGCACAATAGAATGTAGAACAGTGACTCGTGTATGAACTCTTTTATGGTATCAACTCCTTTTACAACTGCACTGCATTCTGCTGGTGATTAGGAAATCAGGGGCTCAGAAGAAAGTTTGAGATAATACGCGACAAAAAAGGGAGACAGAGAGAAAGGTGAAGGGTTGAGAGAGTGAGAGTGTTGTGCGCAGCACAGACCAAGAGGTGATTACTTTGCGTTCATCTAGTATTAGCTTTCCACCATTTGGAGGCTTCCCAGTGTATTACTTATTATCTGCAGACAAGTCTGTTAAATGCAGATTAGACAGGGCGAGGAAAGGGAAGCAGTATTCCTGAACTTTCTCATGAAAGTCTCCTTGCAGAAACAATCTGTCTTCCCATGGGTTATCTCGGTTTTTCACCGTGATGTCCCTGCTTTTTTTCCCCCTTCATGTGCGTGTTTTTTCTCACTCTTATCCAGCTGTGCTCAATATTTCAACCTCCCTTTCCAGCAGATTTTAAATTGAGCTATCCCTGTAATTCAAAAAGAGACACTGAAAAAAACAAAAGCCTTTTAGGCTTTTATCTGTCAGGGTTTTTCTTTTTTTGAGGAGTCATCATATTTTTTGATGACCTTGCTGGTTCGATATGCGCGTGGCCACATATTTCCTCATAATTACTCTCTGCTTTCAAAAAGAAAATCAATAGATCCATACCATTGTACACACGAGTCCTGGTACAGTAAGTGCACATCGGGTGAGTGCTCCATTTAAAAGGTAGCGCCTCACTGGTTGCAAATCCAATAAGGTCTGTGTAGCCAAATGCTACTGTTGCATTTCAGAAAGCTGTTTACACCAGTTAGTGAAGAAATGGCCAATTAAAGAGTTTGTCTCTGAAAAGTGACACCCCTGCTTTTTAAAAATGAGCTCTTTAGGAATTATTTCGAATTTAAAAACATGATTGAACCTGTTTCCACATCAAAATAAACATAAATACATAGTATACCTAAAATATACTGACATATAGAAAGTAAAACAGGCAATATTGTAGTCTGGGAGGGGATCAGAGTCATCGAGCAGGAGTCAGTGCACAGCCAGAGAAAGATTGAGGGCGACATTCAACCCAAGTCAAGTCAAGTCAGTGTCAGTGTTCATATATTCCAATGTTACAAATCACAAATTTGCCTAAGGGGGCTTTACAATCTGTACAGCTTGTGACACCCTCTGTCTGTGTACCCTTGAATCACATTCAAATTTACAGAGCATCCCTGTCTCTTAGAAACTCCCTTTACTCAATACTGATGTGTTTTTTTAATTACATTGCGATGGGAAACATAATTGCAGCCTGGATTATGTTCACAGGCAGAGTTTTATCGAGTGTGAGAAGTGCTACATTTTTGTACCACAGGCAACTCGTAGGGGAGGCGTTCAGGGTGGCTTCTTGACGAACAAAACGCAGAACTTGTCACCGGAGACCCACATGTGGTTAGCTTTAGGCACAACAGAAGCACTTTGGTTACAGTTAGGGAAAGATCAGGGTTTGGGTTAATTGTTAACAAAGTAAACACATTGTGTCATTTTTCAAGTGAGTGCTGATTTTTTACTGTGTTAAACCAAGACCATGACTGTTCCCTAACATTAACCAAGTGTTATCAGTGGCTTAACATAACCATAAAAATGTTTAATGATGCTGCAGTTGCTATGAGAGAAAACTGTTTTGGTTTTCAATTAATGTGCCAATTAACATTTCGATTTCAAGTAAATAACTGTAACTTTGTCCTAATTACTAAGAAAACAGGAATGTCATTGAAAGTCATTTAACCCCAAGTAAAT
The DNA here is from genome assembly GCA_033238685.1 of Lates japonicus. Taxonomy (NCBI): domain Eukaryota; kingdom Metazoa; phylum Chordata; class Actinopteri; family Centropomidae; genus Lates; species Lates japonicus. The sequence continues at coordinate 2,655,861 of BRZM01000016.1, forward strand.
ATTTTTGGAAACTGTATTTTCCATGCATGTTGAACTGTCTGCTCTCCTGTGGACAAATTTCACATTTTTGCATGTCAAGCTAACCTGCAGCTGCTGCTGTGCATTGACTCTAGGTTACACAAGCATTTAATTGGATTTAGTTAATTACAAGTGTAACAACTCAACACCATCTCTATTTTCCCTATAATTAGTACCAAATTACAGACCTGTAAAGAAAAGCTTTACCAAATTATTTACACTGCTTTGCAGCATTTCTGCAGTTGAACTTTTGCCTCTCCATCGTAGTCAGTCCCATGAAGAGGTGACATATAGTAACATGTTAAAATAGCCAGTACTGCACCATTGAGCATGTTTTTCAAACTTCACTTTCATTGTCAGAATTCCTGACAAAAGATGCACTATTTGCAGCCGTTAGTGTGAAAAAAGGTGGTCTACATTTTGTCATGTTTTAGACAGAGCTATTGTGTACAACTGCTAGACGATAATTTTCAGCATTCTCAATCATTCATAGTGGTAAACTATGTTTCTGTGTTTGAGTTAAAAAAGAAAACAGATGTGAACGTTAACAAGGAGATGAGTTGTACTCGGCAGCAAAATTCCTCAAAGAGAAATAACCTGCTCTCAGTTTATGAGTTTTGGTCTTAGAGCCTAAAGACGGAGCTGTCAGTAAATCACGAAGACAAAGTCGAATATGCAGCCTATCTGCAGACTTAATTCACTACATCACAGTAATCACACATTTCACCATCAATGCTTCTCTGCATTTTTGCGTTACAAAGAGAGAAATTACATGCTTTCAACAATAGAAATAAAGTTGTCAGAGACCAACTTACACAGAGTAAATGTCTGCATAACAAAACATGCACTTCTTCCACAGATAGAATCACTCCTCTTTGGTAGTGTCAACACCATTAAATGTATTCCTTTTATGTTCAAAGTCTTGCACTAAAGCTTTAAAAGCATCATCTTAATGAGATGTTTCATGGGCGATTTTAAGAGAAATGCGTGAACTTGGCCAAATGAGGATGAGTAAGGTCAGACATTGCTGAGGCAAAGGTAAAAGCTGCTTGTTTTAGCTTTTAGGCAATAATAACAGCTTTTTTAAAAACAACCAAAAAAAAAACAAAAAACTCATCTACAAATACAGTGATCAGATGCAGAGATATGGTGGAGGAAAAAACACCTTGGAAAAGCAAAATCAGTCCTCTCTTCAACTTAGAATACTAGAATCCTTCAGAATGACCTTAGTAAGGGTCAAACAGCATCTGAGCCAGCGAGCAGATCACTTGGCACAATAAGATTATGATAAGGATGAGACTGACCGTGTTGAATCCTGGGAAGAGGCTGACCGCTGAGGCTGTATCCAATGGAAACGGGAGAAACTGCTTCATGCCCAGTGAGGTCTGGACAGCAGGCAGGGTGGGACGCACCAGGGCAGGCATGAGGCCATTTTGACATGTGTTACCTGTGGGAGGGAGAGCAAAGGCAACATGTTGAACTGCAGACAGCAACAGGGACAGAAACTCGAGCCAAAACCTTCCAGTTTATATCCAAGTGAACCTTCAGAGTGTGTGTGTTTAGTCTGTGTTGCATGTATCTTATTTGTGTTAAGTGTTTTATTTAACTATTAGGTTCTTGAAGAACCAAGGCCACTGAGGCAGACATTCCTTACTGTGGTTCCAGAGCTTATGGTGCATGTTGATTCGATTTAAATTAATGCCAGGAGTAAATGATTAAGAAGTTTGTAGAGTAGGTTAAAACTCATCTGATCACGGAAACTCTAGATTCCAATTGTGGTTTAAATACTTAACCTCTGGAAACTTGAATTATACCTTTGGGGGAATTTATGGTCCACGAAATATTTCTTTAAACGTTGAAACATACATCAGCTGATGGAAGACTGGTACGTATGAAAGTTGCAAAACATAAAGTGGGTGAATTTCGAATGAGATTGTTTTATC